>JADMLD010001549.1:6910000-7490211 GCA_017589585.1 Phylloscopus whistleri
CATTGTTCTTATTGACCATGCTAATTATTTGAATGTTCTGGCTAAGGGAACAAATCAATGTAAATAAGTTTTGGAAAGTTCCAAATACGTTAAATGGCAAACTGTTTCTCAATTATCTTCAAAGTTAGTCAATGTATCAATAAGAATTTCAATTCCCGTCTTCATTAACCCCTCACTCCCTTCCAGGAAGAGATAAGTCATTACACTAAAGTCAAATTGTGCACAAGCCACGTGTCTTTCCCACCTTTCCTCTTTCTGCCCAAAATCCAAGCAGACCCTCACACAAAGCAACCCATTCAGTTCCTTTTGATGGCTACTAATGGGGAAAACAAAACTTTTTGATATATGATCCAATCAGATTTCAAACTGTCCCTTTCTGCCATGTTCAACAGAAATGGCTGGTTGAATAGTGCTAGCCCTAAGGAAGAGAAAACGGGACTGTAGATCTGTAGGATTTTGTCTCAGAGTTACTTTCTGAACCATGCCAGAAACCTAGAACAACTTATAAGCAAGGTGTTAACTTCAGGAGACTGTTTGTATAGACTTACATTGTTTGTATATATTGTTTGTACAGATAATGGTAGAACCCCCTTATTCCCCTACTTCTACATATGCACACATAAAGTCCTTTGCTCCGCCATGAGAAAAAAATTCTGACTGACATAGATATATTTCTAGATTCCTTTTTCTTCTTTTCATGAAACATGCATGCAGACAGGACTATTTTATTTTGCAGCAAGCTCAGTTACTTATTTGAATTGATTGATGCGCACCAGGACCTCAATTTAAGCTGTATACTGTGGTTTTTACAGAACAGATTTCTAAACATTAATAGTTAAATCCAAAACAAAATGAAAGCATCTAAATCTTTTTGTTATTTTAGGTGGTAGAAGTCCAGCTAGCTCTAGGTTTTGAGCCAGAAAAGAAATAAAAGGCTACTTCGGTGGATTCTTTTTTTTTTTTTTTTTTTTTTTGCTTTCTTGTCTTTCCCTTGCCACCTGTTTTCACTATGTGCTGCTAGACACACTTTTAACCTTTTTGATTGGCAAACTGTCTATATTTTGTCTGTGATCTTCTGGCTTGGTAGCAGCTGGATGCATGGAACCATTTTAAGAACCAATTAATTAGTCCGAGCAGGTGTCAGGTACTGAAAAAGATGTCAATTTCTTTAGCTCTGAACATTAAAACCAGAGCTCCTTTGTCAAATTTTATTATTACCCCTGGAGCACATATATCAAAAATAAATGCAATTTATTCGTGATTGACAAAATATGCACCAAATGTCAGTGCCTGCTTTTCTTTTTTTAACTTTCTTAATACGTAGCTTTGCAGAGTACCATTGCTTTTAAATAGGTCACATTCCACTCAATATTATTGTTGTGGTTACAAAATATATAAATGCATATCATCATAATAATTTATCTTCTAGATAACACAGCTGGAATATTCACAGGAAAAAGTGGCTTCAGGAGGCAAGAGCAGTTTTTCTTCTACTTGCCAATCTTAATTCAGGATAATGGAACCCCACCGCTGACGAGCACAAATACTCTCACTGTCACTGTCTGCGACTGTTACACTGAAGTTAACACCTTCTACTGTCGATATGGAGCTTTCATGTACTCCTTGGGTCTCACCACAGAGGCTTTAGTTGCTGTTTTGGCTTGCATATTAATATTCCTAGGTAAGTACAAGTAAGAAAAAAATACTTTGCTTCCTTTTACAGAGAGGTTGGTTAAGTAACAAAGATGGATCCTTGACTCAAAGACTGGAAGTACTGGCCCATTAGGAAAAATTGAAATAAGGCAAATGTTTTGTTTCTTTCCTGTTTTCTTAACTATAATTTCTCCCTTCCTTTCCCCAGTTTTCAGTAAATTTGAATTCTAACGCAACATCCTAAAAGTTGGGCATAGTTGAGTCACAGTCCTCTTTACTCTCCTGGCAGTGCGATAATAAAGATTTCAGAGCCCAAAGTCTGTATTGATCACAGGTAAAGCTGAAGACAGAACTACACAAGAAAACTTGCTAGTGTAGGAATATATTAAAAGAAGTAGAACCCTACTCATTCTGCCTTAGGAATGACAAATGTAGAACTGAGATAAATTATGAATAATAAAAGGAAAAGGGAATCTGACATCAGTCAGAAGCTCCAGACACAGGGAGTTTCTCTGCCAATTAAGATTACATCTCTAGACAGCATTTTCTCTAAATGTTAGACATCTCCTTTTTCCTCTTAAGAGACACCAACTTAACCTCCAATACATTTGGGAATTTGTGGGTGTGACAACTGGGATTGAGAGTGGTTTAAATGCACAGGATTTTTTCTAGTACCTCAGTAAAGGGTCATGCACAGCTGGCAAACAGCACTCAAAGCCAAACCAGCAGCTCAAGGCTGGCTGTTCAGTCATTTCTTGACTCCATAGGAAAGCCCAGGGGTGCACTAGTTCCCTACATCCATGTCCTGGTTTCCAATCGAGGACATGGGAACATAAAATGTATTTGTTTTTTCTAGGTCTGCCTGCACTTCCAGAGTTGTCTTGTTTAAATATGAGTTTAGATATCTGTCTTATGTCTTTTAGTCAGCTTAAGCTTACAGGCTGGTGTGCATTTCAAGTTTTGTTTGATGGTTTCAGGGTATCTGAATAGGTTCACTTGGTGTTATTGACCTCAGGTACTAAGGATCAGGCAAACTGTATCACTGCATTATCCAGGCCATCAGAGGAATTATTCATCAATGATTTCTTGGGTTCTTGCAGAAAGGTTCTCTCTCCAGGTTGAATAACCCCGTGGCATCTAGTGGGCGTATTCATATCACAAGTCAAAGCAGGGATATAGATAAATATATCAGTCCAAAAGAAGAAAAAACCTAATCAACTACACTCTTTACAAACACAAATATTTTAAATTCCTTAATCCTTTTAACATATTTTTGTAATTATTTTAAATTAAATAATAATATATGTTTGTCATTTATCTCTGAAAATTAATTTTCAAGTAGGAAGTATCAGAAGGGTTCACTAGGCATTTAGAAAGTTAAAACCACCTGTTTTGTGAATACATAGTAGAAATTCTTGTTTTCAGTGCTTTCATATCTTGTTTTGATATCTCCCAAGCAAATATAATTCTTTATTGTAAATAAATAAAAAAAAATAACTACTTCAGGTTCCTCATGTTCTTAAATTAAGTAAAATGCTGTAATTCTTGGTGGTTCTATCAATTTATGTCCTTAGCAAAAAAACTACATAAGAAGAACTGCAGCAAGATATAGTTAAAACTGAAAGAATTAATCTCTCTGAAAGTCATAGAGTAATTCAAAGGGATTATTCAATTAAAATGAAATTATGTGGGATTAAAAAATAATAATTTAAAAAAAATTAAGAAACTTTTCACATATGAAAGAATTAAGATCATCTGATCCATAGGGCTTGAGATTAAAATGACACAGAATTTAATGAGTCTTCAAATTTACAAATCAGCAGAACAGAAATAGTTGAACACCATTCTTTATAGTCTGTGGAATGGAATGATTCAACCAGGTGAGGAGGATATCTTGTTCATTGTCTCATTTTTCATTTGATCCTGATGGGGCTTTTATCAGAGAGACTGATAGAGATTAAGAATTTAAATTCTGAAAGTGAAGTGGATATATTATGTGATAAAAAAATCACTTTCAAACAGCATAACCTGTGTTTCCATCAGTTTCAAATTTGCATCTACCGAAAGAACTGCTCCATTTAATTTGTCTTTTTTATAAGTCCCTTTGTAGCCATTTTCCCAACACACCCATTGCTCATCTCAAAACCATAAAATCCATAAAAATTACAGCTCCATAAATTTGTTAAGATAGCTTCACTTTACAACAGCATTGATACTAAGATAAGAAGCAATTTTTTAATCTTTCCAAGCACATTCAAAGTCTCTAGTTATGTTTATTTTTTTTTTTCTCTTGTCCCCTCTCTTCTCTTTTTATTTTGTCAGTGTTCTTTTTGGCAATCATAGCCATAAGGCAGCAGCAGCAGAAGAAGCCTCCCTTTTCAGAGAAGATGGAAGAATTCAGAGAGAACATTGTCAGTTATGACGATGAAGGAGGGGGGGAGGAGGACACAGAAGCCTTTGATATTTCAGCACTGAGGACGCGCACTGTCATGCGAACGCACAAACCTCGGAAGAAGGTGGCCTCTGAAATCCACAGCCTCTACAGACAGTCTCTGCAGGTTGGCCCAGACAGCGCAATCTTCAGGCAGTTCATTTCAGAAAAGCTCGAAGAAGCAAATACAGATCCTAGCGTCCCTCCCTATGACTCACTTCAGACCTATGCGTTTGAGGGGACTGGCTCCTTGGCAGGATCCCTCAGCTCCTTGGGCTCAAACACTTCAGACATGGATCAGAGCTATGACTACCTTGCAGACTGGGGACCTCACTTTAAACAGCTTGCAGGCATGTACTCTTCCCATAGAACTGTGGGGGATTAGGCACACTTTGAATTGTTCTTTTGTTTTCCTAAGTCACAGCAAACAAATGCAGCTGTGGATTTTTTAAAAAGGCGATCATCCCACATTAAAACATGAGAAATAAGAGCCCAAGGGTTTTACTATGGTAAGTTTTGGATGTGGAAACCTCTTGAAAGGATAAAACACACCAGAGGTGTTACCACGTGAAGGGATGGAGATTGTAGTTTGAAAACCTTGTGGTAATCTAAGTGCTTAAATGCAAACATTGCTGCTTTGGATAGCTAGATCCTCTTCTGGATACTGAAAATCTGGATCTTGCTTGTGCAAAAGGGGGAGTAGAAGCCATAAATGGATGTTGTAAACATTCTGTCATCCATAAGCTTTAAACAGTTTCCAAAGCTGACAGACTTTTGCTGTTGCATTGAATACATACATTAACCAAAGTTAAACAGGCATATTTGTATAATGCTTCATTATATAAATATAATAGTGTGAAAAAGTAGACCCTAGATATTCTAATGCCATTGTCAGAAGTGCTCACAAAATTATCTATTTATTGTTCTTAGAATGATAAAACTAAAACAAATGTCTTTTCCTATCAGTATAAAGATAAAAACCCCTTATGACATCAGCAAGTATTTGCTACCATTTTAGTTTTTAATGAAGCTATTGGAAAATGTGTAAACCAATACTTAATTTGGGAAATAAGATAGGAAAAAGAATCAATATTTTACTTAAATACTGCAATCGACCACATTATATATTACTGCACTTAGAACAAAATGCTGTCCAAATACAGGCCTTTTTCCTTTTATTAAGAGTTTAAAGGATGACTGATTTACCAGCACAGATTTATTTTTTTATTATGGAATATAAAATTAGCTGCAGTAGTCAGTTTTATTATAACAATATTAAGAATCTTTAAAATGCTAAACTGATGGTTATAAAACTTTATGTATGACATTAGATAATAATATAATAAAATGCTTTAAATGTTAATCCACTTTGAAAATGATCCTGAATCATTCTGCAAGACTCAAGCAAGATTTCAAAATTAATTTTGCACTGTGTTTTTTTATAACCATTCATAAAGCTATCTGAGAATATTTCTTTACTTATACCCATCAACAATTTTGGAACTAAGGTCATCAAATGTTCTCAAAATGGTCTGTCTGGAAAAAACAACCTGCCTGTATTTTATTCACCTCTCTTTCATTAAGTATTCATTTTACAGAAATTATATCCTGCAATCAACTGATTCAATCACCTAAAAGCTGGCATCATGATAAACCAAGTTATGCAACATGCTTCTTTCTGTTTTCCTTTTTTTTTTCTTCTTTTTCTAAGTAAGATTTTAGGTAAGTGCAACTGAATCAGAGAGTCAGAAAAGCTTATGCAAGGAAGAAACAAACAAATAAACCAGCCCCAACAAACAAATTCTGCAATGTTTACTGTGGTTGCTCATGACTGAAGAAAACCAAGGTATGTAGGCTAAGGGGAAAAGTGCCAGTGCAGGGTTTAAATTGGTACCTAAAAATAAAACATGGAGGTGTTTGAAAATCAGGAGAGATTTCTTGTGGTCTGCTAAGGACAGAAATATTATTCATTATATTCATAGCTGGAAAATTATGGCTAAGGTGGTAAGGGAGCAGGGTGGCCATCTGAACAGGGGCGAGAAGCAGCACCTGCTTCATAAGAAAAAAAAAAGTGATTCTTCCCAGTCTTATGGTAGAATACCAGTGTGAAGGAGCAGCTACAAAGGAGCTTTAAAAGATGCACAAGTAAAAAGATTGTGTTAATGACTCTAACCTTTTACTCCAATGGCTTTCAAATAGATGTGGCAAAGTTACTTTTAATTGAGAAAATATTTTACACATGAATAATTTGCTCCATGGAGAGGACTAGAGAAAGAGAGAACAACTACACACCACTGGTTGTTGACAATAGTGAAAACTACATGTTTAGGATTAGATCTATAGATTTATGTGGGTTATACCCTAAACAAATCCTAATTCCACAGATGGTCTCAGTGGCTTTAAGAGACTTGTGCTTTCAGGTTGTATTTAGTACAAAAAGGATAACAGTGTCTGATCCTTTCTCAATCCAGAGATTTTGTCCATTTATGTGGGAAAATAGCCTTGAACACCAAACCATTGTGTTTATAATATTCTCTCTTTACTGTGAGGTACTTTAACAATAAATAATTTTTGTAAGTAGTACATACCACCAGCACAGTTTTTGTAACCCTGTAGACCATTGTCAGTAATTTCTATGTGAGAAAGAATAATGGCCTGCAATGGATCTTAAATGATCTTTAGCTGAAAAATGGGGCCTTAGATCATGTTTACATAACTGAGAAAGGACATGTTTTTCTCTGAAACAAGAAGTTATTCCTAGCTGTTACTGGACCACACCTTATTGAATTCCTAGTATTCACTCTAAGCCAGCCTTGTGAATTTATTTCCACATGTGAAGAAAGAACCACTGAACTTTGCTAGTAACGTCAAACCTCCTTTAAATTTGCTGAAAAATGTGTTAGAATTGTCTTCTTGTTTGATGGAAGCAAACATTCTAAGAAAAAGAATTATCATATAAGAGATCACAGTGATGAGTAACATGAAATTAATAAAGGATAAGTTATAAGGTGTAGTTTCTGTTGATGCAATCTATTAAATTGTGGCATGGTTTTCCCGATAGAATCCTCCCTTATCTTTATCTTTCAAAATTTGATTACTAGCTAGAATTCACTATGTTATTGGCTGAACTGAAGAGTGCAAATATGGTGACAAATGATAAATATTCAGCTGTTCATGACCTGCCCAAGAGAATATAAGGAAGACTTATTTGCTGGTGAAAGGAAGTATTATCACACACACTGCTTTTTTATATGATGCTTTGAAGAGGTATTCCTACAGAATTATTTTTCTGTAACCTGGTAAAGAGGGAGTTTAAGAACTGGATGAAATACGTGACAAAAGATTGGCTTTCTGTTTCAGTCTCACGCATATGGATTTAGAGTGTTGTGGGTTTTGATTTATTATATAAAAAACAAGGAATTTAAGACTATGCGTATATAATGAATCCTTAGCATTCAGATGTCTAATGATAAAAAAATATATATACAAATAACTTGATAGCATATTGCAGCTTCAGACTCATTGCTGTGACTGGAAAAATATATTTTGTTTATCAATTAAGCCAAATTAAAAAGTTTCAGTTTGGTTTTGGCTTTATACATCCCAATGCAGGTTTTTTATTATCATAAAACTGAGAAGAAAGTTTGTACATTACTGAGGATAGTCTTGGTCTTCAATTCACGTAATCTTCCAACCGCATTTTTTCTCACAGGTATTGTCATTACACTCCTAGCTTTGCTTTCAAAATTTGCATTGGAAATCTGGTTGTTTTAACACTCATTCTTAATTATAAGAGGTCGCCCAGTCAGTTGAGTGTCAAATTTGTTTGAAAAGACAGTGCACATTTTATGCTTGAAAGTCAGATCTAATATATGCTCTCAAAGGAGCAGAAGTTGAAGGAGTTTATGTTATTTTACATTCTGGAAAAGAAGACATTTCACCATTGATCCAGATTACGAACAAATAGAATAGAATTTATATTAAAAAAAACCCCAGTATCTATTAGTAAAATCTGTAACATTTTTTTTACCAGAAAACTGGTAAACCTATATCTTATAAGAAAAAATAAAGACAATTAATGTTTATTAAAAAAAAGTGTTGGCACATTTGAAAATAATAATTTGGTTGCTTTCATATTTGTTTAGGAAAAGATAAATTCTTCGTACATGATCCTATATCAACCATCTGTCTCATACATGGAGTTCAAGGAACATTAGCATTTAACTCTGATATGCACAGAAAAATAAAACATGCATACAGAGAGATTGCTACCATCAGTAGACACCTTATCCACAGCAAACAGATAATATTAGTCAGAAATATATATAGGACTCAACAAGATGTGTGCCAGCAAAGGTAGTTAGATATAAGGCACTAAGAGCAAAAAATTAATAAATATAATTAGAAGACATCAGTCCTTCAAAAAACTCTCAAATAGCAGAAACTGGAACAGGATATCCAAGCCTTTTAATTCCCTAAACATTTTAATTATTATTTAGATAATAATTTCATAATATTAAAGTTCACAATTTAAGTAGCACTCCACCTATGGGGGTTCAAATAGATTTGATTTGTGGACAGACAATAAAGTCTACATACACATAGCTGACCAAATGGATACTACAGAAGTTTAGGTAAAACCTTAAAAGGATACAAACTTACCCAGAAGGATATATAATTATAAATATATATATAATTATATAAATAATTACATATATATATACAATTACATTTGAAGTATTACTTCTGACACTGTTATAAGAAAATCAGTCTCTGTCATTGGAAATTCCTCTGAAAAGACTTTAAAAAGGACATCTTCTGCAATTTTTTTAGTAGCTTGGGAGATGGAAAAGGAATTTTTTTTATATACTGATTTAGTAAATTGGACTTAAAAACATAAAAAATATCCTGCATTATTAATAGTGAGGACATCTGAGAGATAAGCAAAAATTAAATGACCCTGAAAAAAGAAAAATAGAAAATGGTTAAAATGTAGTGACAAAAATAAACATCATCCACTCTAGAAATAGTTCTCAAAAAATAAAAATCTGTTATTTCACTGGGCACTAATCCAGTAGGCAATTAAACGGGACAAGGATAGTCTCGCTGCTAAAATAACTATGAAATGACAACAACATTCATTCCAGAAAAGGAAAAAAAATCAAATATGAACAAAACCTGTACAATACAATAGATAATATAAAATGTTGACTATGAACCTAAATTGATATTAGACCACCCAACTGTTTAATTACTTGACAGCTGTTAATTACTGTTTGTCAGACTCTGACCAGCCACACTAGTATTGTTTCTGAAATTCCCACATTCATTTATTTATACAGTATGCCAAAAGTAGTTCTGATACAGCTTAACACCTGGTCAGAGTGTTATGAGCTGCGTGAAAAAATGTATCAATCTCTTAGTGTGTCCTGCACTTCTCGGAAAGGCTTAAAGTAATTGGGAGACGGCTCTTCGGGGCATATTGTAAAATAAAGGTTTTAATAAAAACAAAATAACAAATGATACAGAAACAAAAGAAAAGCCAAGCACGGGGCTCAGAGAAATGTCTGACATCTTGCTAAGACACCCTAAAAAAATCTCAGAGCACCGCTGCGCTCGTCCTTAAGTACTGAATGACCCAAGAGGGTTCTTTTGGCAAACTGCCAATAGAAACAGCTACAGAGTTTGAGAAACATCCCAAAGATCCAACCAGTTCCCCTGTGCTGGAACTGAACCAATTACAATGAGGCTACAGAAAATTTTAGTTTAACTTCCTTACGTGTTAAAAGGTAAACTGAAACTTTTTTTCTTATATAGAAGCACCTGCTCAGGTGTGGGGGTACATTCCTACAAAGTTTCAATATTATTATTAAAGTATTTTCATAGGATAAAAATCTGTTTTCTAATTTATTATTTATTGCATGTATACAAACACTTTGGCAAACCAAGATAAGGTGTCCAAGAGATATAAAAGAAGTGATAAGCTATCCTTAAGCATCTCCTTCTAGGCTTTCAATAGTCTTATTTGATATGCCCACATTTCACTGGTATATGATGGTCTTATTTTGTTGGTTGCAAATGAGAATTTACTATATCACTTATGAATTCAAAGTATTATTGCAATTACTTTACAATTATTTTATAAGAATTCTCAAAGATTAGTGTCTAGAGGAATACATCTTCCAGGTTCTTTCTGTAGCTTGTTATCGCAAAATTCTTACTCTGCTTTTCCACCACTGAATGTAAAATCACCCTAGGCAGCTCCTATAAGCACTTGCATCCCCTGTGGTACATCTCACTCAACCTCAGCCACCTAAAAAACTGGAGTAAGTTATTCAACTTCTTTCCCATCCTGCTTTGCCAGTACCTCAGACATCATAGAAATTCAAGGCAGGCTGGACTCTCCAGGACTTCAAAATAAGAGAGGCACCTTTGCTTACGGGAAAGGTTTAGACATGGCAAACCTTCCATAGCAAAGAACTCCTCTTAATACCTCTCCTTCATCTCACTGTGGACACTAACTCACTGATAATCACTCCCAAAGCTTCATCTACTTTCCCCAATCTAGGGGGTAAAAGGACTCATCTTAGTAATTTTATCTTCATGTACATTTGTTTTTTAAAAACTCAGTGTTTTTTTTTCTTTGGTGATAGCTCCTATCAGTCTTGAATGATTATTATTGCTTTATATTTTTCTACTAACAGCTAAAGGTTTCCAAGTCAGCTCCTTGTGGAGATAGTTATTTTGATACCACAAATTTCAGGAAATTCAGAGGAAGGTGCATGAAATCAAGGCCAAAAGAGGTCAAATGATTCCTGTAGTTGGTTAGCTCCTGAGCTGGAAACAACTTGTGCATCCTGAAATATCATCCATCATTTTTCTTTGTCTCCGTGGCCATTCAGAACTGAGTCAATGTGGTGAGCACCTCGTTTGTGTGTAAATCACCCTCTCTTTTGTATACTTTTGTTAATAATATTGTTACTGTTTATTTCTCATTCCATTAATGTTTCTTTTCAGTAATTTTTTTCTCTCAACCCATAGTCTCTGCCTCTCACCAGAAGGGGGCACAGGGAAGCGAGGCAGCTTATTTGGAGTTTAATTCCCAGCTGGTTTTAAACCACAACACTTCATATAAAAAACTCTATATCCACCTAAGTTGGTCAGTTCTGGTTTTGTAGGCCACTGGGAAAAAAAATTTGGCATGTGACCAAAATATTTGCTTGAGGACGTTTTATATGTTTGCTAGCATTCTTTACACATTAATCTTTCTTAGCTGGCCTATATGTCTGATTGTATTTTATATGGTTTGTTCTACATAAATTGAATACTTCCTTATTCTAAGCTCATTTTAACATAGGTTGCAATATTGCATCCACTCAGTGATCAGAAGCTAAGCACTAGTAAGCTGTTTGAACCTTGTAGCATCCTGTTCCAGTGGCAGCATCCTGGGACAATATTTCAAGGCCCCTTCTCATTTTAAGATCATAGGTTCATTCTACAGCAACGTTTTCAAACAAATACAAAAAAAAATACAAACATATAGAGTTAGACCATATGATTGCCTAAAGCTAAATAAAGCTGGAACAAATCAGATAATAGTTACCTGATGCTTACATAATTCTTCATGCTTAAACAAGCCATAACACATCTTCTCTCAGGCCAAGATAAATCCAGAGAATAGCTGGCCTCTGTTATCTTAATACCAAGCCACAAACAGTAATATCTCTATAGTTGCTACTTACACATCTACCATCACTGCAATGTTTTCCAAGGGAAAACACATTCAGAAACTAAGAATTAATGTCCTAAAATTTCAAGTAGTTCTGGAAGAAGAATTTCCCTGAAAGGAGGTGAAGATATCCCCTACCTTTCTGTTGCTCTGCATTACCAGAGAAAAAGTGAACAACATTAGAATAATAAAATTTGTATGTATTTGTCAGAAATGTATTTTCATCCTTGCTATTTCTTCAGAGTATATTTGTAGTATAAAATTCTTAATTGTTCACCATGTTTCGATTCATGCATCCCTTTCCAGCAAATATGTATTGGTCTTCTGCTGTCTAACTGCTCCTATGTGATAGATGGTTTGGAGTCGTTAAAAAAACCCAACCAACCAACAAAGTACAAGTAGTCTTCCAGATTTATTGCAACAGGATTGAAATATTTATTTTCCATTATTATTGAAGAGTGGTAGAGACAATGAGAACCTGATGATTAGAGAAGTAGTCTTCTAAAAAAAGATGCACAAACTGATTGCTTCTGTAAAAACCTGCAAAATTTTGGAACAGCAAAAATTCAAAGATAGATATGCTTGGCTGATGCTTTCTTGTTTGCTTTTCTGCTGTCCAAGAAAAGAACTTTTTCATGCAAGTCATTGCAGGGACAGCCAAATGCACCAAATAGCTGTTGCAGCAGAGCTCTCTGGAGTCGTCATCACTTAGGGATAAAGCAGATGTTTTCAGGCTATTAATATAGTTGATATATTGGGTTGATACTAAAACACAGTGTAAATGGAAGAAAATAATTTCTGGGGACTGAAAATTAAATCCAGTTTGTAATATCTTTCTAATTTTCCTTTATCCAGGACATAAATTAACCGTTTCTGACATTCCTTGCAAAGTACACACTGCATTTGTATATTGGTTTTCTCTAAAGATCATGCAGAACAATTTTAGCTTTCCAAGTTTCTCCTCCTTATTGATTTACTGGCTTGTATGATTCCGACAAGTGTGCACTTTTTGCTCTGAGCATTTTCTTGATGTTTCTTTAATGTGCACCTTTAAAAGAAAAAAAAAAGAAAAAAAAAAAAAAGAAAAAAAAATGAGCAAGAAGGAACCAAAACCTGAGCAAGCAGGTAGAAGTTTTATTGTGGAATGCAGTCTGAAAGACAATCAGAAATGGAACCTACTGGGAGTTCTACAACTTAAGCTGTAAGAAAAGATGAATTTCAACCTTTTTTTTTATCTTTGTAGGATGCAAAATACCCTTAGAGACACATAACAACATTCCTGCTGTTGCAGAGACTTGGTACATTAGAAATGTTTTCCATTATATTGTTCTATTAGAGTGACATGTTACTGATATTTCACTGTAGATTTTAAGTTCATGATAGAATGTTTGGAAGCATTTTTTGTAATCCTTACTAGGGAGTTGAAAATGGGAAAAAATTTCAAAGATGTAATCAGGATAATTAAACACAAATAATCTGATCTCATTTTCTTTTGATTTTTATTATTATTACCTTTTCATGTATTAAATAACAATTTGACCTCTGAAATCTGGCAGTTTAACAGTCTAAGAATGGGTGCTTCTTGTCTACAGGTAATGTTTCAGGAAAAGATAATGAAGTCTTTATAACAATTTGCACAAAAAAAAACATAAATAAACAAAACCCACAGAAATTCCATTGGTTCTTGTGGTGGACCTCAACCACCCCAAAATCTGGCTTTTTTTTGGTTTTTTATTTTTTTAATTATTATTATTGAAGAGATGCAAACAGTATTACGCATATGTAGGTAGAGAAAGCATATGAAAGCATATAAACTGTTTACTTAGATGAATAACATCATCATAATCCCAACAATTCTTGCTTATTCCTTTCTTTGATCACAGGCAATTTTTTTTTTTTCTTCTGACTTCCTGGGAATTTAATATTTTCTGCCTGTTTCAGAATTTGGAATACCCCCCAAAAAGTTAGATTCAATCCAAAACACTTCTTGTATTCCTACCCATTTACTACTATCTCTCATGGTAGTTGAAAGGAAGCCCTGCAACCTGTACCTTAGAGAAGGATATGAGAGGACAAGAAAGAAGACAAAGGTCATGCATCTCAAAACCAAAAGAAGAAAATAAAGTCATAGCTCATATTCAATAACAAAGCATAAAAACAAACCAGAAAAAAACTCAGAACTTGAAAAGCCATTAAAAGGTAAGATTTAAAGATGAATCTGAGACAGAAACATCAATTTTCTTTCCTCTGTGATTGTTATAAAATGCCACTATACTTTGAGCCATCTTTGAGTTTTCTGAAGAAATTACGTTTCGCTGTTGTTTAAGTCCAAAGAAACACGTGGTTTTATTAGTCGTGGGGGACAGCCTGACCAGGAAACAGCGGTAGGAAAGGTCTAAAGGGACAGGGATCCAACCGAGCAGAGAGCACAAGGCAAAGAGGGGGAAGAAGGGGCAGAAAGAGCAAAAGGGGGAAAAAGGGCAAAAAGGGGGCAAAAGGGCCGAATTACCTGTTACATTCCATTTTAACCCTTTCTATCATGAATATTCTAATGAGCACTAACCAATCACCTGAAGATACAAAAACCAACAACATTTACATACAGCCTATAGGGACTACTACATTACCATGCTAATCTACATACTAAAAACCTGAAGAACCACCTTTTCCCTGATACCTGAGAAGTCCAAACCCTTTTTGTTTGGGGAGGGGAATTGCTTAATCAGGAGCCTTGGCTATTGACTCAGTTAATCTAATCACTGTCTTCCTGCTCAACATTCTACAGTTCAAACCTTGCTTTTAATTCTATAACTCTTGTAGGTTTCATATTCTTACAATCTTTTACTAATGAACTATTTCTACAAGGGCTTCCTGCTTCATCTTTCCCAACAGTTTTCAAAAGCACATATGTGGCAACAGTGTAAGGAGTGGAAAACATAATTTTCTGACAGAACAACTATTTTCTTTAACGCTGTTTGCACTTTGAGTTTTTTAGGCTAATCTTTGAGCACATTCCAGGCAGCAGTCCAGCTCAATCTGACATTATAGCTTTCAAAAACTTCCTTCTTCTCATCTCAGATGCCTTTTTTGACTATGCATTCTTCCTCATCAAAACAGCTAATTAAGAAAACCCAATTATCCAATTTACAACACATGTTTTAAATTCCTACCACCTGAAACTGATATTCTGAATCCCTGGCGCATATTTAACCCTGTCTTATGTAAAACAAGTAGAAAATAAACAAGTGTCTACTGATTTTCTTGGAAGGTATTTTTCTTTTTAGTGAGAGAGGATTCTTGGCTGGAACAATCAATCATCCATACACTGAGAAATCATATTCAAAAAGTCCTTAAAATAGTGTCATTTTGGGGATATTTATAGTTTTGGTGGTTTGGTATTTTTTTTAACTGTGGAGAAATTTACTGGGGGTTACATTTCACGCAGATTTGCTTAGATTAATGGATGGGAAAAAGATCACTAAACAGTTGCACTGCTGGAAATTCTGTGTCTGTAGAAGCACATTGGCTCATTAAGGCCATACTCATATGCTTTAACAATGAACAGTTTTATTCAATGTTATACTATTGAAAAACTTCTGAAAATGTTTGCCCAACAGTTTTATATAAGTGTTATTCTGAATTTCTGGACTAGCCAAAACACTTCACCTTATTATTTGTCCATTGGATTTCTGCAGCTTACTGGAAAACATTGGAGTAAAGCACTAGTACTTGAGTTTTGAACTACTACTCTAACATATCTTTGTTGTTGCAGTACAGTATTTGTGATGTTAAAATCTTCCATGAACTGAACTTATCTTGCAAAGTTATTGAAACAATCCTAATGAAATGTAGCTAGGTCTGCTGGCTTTATTTATTTATTTATTTATTTATTTTTCTGATGGTTGCAGAAAATAATTTTTCATCTACTTATGCAATGAATTTTTATTGCCTTAGAGAAGTCTCAAAGATCCAGTGCTTATTGAGAATTACTGCACAAGCAGCTTCCACTAAGTAGATGATTATATATATATCCTTTCATGCTCCTATATTAACTTAAATGCTGATTATTGTGGTTCTTTTTCATTTTCTTTCTTTCTTTTTATTTATTTTTTTTTAACTTAAGATGGTTCATATGGGCTCAAGTCTTAGCATGTAAAGCGTAGATGTGCTACTGTAGGGCCTACTTTATATACCATGGAGCTTATTGGTGGGAAAATCCTGATATCCAGGATTAGCTTCACACTGTGATTAACTTTTCAGGGGCAACAGAATGGAATTTTTAATTCTAGGTTTTAATAAGTTTATGTCACTTATCAGTTGAACGCTTTGGTTAGAAATATACTATTCTCACATAAAATGTTTTTATTCTACATCCTCTTTTTCAGCTTCTAGTAAACCAATTCTGCAAATAATTCTAATTCTTTCTTAAAGGATTCATTTCAGAATAGATTCACAGAAGGCTTTCAAATGTTAATATTTCAGTTATTTTCCTTTCAAGTGATTTTTCTATCAAATAACATATAACTTAATGCAACATCCGCTGGTAAACAAATTAGGCTTATTTGTGGCTTACCCATATGGGTTCAGCTGCAGGAGGGGAGGAGAAAAATGATAAATATTTTTATTGCTGTTCTGTGTAAGAAATACTAAAGTATTTGATATTCTTCTTGAGATAAACATGAATGTATTGCAGAGCTCTTAAGACATATATAATTAAAGGTCATTTCATACAGCTGATGTTCCGTGCAGTGATATTTTGTCTCAGAAACAACCATAAATTCAATTTGCTTATAGGTATACAAACAAACATCCTTGTTTGTTTGTTTGTTTGTTTGTTTGTTTGTTATCTAGGGCATAGTATATACAACATCTTTCTGTCTCATGAACTTTTTTGCTTCCAATTTCTGAAAGTATAGTCATAGTAAATCTAACTATAACAATAAATTGTCAGTCTGGATATTGATCCCCATCCTTCAACAGCTAAAAATTATTTACTTTTCTCCATACATAGACAATAAATTTCTGTGCAAGGGACTAGGAATGCTTGACGAGTTCACCAAAAATGCTGTGAAAAGTGGTACTCGATGCAGCATATGGAGTATGCTCTGCTTTACGAGATGCTACTGGGAAAGTGGCAAAAGAAGTGTGGCACAAATAGGATCTGCACTGGAGGTTTTCTGCTCCTGTAAATCTGGTTCGTGTGTCTGTATGTGTGAATAAAGAGAGTATCACGTGAATATTCTCACCATCCCCTGAGCTGTCCAGATGCCAGCCAGCTGTAGATATAGAAACCATATTACCATTCAAGCACATAAATAAACCCTTATTAGAAAGAAATTGTGCTAACTTGTTCTGAAAGCAACTCCACTATGCAGCTCTGGAATCATATCAGGCTTACATGTGGCTGCCTTGACATATCTATACCTGCCTGCCTGTACCTCTCTGCAGAGAGCTGTTCTAATATTAGCCTCATCCTGACTAATTCTGTGAGGATTATTTTACTGTTGTAAATTCAAAAGAGCAGCTTTTCAGGGTAACATGCATCAATATTTTGTGGGTTAACTATTTTAACAGCATCCAATAACATTGCAAATTGCAGGAATGGACCTTCCATTATAAATCACTTGTTTCTTCAAACAGTGCTTTGTTTTCTAATTAATTGATCATATAAGCCTTATAGAAACTCAGGGCCAAAAATTGCTGGAAATTATGGGAGAGTAGTTGAGCACTTTAAACCAGACATGAAAGGTTAAATTTTGCCTTTGAGCAGTACCCATGTCAGGCATACTACAGCCTGGAAGCACTCACTTTTTGAAATGAGTTTCAGCTATTTTTACTCTGCACAGAGAATGGAAAGCCAGATAATTTACTGCAGTTGAGCAGATGTTTGTTTTGTTTTGACATGATTATTGTTATGAAAAATAAAAAATAAGCGATACCAGCCAATGGAGAAATGTTATTGCTATAAATAAAGAGCTTTGAAATACTGCACAAATTGAGGAATCAGACCAAGAGAGAGAATTATATGAAAAGATTTCTAAGAAAAAGAATAAAGCAAGAATTTTTATAAAAGAATAGAAAAAGGGAATAGTAAAAGGTGTTACGATCTAAGCTTCCTTTGTTTCCCCACCACAATAGGTCTCATGGGGGCCGAGAAAAGGAGCTGTAGATGAAACAACCAGCACTCCCTTAAAGAAGCCAGAGCTTAGGAAAAGCAAGGAGCATCCATCTCATCCTCCTCATTGGTAATGAGGTCAGAGCTTACACAAATTGCCTCACTCTAAGCAGCATGGTCAGATGACGGTAAATTAGGCTTGATGATTAATCTAAAATACCCAAACCTAGTGGTCAAAAAGTTAAACTGAAATCCAGAAAGTACACGGTTCTAGAACGAACTGCCCTAAAACACGATGAGCTTTGTCTGTGGAAGGGGCATGAAAAAATTCCCATAAATTCCAAGTTGCCACAAAAGGCAGTTCAGATAGAAGCTCCCATGCAGTTGGCATCTCCCCCTTAATTTGTTTTACAAAATTTGCACAAGGGTGCCATTGACCATCAAGTTCTTGGCTGGTAGGTCAGGGTAGATAGTTGGCACGAAGAATGACAAATTCTGGTTGTTCAATACATGACACCAGCTATCACAGCTGATGGTATTTGCTCAGTCAGTTTCACTGATATAACCCTTCTTCTGTTCTTCTTCATTACACTTCCTGGTAGATGATTCTGGTGTAAGGTCTTTTACAACTGTTGTATCAGCTCCATATATGTGTAAATGTGTAATATATGTGTCCTCCTGATGAACATTTGAGGTAATGTCATGACATTGATTTGAGTTTGTCAAGTATGATGAGACTCCAGCATGAGCCCAGAGAAAAACAAGGCTGTGTTAGTCTGTAATAATGGTTGTTTTGGTGCGCTTCTCTTCCATGCATTGTAATCTTTCAAACATTCTTTTTAGCATTAACTTCCTCCTCAGTTTTTTGTCTTATCATTTCAATTGGTATTGTTTTAAAACATATTTTTATTCTGTTATATATTAACATCCATCTCTAGGAATCAGCTGTCAAAGTAGTGAAACTTGTTTTTTCTTTCAGTAATAGCTTCTCTGGCTTGAAGAATTTGTAGCATTTGGTTTTACATCTAACTCATAACTTTTCATTGCAGCAGACCTCACGTTAGGGATAGAAATGAGTCACTCTAGTTCATCAATGTGAAAAGGATCCAAATTTTTTCTTTCTCACCTGGCTCCAACTACTCACTGATTCTGACTACAGCAAGCTCCCATTGTAGGCTTCCCTCAGAGACTCTGACTGCAGGTATTTCCTGCTAGACTCTGATTTCAGGTATTTCTTTGCAGACTGACTGCAGGCTCCAACTGCAGACCCAGACTGACCTCTCAGCAGATTCTTCACAGCAGCAATTCTTCCTCCTGTTTGACCAGTCCCTGAGTGCTTCTGAATCATTCCTTCAGTTCCTCCTTCCTCAGGATCCTCCCCTGACCAGCCAACCCACCCTTTTATCACACTCATCCTTACTGAATATAGCTGTGACTTCATCAGGGGCCAGATTGCCTGTAATCCCTTTTCCTACAACTTTTCATTTTACTATTTACATCAAACTTGAATGACTTTTTTTTTTTTTTTTTCTTCCAGAAAGATTGTTACTATGTCCAAGATTTCTTATGAGAGTCACATAAGTTATCACTGACCTCTATTGCCATATCTGGTGTTGGCAGGGGGTTCTAGGTTCACCCTCGTACCTCTCCACAAGCCATATATCAGTTTTGTGAAACAGAATGTGAATGTTTTCAGCATTTCCCCCAGATCATTAATAAGATCTTGAAGAGGACTGGACTTAGTACGGATCACTGGGATACACTGCCTGATACTGGTCTCTAACTAGACTTTATTTATCCCACTGGTCACAATGTTTTGGGCTCAGGTGCTCAACAGTTTTCAATCCACCTCCATGCTTATCCAGGCCATACTTCAGCAGCTTTTCTTTGAAGATTCTACAGGAGACAGAGCCAAAAGCCTTCTACAGGATTAAGTATCCACTGTCCACTGCTCTCCCCTCATCTACCTAATGAATCATTTAATTGTAGAAGACTCCCAGAGTAGAGAAGCATGGCTTCCCTTTTGTGAATCCTTGCTGACCACTTTTAAACAACTTCTTGTCCCTCATGTGCCTAGAAATTAGTTATTGTAGGATTTTACCTTTTATTTATGACCTATGTTCTATTGTATTTGAGTGCCGGTATCACAGCAGAATCCCAATGAAACCAATGTCCAAACCTCTGGAATATTAGTGACTTTGAGACAATCTTGATTGATTTTTCTACCTGTAAGCTAGACTAAGTAATATTTTACTGCTTTGTATGAAACAGAATATATTTCTTTTAAATTGGCTCCTGAATTCAAAGTGTTCTGAAAAATCCAGGTGTTTTTTTTCTTTTTTTCTGATATATCTAGGCAAGTGGAAATTTTTTCTCAATCTTTCATGAATTAATTTGTTGTACAGTTTGACTCAAGAATAGGTAAAATAATGCAAAATACATTAAAAATGGTACATTTACAATACAATTTTCTGTGGCTTCTAAACTGGTGAAGTGTCGTATTCCAAGTTTAGCAGAATCATAGAAAATTATCTGGGATTTCAAAGACAGAAAATTATTAGCTTGAACTTGCCATTCATTGAAATTCATTTCCAGTCATTTATAAAGACATTGATTTTATAGGCTAGCTTCCAAATTCAGGTTGGCAATAAATTTTTAGCATCAAATTGTAAACATGACAACAAAGGAACACCATTAAACTACAGAGAACTTGGGAAGTTTTCAGAAATTTATTTACAAACTTCAGATAATTAATTTGATTGAAGGCTTGTCAGTGTTCACTTTTCATATAAAATAGTGGCCTCTATTAAAATTGTCTGTTTTTAAGTGCTCCATTTTTTATCTATCCACAATCACAGATAATGAGGGCAGAGAGGATTTTTTTTTCTAGGAGTGAATGGGTGGTGGGTGTCACTTATTGGCTTGTTGTTTGTTGGTTTGTTTTTTTTTCTCTCTCTGGTTTACAATAAAACATCTGACACATAAGCAGTAGTAGCTATTACTCTAAAGATATCTTGATTGGCATCACTAAATTTATCCTCTAACAGCTAATACATTGACTATTTGAGGAATAAACTGTCAAAATAACTAGGAAAACTTTATTTTATTTTCAGAATTAATTAATACCTACCATGTTAAACTTGAGTACACATCACTTTTTTCCAAGAAAAAAAAATGTATTGCATTTACAGAGCTGTGGGTTTTAGTCCACTTTTGGCATTATTTTCAACATCCTGCTCACAATTCATGTGCAGTAAATTGTGTTCTCTGCAGAACCAGTTTTATGATACAGAGATATATTTTAATTTTATAAATGTACTTTTAAATGCTCTATCATAGCTCCTAAAGAGACAGTCATGGCTGAGTCCCTTTTGCACTCAGGAGTAAAGAAATTGTAATCCAAATTATCATATCTGCTTCAAAGACTTCAAACGTTAACAATGCTAAAAAAAAAAAAAATATTATCTACATGCAAGGACGTCAGGGAAATGAGACACACTGTTGGTTCTATCTTATGAGTCTTTTGGTGGCATTTCCTGTTAGGAGGGGTCTTTTATTCAGGTCTAGATTTTACTTTTAAGGTAAATGAAGTGGTGTTAAGCACAGACAAGGAAAGAGCTAGTGAATTAGGAAGACAGGCTTGCTTCCTTGTTTTTCTGTATAGTAGTGCAAAACTGGAGACCAGGAGAAGAATATGCCTCTTTCTCCATGAAAGTAGTATGTGTTGTAAAAATTCTGGAAAATTTAAAATTCAACACAACTACCACATATGTGAACTTGGATTTTCCAAACTGACAGAAAAATAAATGATGCAGATTTAATATCTATTTGGTTTTTCTTAGTTCAAATTTTAATCCACAATTTAAAAATAATGCACTGTGAGCCAAAGTGATCTCATCTCATCTCTCAGATAAGGGTTGCTTTGTGAGTCAGATTATGCATCAACAGCACCAAGATTTTTTTCTGGTATTTTAGAAACTCCTTCTCTTTGTAAAGATACTACCTTGGCTCTCATTCTTTATGTTGTTTTTTAAATGATGTGGTTTTTACACTATGGGTTTGTTTTTATACAAAATTATCATTCTGTGTTCTACAAAATATGCATGGAAATTTTCCCTAAATCTGTCTCTTCAGAAATATTTCTGTCCAGACAGAATGGATA
This sequence comes from Phylloscopus whistleri, assembly GCA_017589585.1. Taxonomy (NCBI): domain Eukaryota; kingdom Metazoa; phylum Chordata; class Aves; order Passeriformes; family Phylloscopidae; genus Phylloscopus; species Phylloscopus whistleri. The sequence continues at coordinate 6,932,091 of JADMLD010001549.1, forward strand.
AATTGAGCTTCAAACATAGTTTTCAAGGTAACATAGATCCAGCCTTCAGGAAAAAATATATATATATATTTATCTGTATGACGAAATTTCAAAAATTTATAGAAGGAGGAGACCATAGATGAAATAATATGTCATAGTTACACAGTCTTTTCTGCCTTTGCATTATATTTAATTTTTGTTCATGTTCTATTTTCAAACTGAAGTTAAGCATAAGTCAATTATTATAACCTCTCTTTTTTCAATAGGAGATGCTATCCTGTTTCCTTTACAGCAATTTAGCTATGATAGCATTCCAAAATAGCAGCCAGTTCCACTGGAAAAAAAAAAAAAAAACAAAACAAAAAACAAACAAGCTAACAAGGACTCAGAAACCAAACAAACAAGGAAATAAATGCTGTATTTCAAATTTCAGTATATACTTATATTCTTTTTTTAGGGGATGAATGTTCCCTTAGTGGTAAGTGTTACAATAATAAGCAGAAGGGACTCTTGATTTTTCATGTGGAAAACCAAATCTTTATTTCATAGCTCATGTTTTTATAGGATTATCAGAAGGAACTCTATTAGATCTAATTGGCTGACAATACACAGACACTGTTCATTGGTTGGGAAATGGAATTTTGTATGTTCATCAAATTTCTCTATTTCTGGAATGTTTACGTATTTTCTTTGTGGATTCTCATGGGAGAGGCTTTTGGTTTACAACAGATGCAGCCTGTTTTTCTCCCAGGAATAAGTTGTTATGCAAACTGGTTTTAATTCTTAGATTTTTTTTTTTTTTTATGGGAATTAACAGGCTAGCTGTTAATTCAGCTGAGCAAGTCCTGATTTTATAAAGCCTTTCTTTTATAAAGTTTTACCTGTATGCAACAGGTAGGAACACTTACATCTAGACTAAATTTTTTTTAGTAGAAAGCTAGAAGTTTAGTATTATTCATGACATTGTACCTCTTTGTTCAACTGAAGAGAGCAAATCCCCAGACTCTTAGAATTTGGAATTTTAAACGAGGGGAAAAAAAAAAAAAGTAAAATATTAGAAGGAAAATGAATATAATGTTGTTCAATATTTGATTAAAGCTCAAGGAAGGCCCTGTAGATGAAGTATTACTTCTAATGTTATGTGTTCCTTCTAGACTGTACTTTATTAATGTTTTCTTTTGTACCACAGTATGAAGAGACAAAGATTTTATCTTTTATTTAAAATTAATGAGAAGAAAGAGCATCAGAAGAAAAACCTTTTCACTTACAAAAGGAAATAGGTTTGTAAGTGGATTTGGGTTTTGGTTCTGCATCTTCCTGGTTTGTAACATGAACTTCGAAAAAATATTTAAAGTTCTAGTGCTGAAGTTCCTGCAGTTTTATGCTATACTGAAATATGCAAAGTAAGCTTGTCTTGGAAAGACAGGTATCTGCCAGGGAAAGTTGCAGTTTCCTTTGGAATGGAGAATGTAAACCCCTCACCCCTGCCAAATTATACTTTTGCAATTAAGGGCTTTCAGGCAAAGATTTGGGAATAGGAATAACCGTTCTTTACTAGGAATATTAACAATACCAATCTAGTAGTAAACAAACAAGCAAACAAACAAACAAAAATCCTAGAAACCATGACAGAATCAGAGCTACAACCTGACACCCTGTTGGTCAGGGTGTTGTAAGCAGTCCAAAAGTGAGTCCTCCTGGAGTGGTAGATGTGGTTCTGTTGGAGCAGAGATGATCGTGTAGAAAAAGGATCCAGTGATGGTGAGAAGGGTCCAGTCTTCCTCTGGGAATCCGGTGGAACCAGATACTTTGTGTTCCTGAGTCTCAGTTTTTATCTAGGTAGGAATGGTTGGCTCCCCCCACTGGGTGGAGCATCTCACAATGGGATGATGGAATATGTCATGCCCTTAGTGAGCCTTAATGGCCCATTAGCAGAAAATATTCCCCTGGAGGGAGGACAGGTGATGAAAGAGATAAGAAACACTGCCCCACCTGGTTTTAACAGCTGGCCCATTATCAGAAGGCATCTCCCCCCTCCCCCCAGAATAACAAGACATAAAGAAAAAAAACATCTCCCCAACTGCTTTCAACAGATGAAATAGAATACACATTTTAAGTTCCATAACCCAAGACAAAGCCCTTAGGTGTACTGCATGCCTTGATTAAAATCTACATTGAGAGCGCAAAATTTCAAGAAAATAACATGTAATTTTTTAATGAATCAAAAGCTCTTGACTGTACATCTGTACATCTTCCAATCAGTTCAGATGTTCTGAGGCAATTTCTTGTAGCTAAAAGATATTTACAGCCAAAAACCTTAGAATATGTTTGGTGATTTGAATTTAATGGCTTTCCAGATGAACCTGAAACAAACTCAACCCTCTCCATAAACATTCAGTCTTGCAATATGCCAATCACTTCGTATGTCACATGGGAAATACATCAGAACATCATAGCTCTGACAAAACATATGAAAGAGCCCCAACCCTGGCTGTAATTAAGTATCCATCCTATGAAAATGTATGAATTAACCAGACTTTCTCTAAAGTTATTAAATGTCTTTTCATACAGTAGCTACAGGTATCTTTCTCCTATAGTGCAACGTGCTTGAGAACCCTCTGAACCCTCCAGCAGAAATGCTGAGATGCTGGGACTGTGTATGTGAAATGTAGGAGCCACCTCAGCATGTCACCCTTCTCACTTGCCTTCTCTACCAGCCTTCCCAAAACCAGGGTTGTTACCAAAGTCTCAAAAATTCTCTGTGAATTTCACAGGACCAGTGGTGTTTATAACTATGGCAATCAAACAAATAAATTATTTATTTATGCCAAATGGAGAAGTTCCAAGACTAGAAAAACTCTAAACTGTCTTGACTGTTTGAGTTTTTTTTCAAGTACCCTAGGAATTAAACTGGTCTATCTTCTAACTTTTTTATAGAAGTATATTTTATCCTTTATGATTGAAAGATAAGACAATTCATTTATTTGTTTCAGCAATTTACTTTTAGCTTCATCACTATGAAATCCGGGGAAACTGATTTTAAGAAAGACATATTTAACTTATGTGATTAAGTTAGGCAATATGTAATGGTCTCAAGAAAACAAAACAAGCACACTCAGCAAAGCAACATGAATAGAGGCAATAAGAATAAAATAAGAAAATTTCAAGATGAATTATAGTCCACAGTATTGTCTTCCTGAAACACCAGACAGCAAAAAAGTTGTCCAAACTATATTTTATTTGTGTGAGAATGGAATTAACAGCAAAGAAACGTAGACATGATAGATAATCATCCCCTCAGCTGATCGAGAGTCATGAGATATGGATGAAGTCTGATTTAATAACTTCAAAACTTTACATTGCAGATGAAGCTTAGAGGAAGAGATTCAGCAGCCTCTTATTATTCAACAAAATTCATATTCATTTAATTTACTTCATACTGAGTTTCCTTTTTAACAAAGTCAGTTACTTTCAATTATTTGTTCCTAGTTTATCTGAAATGACTGCCATAGCCCCTAATTACCACAAAGTTCAGAAAAAAGGTACTCATTAACAAGCTGCATTGGTATCAGGAATGTCTGATTGCACTGTACTGGAAAAAAATTAAAAAACAACCAGATCCATCATAGGTTGACATTCAACAGAGAATTTATTTGGAAAATGGTAACAGTAATAACAAGAAGATTTTGGCTGTATTTTGTGCCTGCACTGATTTTTTTTTTCACACAGTTATATATGCTACGTACATATGTTCACATATGTATGTATGTTGAATAACCTCAACAATATAAAATGCAGTCATGTAACTTATCCTTCCCAGCAGTTTTGGTTTTTATATCAACTAGTTTCATGTCAAATAGCTTAAAATGGTTGTTTTCTCATCTGCTGGCAAAAGATTATAGGTTTTTATTCTAACATATAAAAGGAAGAAAGTGCTGCAAAACAATCTGCTAAATACTATAATCATCTTGGCTTATCACTACTCTTACTAATGTAGATGCTCTTGTTATTTATTATTCTTTCTTTTCTAAGCTGACATTTCAAAAAAGCATTGCTGTTTATTGCTCACATAAAACTGATCTTCTAATTTCCTTTCCCTTTTTGTTTATTTTATTTTTGTCTCCAATAAATACTAAGCCATGTTGAGACATTTGATTCTTTTAGGGTATTTTACCCATCTCTTTCTATCCAGGATGAAACACAGCAGGGTTTACAAAGAAAACTGAATTCCAGAAGAGGCTTAAATATTTTTTTCTTGGTTATGTTGTTTTACACATTTTCTGATTAGGTAATTATTACCAAATTTTCTTCCTTAGGATTTTCTTTTGGTTTGCAAGGGGGGAAAATTAGTTAGGATCACTCTAAGACTACGCCTGAGAAAAGTCTGGGTCTTCAATGCATATTTAATTCAGCTGTTTACTTCTTTAAAGGCATATCTTACAAAGAAAAACCCTTAACAGCCACTGCTGAAAAGCATATAACAGAAAAAAAATTACAAAATCAACTGAACAGTCCTCCTCTACATTCTTTGGACACAGTTCTATACACTTTTTTTAAGACTGTCTTTATACTACCTGTGCTGCAGCATATGAGAAAATGGATAGCAAACAGGTTTTATGTATTAGGAATTCAGAGGAGATGACCGACCTTTGTAATCCAGGATATTTCATCCATTTATGATATACCTTTCATTTGTTTGTGAAGAAAGTAAGTTTATTAAGGTAAGAAAGGCCCCAGAAGGCCTTTTTAATATTCAAGTTTATCCAAGCTCAGGAGCAATGCATCCAAAAAAGAGGAAGTCAGGCAAAAAAAAAGTCTGGCAGACCTGCGTGGATGAGCAAATACCTCCTGGACAAATACAAACGCAGAAAAAGGAAGCCTACAGAGGTTGGAAGCAAGAACAGGCAACCTGGGAGGAATATGGGGAAATTGTCTGAACAGCCAGGGATCCGATTAGGAAAGCTAAAGCCTGGGCAGAATAAAATTTGGACAGGGACATCATAGACAACAAGAAAATCTTCTGTAAGTATATTGGTGATGAAAGAAAGACTAAGGATAATGTGGACTGTCTCTGAAAGGAAATGGGAGATCTGACTACCCTGGTGTGTGATGAAAGCTCAGATAGTTAATTACTTATTTGCTACAGTCTTCACCAGCAATTGCTCCAGCCACACTGCCCAAGTTACAGAAGGCAAGGCAGGGACTAGGAAAATGAATAAATAAAGTCCACTGTAGATGAAGAGCAGGTCAGAGATAATTTAAAAAACCTGAAGGTACACAGGTCCTTGGGAGCTGATATGTGTCCATGGTACTTGATGAAATGTATCCATGGATCCAGAAGGCACCAGTGGATAAAGTGGCTGAGTAACTATCCATCATACTTGAGAAGTCAAGACAATGCAGCAAAGTTCTTACTGACAGGAAAAAGAGAAACATAACCCACATCTTCAAGAAAGGAAATAAGGAGGACTTGGGAAACCACATACTGGTCAGTCTCACCACAGTGCCTGGCAAGATCATGGGACAGATCATTCTGGAAACTATGAAAAATGGTTGATGATAGCCAACATGGTTTCACCAAGGCAAAGTCATGCCTGTCAATCTTGGACGTCTTCTACAATGCAGTTATGGTGTTGGTGGATGAGGAAGGAGTGACCAATATCATCTACCTGGACTTGTGCAGAGGATTTGACACTATCCTGCACATCATCTTTGTTTCTAGACTGGAGAGACATGGTTCTGATCGATGAAATGCTCAGTGGATAAGAAGAAGTTAGAGGGTCACATTCAAAATTTGTAGTAAACAGCTCAATGTGCAAGTGAGGATCAGTGATGAATGATTTCCCCAGGGGTCAGTATTGGTGGTGGTGCCATTTAACATCTTTGTCAGTGACACAGACAGTGCAATTGAGCACACCCTCAGTACGTTTGCTGACAGCAGGAGCTGTGTGGGAAAGGATGTCATGCAAAGGAGCCACCCTGACAACCTTGAGAGATAGGCATGTGCAAACTTCATGAAACTTAGTAAAGCCAAGTTTAAGGTCCTGCACCTTGTTTGGAACACTCCTAAGTACAAATGCAGGCTGTAGAAAGAATGGATCAAGAAGAGCCCTGAGGAGAAGGATTTGGGTGTCTTGGTTTACAAGAAGCCCAACATCAGCTGACAACATGTGCTTGCATACATTGCAATATGTGCTTGCATATTGAAAGCTATAACAGCAACCTGGCTTCATCAAAAACAGTGTGGGCAGCAGGAAGAGGGAGGTGATTCTGCCCCCCTGTTCTTGTGAAACCCCACTCAGAGTACTGCATCCAGCTCTGGGACCTGCAACATAAGAATGATGTGGAACTCCACCTGTTGGAGTGGGTCCAGAGAAGAGCCATGAACATGATCAGAGGACTGGAGTACTTCTCCTATGAAGACAGGCTGAGAAGAGCCTGGAGAAGAAAAAGCTCTGGGGAGACTTTACAGCACCCTTCCAGTACCTAAATGGACCTAAAAGAGTGACAGAAAGGCATGTTCTACAAGATTGTGCAGGGATAGGACAAGAGGTAATAGCCTCAAAATGAAAGAGGGTTGGTTTAGATTAGATATGAGGAAGAAATTCTTTACTGTGAAGGTGATGAGACACTGGAAGAGATTGCCCAGGAAAATTGTGGATGCCCCATCCTTAGAAGTGTTCAAGGCCTGTTTAGACCAGGCTTCAGGCAACCTGGTCTAGTGGAAGGTGTCCCTGGCCATGGCTGGGTGGTTGGTACTAAATAATCCTTAAGGTCCCTTCCAACCCAAACGATTCTGTGATGATTCTATGGTTTCATTATTCAGAACACACAAGGACACGTGCTTCATTGTGCCAAATATTTTTTTCTTAAGTGAATCCTACAGAGATTAAAAAAAAAAGTCTATTAAAAGTGGAAAACACGTGGTAGACAATTAAAATAAAATGCACTCCAAAACTATATTCTTTTTATGGCACTTTTTGGGCTTTTCAGATCATTAGAAGAAAAAATATTGTCCAAATAATTCTACAGAATTTTCATTAGAAATTCAGAGCTTGTCTGCACTGCTGAGAAATATCTAAGTTAAGAGGAACTGACTTTGAAGAGAAAAAAAGCAGGATAGTGAGATCAGAATATCTTTAAATGAATAGATTGTGTATGTTTTTTATTAATGAATCTTTGCTTACCACAAAAACATTGGGGCTGTCTGTGTGCAGGTTAGACTACAGCACAGCCTTCTTCTGAGCTTAGAGGCGATTACGCTTGTACTGTTAGCATTAAACAAAAATTTCACGTGTCACACTTGCTTTCTGGCTTTCCACCGAATATATTTAATGAATATATTTAATGGCAAAACAGTAAAAAATGGCAAAACTGACCTCTACCAGTAAATCAAAAGTACCCAAGACTAGCCAAGAATGATGCTGTGCAATTTGTGGGTTTATTTTTTTAAAAAGCCTTTTCCTGTAAAAAATTGAAACTCCAGTTATTTTATTTGTTCACTACAAATAAAACCTAAATATTTCAGGTCCTTCCTGAAAGTGAATACAAATGAAAAACACTATTTGCATATTCATCAATTAACCAATCTACCCTAAGTGGCTGATAGCAATTACTTCTGATATTAGAAAAAGATGTTACTAAACTAGTGAACCTCATTATCCTTATTTGCAAGAAGTGTAAAAAAACCCTATAGTCTTTAAAACACTGAAAAAATATTTACTTGCAGTTGCATTAGAATAATTTCAGTGTTGTGCAGTAACACATTATACTTTTCTGTATGTCTGCAAAATATGGGAATGCCACTGGTGCTATTTTGCATGTGCTATATTTCCACAAGCAACTAAACTTTGCATCATATTGTCAAAATAAGGATGTGTAAGCAGATGCTTCTGACTTGTTATTTTATGAATGAGATGTTTTAATCTCCATTAGAGATAAGACGTTGATTCATCTCCATTTATTTTGTAAATACATGGTGAAGCATTATGTGTACAAAGGAAAAGCTTCACTTTACTAATCAAAGAGATCTAAAAAGACTCTGCTGATATCTGCAGTCTTACTAACAGTTCGGTGTATACCCTGTGCTGAAGTTATCATGCTTGTGTTTCAAATGCTCATTATTCATCCTTCTCTTTGCAGAACAGAAAAGACTTTGGAAAGAAATACGTTTTAAAAATGTGTTTTATTTTAACAATGTAAAATTGTAAAATTATAAGTAATTTATTAGGTATTTTTGTAAAGACGTTCTCCTATACAAGAAGTGAATGAGAAAATGTGCTTTTCTTTTTTTATTTTTCTTAAATAATAACACATGCACTGTCCCAGTTTACCCTCTTATTTTGCACATCAGGAAAGGAACTCCTACTCGTGGATCTGAGGAGGTTTTCAGCTTATTCAGCTCCTTAGATATAAAGGTTTGAAGAATGTGTGCAGGTTTAACACGTGGGGGATCCTCCTCTAGATTCAAATGCTGGCTGGATTTTCCTGGCTTCATACGAAGATGGTGTTTGCCAGCCCAGACTCACAGCCAGATTTTCAAGCTGTGCCACCAACTGAACCACACTGGCTAGAAGAGCAGAACCACACAAACACAGCCCTGTAGCTCCTCAGAGGAGTCTCCTCTCAAAGTTGCAGCATCACCTTTGCCTCATTTTAATTCTACTACAAGGAGTCCCTAGCATCACTTAATGGAATTACTTAATTTCAGTCTGAGGACTCTTTTTCTATCTGGTCCCTTTGCCTTGATTTTTATCACACTTTTCTAGAGGCTATTTGAAGTGCCAGAATAGCAAATTCAGCATAGCTCTCTCTCCAGCTGGGCTGAAGGCCTCTTCCATTAATCCATGGCTCTTTGAACAGCTCTCTGTCAAAGGATGTATTAGCTCCTGCTGCAATTTGGATAGAGCCAGACTCAGCAGGCATGAGCAAACCCACTTGTAAGAAGAAACCCCTTCTTGAGCCTGAGATACAAAAGTCAAGCTTGCCTGGAAGCAGAGACACAGGTACCTCAGGAAATGCCATACAGAAGACTCAAATGCTTTTCAAAATTAGGTTTGTGACAGACATGCATCACTTGAACGGGGGCTGTGTACAAACAGGCCAACAGTGACACAGTGGGTGCCTAATGGGCCCATAATCCATGGTGAAGGATTCCACTGAAGAGAATGCTTTTAAAATTCTCCACAAATTTTATGTTTAGCATATTAAAAATATTAAAAATATTAAAAATATTAAAAATATTAAAAATATTAATTTGATTGTACTTAGCATATTTGTGCTGACCAATATGTTTTATACAACAAATGAAATTTTCTCTTTTAGCTTGAAAAAATCCTTACAATATAAATTAAGCAAAAAATAAATATATTTTCCCTAAAATGTCATTTCATGCAACCCAACTGAGTTGGTCTCTCAACAGGTAAAGCACTGAGGCAAGAGAAGATGACAAGCATTATACATAATTCTGTTTGACAGATGTTAGTGTTCCTCTATGTGTGTACAAGTGTGTGCATATGTTATCATTCAGAAAAAGCAGGAAAGCAATTACTTTTTCAGTAAGTCAGAATTAGTCTTATTTCCTCTGTTTCAATTTGGCTGTTTTTAAATAAATAGTTAATACTAAAGGACAACTTCTTCCAGACTACTTGCTTTAGAAAAACTATCACCTGTTTCTCTCTTGTCATTGTTCTAGTTAGTGCTATGACACTTAAGAATGAAATTAGTTCATAACTATCCATGCTTTTTCTGACATCATGCCTTAGCACTTACAGGTTAAGCAATTGTTTTCTATTCATCAACATACAACCATCCTGAACAATGAAGACCACAGAGGTGACTGGTTCATTGTTAAAAATAAAGCCGGCAGAACATACCTAAAAATTTTATCAGCTTGTTACCATGTAGAATGACTTAAATAGCTTTAGTATTTCTGTGCTAGTTTGAAGGCCTTTGTACTGAAGTACTTCAAGCTTTGACGATACGGTGGGGTTTTTGTCCTCCCCTGAATAAAGCAAACTATCAATAGCTCAAAACACTCCAGTAAGTGTTTATCTGCCCCTTATGCTTTTTGGCTCTCTCAGTGTCAGAAACAGAGGCACAGTCCCATCCTGCAGCTGTCTGATCCAGAGAACTGCCAGCTCTTAGCCTCCTTCCCCTGCTGCCATTTAGCACAAGGCATCAGAGAAATTCACCAAGGTCATTCTCATAATGCTTTTTACTTGATGGGATGCAATATTTGTCTGTTGTTTTAAAGTTTCTGTTTGCAGGCAGCTCAAAGCAGTGGGGGATAGTAAATGCAGAATATCTTTTCCAAGACTCTGCTGGCTCTTTTCTATTTACACAGTTTCTATCACACTTATCACAATGGCAGATAAGCACTTTTCAGTGTTAAAGATGACAATTACACTGATGGCGTTTCTAAACCTATTGAAGCCTGCCACCAGTTGGCACAGCTTCCTCTCAGCTGCTAGATACAGTCTATGAGATTGCCAATAATTTCAGAGGCTGACAGACCAGCAGTGCTTCAGCCCAGGGATTACCCAAATGAATACCCCTTTGGCTAGTGTCTCAGCCTGTCAATTATAAGATTTCATCTCAGAACGCCTCTACATGCCAATTTTAATTGCTGTCACAAAGCTGGTGCCTGTAGCTGCAGATGCATAGTGCTGTGAAGTTTACAGGACAGCAGGCAACAGTAGGATAGAATAGGTGAAATGTAGAAAAACTATGGCAGCATACAGTTGCATTGAGTTTCTATGTAATTATTTGAACACAAACAAAATAGACATGGTAAGACCTCACTCTTTTTTGCATTACACTTGTCTTTCAAAACAGACTTTTTAAAAAAGTAGCAATCATTTGTAGCTTATTTGTTGCTCCACATATGTTAAACAAATTTGTCTTTGGGGAGTGTGATCCTTTTTGTGAAGAAAACAAAGAGAACTTTTTATTCTCTGCTTACCTCATGCATACATCATCCCTTTACCTCAGTAACAATATTTCAGTGCCATTTCAAAATTACATACTGAAAAAAACCCCTGCCTATCAAAATGCTGATTACCAAATGCTATCCTTGGGAGATTCTGAAATGTCTACTTTATGGAGTTGAGAAGTTCATCTTGCCATGTAAATTTATGTATGAGAGCATTCAAAAATCTCTCTCCAAAAAGTTAATGATCCAGGCAATGACAAGTTAACCTTTCTTCACTCAGCAGGATATGGAAACACAAGGAAAGCAGAGGTTTTACTGCCAATGGGCTATTGTGATAGTTGGTATAAATTTGCATGCTTTATGAAATCCACACTGACCTTTCAGGATCTGATGATCTTCAGCAACAAGTTAAAATTAAATGATCCCATTCCAGCCTATTTAAACTATAAAAGTAACACTGACACTAAGAGCATAAACAAGGTCTCATATGTTGTTGAGTGTATCAATTAAGTGCATATAAGCACTGGATGGTCCAACTTCATGGGGCATTTTTAAGACATCTCAAAACTCAATCTCCTTGAGCCTTGAGGAGCTTCTCCCATTCACTAGGATCATTCAAATCTTATTGAAAGTGGCCATGAAATTACATCAGTCAGCTCTCTCATCCTTTGTGGGAACATTCTGTCAGGCCCACGGACATACAGGTGTCAGGTTTGCTTAGGTATCTACTCGATAACCTGAGCTACCTTGGTTTTTAACTTTGTTTAGGGTTTACTTCTGTTTACAGATATTTGTCCATGGCAGATTACTCTTTTGAGTAAAGAGACTGGTCTTTTTTCCTTTAGTTTCAAGGCAATTGATCCTCCCCAGAAACTGCGTCAGAAACAAAGGCTGTTTACTTGGGACTATAGATTGGGTAGGCTGCAAAACATGTGAAAGACATCTGCTGCTATGGTGAAGAAAATTACGACTGCATTTTAAGGTTTCAGAATACATCTAAAGCCTAAGGCAAGGCAAGGAAGCAGGAAGTGCATTTTGGCTATATTTTAATGTACTTGATGCAGCTGCAGTATAATCTTTGTAATAAAATATATTATATATTAAATTATATTTATTATATTGGTCACAGAAAGAAGCCGAAATGAAATCAAAGGTTTCGTTACCAGCTTACATGAAACTAGAGTTGCATCTTTTGTATTTTTTCATTCACATTTCCATTATTTTTGATGCAAGAAAGACAACAAAAATGTATCCAGAGAAAAATCTTATTTTTCAGTCTTGGTCTAGGTAGATTTATGACCTATGCTAATCCTGAAATGGGGAAGTTCAACTTTCTTAGCACTTAACATATGCCTACATTGTTGGTAATACTGTGGTTTTCAAATATGTCCTAGATATGTCACCCTCAAACATAACGGCATGAACTCCCATTTGTTAATCTGAATTAATGAGCAGACGATGTCCAGCTAGGGCCGGAAAAAATAATAATCTTATATTGTTAGGGATGATTCATGTACACATACATAGAGTATTTATCATGATGAAATCCTTTATCACAAAAATTGTCTATGTTTTTCATTTTTATATAAACATCCTTAAAGATTTTTAGGGGTGTGAGGACAACATTTAGACTAAAGAGAGAAACCGCAGCTGTATGATCTTTCTGGGCTTTTTCTTGATTTATTATAATTGTTGCCATCAGAAACAACAAGTATTGTGACTTTTTTGTACGTTTGTTTTTACAGTAGCAGAAAGAATTTGGATATTTGTTATTGAATAGTTTTAAATATTAGTTTAATGCACTATTAATCTATTTTAACATTTTTTTAACAAAGCACATGAGATTTACTGAGGATAAATTAAAAGTATATATGACATTTTCTCATCCTTATCCATGCTGTTCCATGTCTGAAATTCAATGTTTCCTTGTCTTTATGTTAATGGAGCATTTTCAGTTATTCTTATCTTTTAATTATGGACAGTTGTAGCAAATTAATATTTCTTGGGACAGTAAAGATGTTTTCTGAAAAGAAGGAGAACAGAAACAGTGCCTAGAGACATATTTGTTTAAATCATAGTGCAATTAATTTTCTCCTTTGTAAAATAAAAACTGATTGAAATATTTAATAACGTAGCCACGGTAAAACAGTAAAGAAGCATAGATAATTATCTTTCTTTAGATAAATATATAGCACTATTTTTGAAACATCTTCTCTCAGTATAGTGCTTTTCTTCAATCTACAATGGCTTTATGTATTATTCAAATTACATTGCTACTTCCCATGCTTTTTGCTACAGATTCTCTAATTATGATATGAACACTCCCTCGGAAGTATACATTTAACTTACACATGGTGGGATGGTTCAGTATGTCTGCTCTAGTTCAGACTAACAGAACAGGATGCAACACCTCAGAAAGAGGGAGCATTAAGCTACAATTCCTCCTCCCTAGTTCTGGACTGCTTCAGCACTTGGAACTGTTCATGGACCATAATGTGCAGTAAGATTAAGAATCTTTGCAATGCCTTTAATTTGCTGTCATGACTGACCCATCCTGACTCCTCATTGCCCTTTCTAGACCCCATCTCACACTCTGAGCATTTGTTCTTCAGCTTTTGAACACCTCTGTCCTGACTGAAAAAAAAAAAACCAAAAAACAAAACAAAACAAAACAACAACAACAACAAAAAAACCACACCCCCCCCAAAAAAACCAAAACAAAATAAAAACAAAACACAAAACAAAACAAAACAAAAACAAACAAACAAACAAACTTGATAAAAGTACCAGAATGCAAAATGGAAAGCTAGAGATTTTTTTCTTGCTGTGTCTTTTATCACTATGTGTCTCGGGCTAGAAAAAATCATGTCTCAGAGAGATGATAATAAGGAGAAGGTGACTTATTTGTTAATAACCTGTATATTTTATAAGTTTTATTCACTCCCACCTCCTTGGAAAACAATTTCCTACATTTAGTTTAGGAATTGATGCCAGTATCGTAACTCTTCTGAGGCTAGGGAACCCTGCTTATGAAAACAAACTTGCTTGAATTTTCTGACAATCTTTATGTTGGCATATTTTATGCTATTATTATAACTTGAAACTTATAACTGCTGTTTTGTGTCATCAAGAAATGATGGACAGAAGTGTTTTGACATTTGTCAGAGAGCTGTGAGAAAATGGGAAACGTGGAATTGTGTTATCTAGAGCTGGATTCATCTGGTCATAAAAGAAAAAAACACCCCCAAAAAATGAATAATAAATAAGCAAAATGTGGTTTATTACCAAAATGTATTATAAATATGTATATGTCTTTGCTTTTCATGTTTCTTTCAAAAGAATTTTCAATCATAGTTTAAAAAAATAACTCAATAGGCAAGGAAAAGAAATCAGCAAGGGAAAAAAAAAGATCTTTTAATACTCAAGAACAGTCAGAACAGGTAAAAAAAGGCTTAGCTGCACTCTTTCACGCTCCTCTTCTTTCACTGGCTTGTTCAGTAAAACAAATGTGTCAGAGCAGCCCTCTGAATGCTCTCTTACATGGTCACTAGGGCTGGGGTGATGCCATTCTCTTGGGGCATTGGTGGTTCTTCCAGCTTTGCCTGTGCTGCAGGAAAGCTCTCACAATTCAGAACTCTCCAGATTTCACTGGTTGTATTTCCTCTTCACCACAGTCTGGGGACAAGATGTTTGCAGATGGGGACTCTCTTTGCCCATTTACACAGCTCCTCAGTGCCATGACTCTGAAATAAAGCCAAGGGTGCAAGGATTAATCTTTGCCATAAAGAGCAACTCTTTGGCTAAGGTTGATTGCTGCTGATTTCCTGTGTTTACCAGTTAACTAGTGCTTCTCCAGGGAATCCATTTGTGTCGTTTCCACAGCATATTATTCATTTTCTGTAGTAGCTGTTAGAGAGGTTTTTTTGTGTAAAAAACCCCAACAACCAGAAAAGAAGAACAAAAAACAAACAAACAACAAAACAAACAAACAAAACAAAAACAAAAACAAAAACAAAAACAAAAACAAAAACAAAAACAAAAACAAAAACAAAACACTGCAAGCCAATACAAATACTAAAAAAGCAGATAAAAATCTCTTAAAACAATTAAACATTTTTTTGGAAATCAGAGTTTTTGCAGCCTGTTGTCTTCAGGCCCTTTGTAGAAGTGTATGTTACATTGACTGAGACTTAGCTTTAAGACATTCACTAACTTCTGGATAAGTATATGGGTTACAGGACCACTGAAAACAGATAAGACAACAGATACTGTAAAATAGAATATCTTATTTCTTCATTTGGCATTTGAAGAAAATTGCCTTGTCTGAAAAGGTTCATCTGTGTTTGATATTTATGGGGGAACATTTTGGGAAATATATTTTAAGAAGAAAATTAAATCTAGATATCTGTAAGTCCTATTGTTGAAGGTCTTATTGTAAATGAAGAAAGGAAAATAAAAAAAATCAGAAACAAAATTACAGGAATTCAATATATTTTTTCACTTGAAATTCAGTGTTATTAGAAGAATAGGTGCTGAACTGATATACCTCCTCTAATTTATAAATCAATCATTTTAGTTGTTTTTCCAAGTGCTTTATGGCTATGTAATTCAATTTATCATGAGAGTTTATAATGGATTTAAAATATATTATTTTATTAAATGGGAGGTGTTCAACTTTCAGAGCTTTATTTTGGTGGTAATAATACAGATTTTAAGTGGTCATACTGAACTCTCTTCTCCAAAATGTACTTCCAGAATAAATTATAAATATTTAAACTGGATAAGTTTTCACTAATTTTAAAAAGTACCTATTAACTTCTAAGGAGCTTTTATAAGACTGTATTTTGGTTGCTAGAAATCAAGATGGTTCTATTGGAACAGTGTTGATTTATGTTACATGTAACCTATAGATTTATCTTTCTAGTTTCTCTCTTGAAAATATTGAATACCTTCAATTTTCACAGAAATCAGAGCTAATTATAGGGGGAAATTATATTATCAAATACCTCAATAGGTTACAGAAACAAACTTCTGAGCCTACAACCTATATAATATGTGCTGATGAAAATATTTTTCACTCTCTTGCATGGATGTCACACTATAGTTTAGAAGATAAAGACAATAGCCTATAAATCTGTCTTCTATTCCTGTATGCACCATTGATTTACTGTCTTTCTAGAACACAACAGAGATCTTAACAATATTCTCAAATCCAGATCGTATTATCCAGCAGGCAACAGGGCCCTTTTGCTTTCTCCAGAATCCAGGAGGGTTAGTTGTTATTGCTCAAAGTCTCCCCTCACTGTGGCATTAAACTGCATGATGGAGTCTGGAAGACTGCCATCACTTAAGGATATATTTTCTATAAACTTAAGAAAATCCTTTTGTTAATCCCTGAATTTATTTCTTCTGTCTATGAGACTGGCTTCGTGTCCATGGGGTACAAATAATGTCCTCTGTCTGCATGTTTGCACACTCTCTATGAAGAGACTAACCTCAGCTGAGAGCTCTTCATGTTTTATAGAATAGAAACACTACAGCATAATTATTTTAAGTGGAACTAATTGCATAGGTACAGCCATAACACCTCCAGAACACTTTGTTGTTGTTTTCTAAGGTTTTACAAAAGATGTCTGTATCTAGTCATTCTGATTTGCTTTTTTGAAACTGCTGTTCCTAATTAAAAGAAAATTTAGTGGAATATTTCTTAAAAGAAGAAAAAAACAATAATAATTTTGAAAAATTGAGTTAATGAATACTCACCATGAAAACCTTTTTTAAAAGGATACAGAAGCTCTTTCCAAAACTGTAGTTAAATGATTTCTCAAAAACACCCAATGAGCTTGAAGTACTGGTTTCAGTTTGTTCATAATGATTGCTAATTGCTTTTTAGCACTTATATGAACATAAGTATCTTTTACCTCTTTTTTGCCACGTAAATTGACCTGTGTGCCCTCCAGTCAATGTGCACATCATTACACAGCAAGTTGTCTGACTGACATTTAACCTGCCTATGTGACAACTTCCCAAATGTGTCAGATGATACTCACTGAAATTGTCTTGACCAAATAAAGAGCTTCTATTACTAAAGGGGTATATCTGCCATATAGATACATATGAATATATATCTCTATATGGTGAAATATATGTATAGAAACAGGGAATTCTGTAGTTCTCAAGTAAATCTGGCAGCACATTACAGCTACATCTTCCAAAATATCTGCCATACTCAGAGAATGTGAATCACAACTTCTAAATACTTTGCATAGAAGTAAATTCTGTTAACAGAAGAAAACAAAAAACCTGAACTTCTGAATTTTTTTAAGAAATTTATTAAGAATGCCTATTTCTATTTTTATCTCTTTGAATTTTTTTTCTGATATTTTAATTATTTTTGGTCTTTAACAGAAAGAAAATATTTCCATCTTTTTTAACTCAACTCATAGAAACTTGTTAAGAAAGCATTACAGTCTAGTTTCATTGAAAATGTAATGATCCTGTCTCATAAAATTCAAGGCACTTTAATGGAGATTGATAGTCATGTTGAAAATGTCAGCACAGAATTTTATTTGTTATTAAAAATAAATAATACCATTTAAAAATAATTTTGCATTGCCAGCAAGGCCTTTACTTTGAAAGGTTGAAAAATATTTGTTTTTATAATTATTAAGCTCCTTCATCTGAGACCAAGAACTTACTGTGTTAACTAATATAAAATACATAACATTTATTTTCATGAAACAGGAGTCTTTTTGCATAATTTGAGAGAGTCAGAACAAGAATACATGATAAAATGCAGCCTGGTAAAAAGATTAGATTAAATTATGTTGAATTTTATAATTCCTTGAGTTTTTGTTTTTGCTATGAAACACTATTTCACACATTTCTGACTATTTAACTTTCACTGTTCTACAAAATATGTCATTCTTACTGGCAACATTCTTTGTTTTCATGATTTTGTCTTTGCATATTGTAAAATAATAGGGCTTATTTTCTGTTCAAAGAAATTTCTAGGATGCTTTAGAAAATATTGTTGTTATGGTTTAATACGGGTGAAGATTTTCAAAAAAATAAATTGACAAGGTAGTTACTGATAAATGTTTTTGAAAATCCTTGAATTTTGAAAGAAATCTATTTTATTACACATACAACACACACAGAGACAAGATATAGTATTGACAGAATAAATAAATCTCATTTTGTACATTCTGGGGGGTCACCTAAATAACAGTACCAAGTGAAAGAAGATTAGAGATGGACTCTAAGATGGGGAAAAAAAATCAAACACATATCCAAACTGAACATAATTTTGCTTCATACTCTTCACATTGAAGCTTGCTCTTTAAATTTTCTAAATATATGTAAGAAAGTGGTGATAGTTAGTGCCTCATTTTATTCCCTAAACTATTCAGCTATATGTTAAATATCAATAATCATCAATAGATAGAGATGAATGAAAGAGAACACTGGCTACAAAGTTTCTTTATTATCTTAGAAAATTTGGGGTCATTTTCGTTTTTAAAATCATGCACAAATGGATGATTTGATAACAGGCTTGCCGATCCCCTGCTTACACTCTTTTTCCACTAAAAGGGAGAAATACTCCTGGAAAGTGCCTTTAGATTTTGTAAATTCTTTCAGAAACTCAGAAATTCAATTAGTGTTATGAGATCAACATATGCCCAAGAGTCAAGGCAAACGGGGTTTCAGCTGCTACCACAATATTAAAATTACTTTTGTTGAGTATTTTTTTTGAACCAGGAAAGGCTTCTTATTTGCTCAGTCCCTAATTCAAATGTGCTTAAGATTTAAATTTATTGACTTTGACATTGAGCCTTTGAGTTGAAAGGTACTAAAGGAGATTATTTTAAAACGGCGTCGTTTCTCGTTCTGGGCTCAGTGTCTGCAGATAGAAACCTTTGAGAACATGTAAAGAACTCTGTGTGTCTTGTGCACCGGTCATAGCTTTCCTATGGACAATATATAAAGTCCTCTATGCATTCGTAGGTCAGCTTTAAGCACAGACATTCCAACACCTCGGACAGCAACCTGTCTTTTCCCTTTCAGCTATGGCTGCCAGATCCCATCCCTTAAAAGTGTGTTGCAAGGCCAGTTCCTGTGTCTTGGCCTAGATCATTAATGAAGGTAGCAACAAAAATATACTCTTCATCATTTAGAGATGTCTGAAATGCTACTTAAATATGACAGGATCAAGTCACATTAGAGGCCCCTGTCAGAGAATCAATTACATATTTGAGTGGCAAAACAGCTAAATATGTGTTCCTGAGTTTTTACCCTCCTGCACATTCCAGAATTGCCAATTTACTTGCTTTTTATGATCTCAAAGAGAGACTGGGCTCATGCAGAGAAAGCAATTCTGATAAATACATACTTCTCAAACTGCACTGCCTTATAAGCCATCAAAGCAATTTGAAATTCAATTTGATGTTTGACAGGGAGCCAGCATATTCCCTTCAGGATACATTGACATGCTGAGGCCACTTAGTGAGAGGAAAATTCGGACGATACCATTTTGCCAAAGTTGGAGCGTTTGCAGTATTTCTCAGAGAGATCATAGAATAAATATGTTAGGAGCCAAAAACTGCAAGCCAAAGCAGCTCATTGGTAGCCTTCAGCTGTTTTCTGACTAGATGTTACCATTGCATTCTTTTTTTATATCCCACAGATGTGATAGACCTATCAAGAGATGCAACGAAGTGCTCAAAAATTCTTTATTGAGCAGTAGGCATTAGCAAGCTAGAGAAAAAATTCCATAATTCATTGGGATCATTGATTGATATTTTAAAATAATTTCTGCAGAGATGACTAAAAAGCCTGATTATTGAGAACAAGGACTAGTTCATTGTTTTGTTTTGCTTTGGTTTGGTTTTCCGCTGAAATAGTCAGTATGCACAAGATTATTGACATTTATACACTATTTCCTATTGAAAATGTTTGGTGGGGTGTTTTTTTTTGTTTGTTTGGTTGGTTTTGGTTTTGTTTTTTGTGTGTGTGTGTGTATGTGTTTGTTTGTTTGTTTGTTTTTCCTGGACTCTTCTGTGTAACTATTTTGAATTATGTCACTGGAATTTACTTTTTTTTTAATTCTCCAGGAACTCAATATTTCTACAGTTATATTAAAAACAGTGGTATTACTTTGAATTACATAAAATGAGATATAGACTCAGTTGTCTGTGCATTTAATTGAGAAGTTGAAGCAAATGTCATATTCTCAAATGGAAAAGAGCAGCAATATTCTCACAGTTTAAAGTGTGTCTGGTTGGAAACAGAGAATTCTACCAAAGCAAGAAAGACAAAATTTTAGGTATTCTTTTCAAAGCTATAGACACAGAAATGGTTTTAAATGGTATAAATCTAGAACAAGTATATATCACTTCTCAAAATACTAATCAATCAAGTGATTCTCCCAGATCACCATGAGATCAAACTGGCAAAACCATACAAATTAAAATTTTCATTTAATAGATATTCCCAAGGTTGATCAAAATATATTTATGATATATTTTTAAAGCATAAATGAACAAATTACAAACTTCTGGTTAGAAATTAGCAAATTAACAAGCAGAAAAAAAAAGGAAAACTTGGAAAAGCTGTAAATGTATCCTTATTGACAGTGGACATAATTGTGAATGACATTGGCAGTCTTTACAATATGTATTTACTGTAGCCATCCATAGATTACAGATTAGAATTTTCATGGACATACTGTTATGTGGAAGAGTTAAGGCATTTGTCCAAGGTCACACGGGATGTCTCTTGCAGAGGCAGGAATAAAAGTACTTCACCATCCTATACTTAATGCTATTTACCTTTTCATGAAGTTATTCTCCCATCACAAGATAAACAGCTTTTCTGTTAAAAATTATAAAAAACAACTAAGGATCCCTTTGGCACCAGCTGGAAATGAAGGTGAGTAGAAGATAGTGTGTCAGCTACTACTCTGAATTTCGTTTCAGCTAGACATGCAGCATAATGCCATTTGAACTTCGTTGATTTACTGATATATATTTTCTCCTATTCATTTCCCATAGTCTGCTATGTCATGTGGGTAATTTATTTCTTGAGAGATGTAGCTGTTATTACACTTGGGGCCATCTAGCTGCATTTTTCTTTGTCTTCAAAGTGTGCTTAGTTATACTTAGAGAACTCTGAGGAAAAGACGGTGTACTTTGTTGTAAGGTATAAATCTTCTTCACAAAGCCGATTCACAACTCTGAATACATGTTTTGGGAAGGGAACTGCACTGGTAGTTTAGTTGTACACCAGATAACATAGTTAATATGATAGGCTATGGCAACTGTGATTATTAGTACAATTGCAATGGTGCCTTAAATGTTGCTGTGAAACCTGGCCTCCAAAAAAGATTTGTAAGGAACAAACTGACAGCGTGAGTGAGTTATCTCACTTGTGGTGCTGTTCTTCATTCTTTCAGAATGGAGAACAAAGAAAAAAGACAAAGGTTCACTAAATGATGATAGTATAGAACAAAATTATCTGTCTAACAAAAAGATGTGCTATATAACTACGGTGGTTAGTTTGATTTTAGCAAGTGATAATTAATTGCTTTTTCCTCTGCTTCCCGGCCTACATGGAGTGTCTTCCTCTTGCCTCTCAAAAAATCTACAGTCATTCAGTCAGGTCAACTTTAGACCTACAGATCAAATTATTGCTTTAGTAAGTCCTACTGAACTGGCCATTTTCACCTTTTAGTCTTTGTGCTAATGCGTTTTCAATGATTGTGTTAATTTAGGTGAGAAGTAACTCATTTTGCTAGCACAAATCAATGTAATTTCTTTTGTGTAATTTGATGTATGGACAGCCCAGTAACCAGTGGTAAATGAACAGATATTAATATTCTTGAAATTTAGCTAATACTATGTAAGTTTATAATTTCACACATGTAGGGGTTAACAAGAAGGCAAAATATTGACAAATCATTTAAGTGAAGAGTCATCTAAACCACAAATTTTTGTTCATATGTGAAGTAGAGAACTAAAATACATCAGGCACTTTGCCCACTTCAGAAATTAGATTTTATAACTAGAGTTCTAATGTAAATCAATAATCTGCTTCTTTCATATTCAATTCTGTAAAGAAAAAAGAAACACATTGAACACATTTATTCCAACAAAGTATATGTGATGCAAAGCATCCTCAACATAGCAATAGAACATCAGGTCAAATCCTGAGATACCTGTACATACAGAATTAAAATACAAATAGACTCCACAAAGACAAACATATGTAGTGGGATTTTCCATTAGTCATTTCATGTGATAAGGAAGAAGACTTTCCAGGAGATCTCTATCCAGGTAACAGTACATGCTATGCATAAATAAGGGTAAGGTCAGCAGGTCAATTTCAAAAAGAACTACAAGTATAATCCTGTCATGGGAGAGCAGAAGAGAATATCGGTTGTCACTAAATATTCTTTTCCCTTTAAGGTAACAAGTAGTTCTCCAGGTAATAAACTTTAATAGTGTTGACTAAAGAAGTCAAAGAAAGACCCCTGAGCAACTAGAGCAATGATAGGTACTAATGTCAATATTTTAAATGCTGAAATTCTTGAATGCTTATCTTTAGTCCTAAATTCAGGGTAATTGCATATTCATTTTCTTTGTTCACTATTGAGGTACTGGTATTTGGTATGAAATTAACACTCAAAAATATGTAGCTAATGAGAAGATATTATTCATCAAGAATGAGAGCAGTCTCATTTAGTACATTTTTTAATAAATTGCAAGATTTTCAAGGTTTAAAAGAAGAGCCATGAACATGATCTCTTATTATCAGTTACTGTCAGGAAGACCCTGCATGACTGTCAATCATCAGGACAATTATCAATACAGCAGTCTCAAACTGAGGGTCAAAACTTGACATATTGCAAGTGAAGAACTAAAATGTGAATGAATTCCAAGTTTAAATACACAAAGGTATATCTCATTTAATGATGAAATTTCACTTCAACTATCATCCTTATCTACAGCCAAATGTTACAATCTATTGGGTGAAAACTAGACAACCATTACAATCTTTAAGGGACAAAGATATGATGTGAAGAGCTCAGTAGTAGCTTTCTACAACTGCCTGAAAAGAGGTTGTATCAATGTGTGTGTCAGCCTCTTCTCCCAGGCAATCAGTGATAGGAGAAAAGGACAAAACCTTAAGCTGTGCCAGAGGATGTATGGGCTGAACATCAGGAATAATCTCCTCATAGAAAGGGTTCTTAAGCTTTGGAATGGAATGGCCAAGGAGGGGGTGGAGTCATCATCCCTGGAAATGTTGAAGAAACAAATGGCCATGTCGTGTAATGCTGTGGTCTACTTGAGAAGGTGGTGGCTCATTTAAAGTTGGGCTTGATGATCTTGGAGGTCTTGAGAAACCTAAAGGATTATGTGATTCTGTGATTATTCCTTCCTGTTCTTTATGCATTTCACTGTTTCCACTACTTTAACAAAATCAGGAGTAATAAAAGCATTTAGCAATTTTTAAGAAACAACACTTTTATTCTGTGTCACACTGGCCAGCGAGTTGTCCAGAAATTATAAGATAAATCAAATACCTGTTTGAGTATTTACCTATCTTTGGTTAGGCATGTATATGATTATCTTTCTGATAGTACTAACAATGCCAAGAAAAAAACTATATTAAAAGATTTAAAGCTGGCATTCTACTACAGCCAAGAAAGGAATATAAGGTCTACTCCTCCTAATCACATAGGACTAGCTAGCTTACACTGAAAAAAGACCACAAAACAAATAAACAAAACCATCAAAAAAACAAATAAACACAAAACCCAAAACAAACAAAGAAAAAACAGAACCACAGTCCAAAAACTCCTCAAAATGCACAAGATGCAGCAATGAGAAAACCTTTGCATCTACCTATGGAGTTTGCTGGTACCATTTTCTTGAGGCTGCCCTCCCCAAATGGGCAAAACCTACCAGGGCTGTAGCAGCAGTTTTCAGAGAGAATAAGTTGTTGCATAAGTGTCTTAGTCTCTCAGGATGAGAACTGCATTTCTTCTTTTTAATAACATATCTTCCAGTTAAAACTACAGAAAGAAAGTGTGAAGATATATATATCAAAAATATTCATCCAGCCTAATTTAAAGTTGACTTATTAATTTGGTTTCATTGATTCATTCTGGCCTAATTATTTTTAATACAGTGCCAGTGAACAACATTTTCTGTGAAAACACTGCTGCTGGAATTCTTACTAGCTAGCAAATTCAGCAGAAAATATGTGTGCCAGAACTGTGCTGAGAATCTGTGTATGCCACAGCATGTCCATCTGCTGTGTACAACACATGCCAGTTTCTTCAGTATGCACTGGAAAGGCAAAGATGGAGTGTAGGGAAGCAGAATTAAATTTAGAATATAAATAAGACATACCATACATGATCACCATACCCATTCCTTTTTTTTTTAATTTTAATTATTATTTTTATTTTGATGCATCCTTTCACATAATTCTGTTAAGGTCATTGACTATATGTAATTTTCTAAGCATAAGACATAAATGATATTTTTTTCACTAAAATGAGTTATTCATACTATTCATGACAGTACTAAGCTTTCAAAATTCCAGAAATAAGCAGGATTAGAGCTGCCAGCTTCTGCTATGTATCCCTGCTTCTGTGGTCACAATTTGTGGTACACATTTCAACAGCATAAATCTGTTTTTTGAAATTCTGATATTACATGGAAAATAGGACAACCTAAATCTACCGATAAATATGAGCCAAGCTTTGTAAAATCCACACATTGACGAATGTCTTTGCATCAGTATGGTCCCACTGAGGATAGCTACTGCTATATATAATACCCAAATCTGCATGGGGGTCAAAGAATAGATGGTGGGCCTGTCTAGAAAAGAGCAATCTTACCAACCAACCAACCAACCAACCAACCCACCAATCAGTCAACAGCAACCTATTTTTTACGCAGACAAAACCTGCATGGATATCACATAAATATCTTTTTGCAGCTATACACCTGTGCAGTTGAAATTTATATGATTAATAAGATGTGAATTTTTGTTTCGTCCATCGGGGAAGTTCTTCAATTAAGGCCAATCTCTAGACATATTCAGACAGGAAATGACACTACTCAGAAATTGTGGAGAAACTTGTTAATGTTAAATCCCAGGAAAGAGATGCAATCACTTTGAAACTGTCAGAAAAGCAATACAGAGCTCAGCCATACCACTTAGGCACAACCTGTTGTTGTGAGACCATAGTGTATCAGAAGCAGAAAAGGAGCATGTTTGTGAAATAACTAGTCCACTTTTAAGTGGCAAGTGACCTCCTGTCCTCACTGGAGGTGAATAAAGGCAGCCTGAGAAGGCAAAGACCTCTTGCATTCCCTTCCATTTTTTTCTTTTGGTTTTGGTTTGTTTTGTTTGGTTGGTTTGTGTTGGTTGGGTTTTTTGTTTGTTTGTTTGTTTGTTTGTTTAGGGTTTTTTTTGCTCATTTCAGGGTTCTACCTTGGTTAGTGAAAGCAGTACATTTTAGTATGCTTCTCTGAGAGGCTACATTAATTTGTCATTTGTATTACAGTAGGAAACAACCTTGATGCAGTCTGGTAGCACAGCTGGTTTCAAGGACTTCCATCACTTATTTATGCAAATTTTTGTGCAAGAAATGAAAGACAGATTGGTTTGGTCAGTGGTTTTCATTGTAGTGTCTGTGTTTTTTGCTGACAGCAGCTGGATGCAAGCAGAGATGTAACTTTTTCAGAGGTATATTGGACTTAAAATTGAGGCCCATATTCAGTGTTCATTTGTTTCTCATGAAAACAGTTCTGACTGATTGATTTCACTGTGAATTTCAGTCTAGAGAGCCTGAGTTAAAATAGAGTGATAGTTTTCCAAGATAGCTTTTCACTTTGTGTTGTCTTTGGAAAGCTAAGCATCTTTTTGCAAAAGTGTAGAAAATTTGTTTTAGAATAAGGGTTTCATTTTATGATACCATGCTCATAATATCATTTTTATATAATAAGAGCCATAACCATAATAACAGTTTCTATTGTTTACATATTTAAACATAATAATAATAAAATAAAAGCAAAAACAACAACAACAAAAAACACACCCAAAAAATCTATATTTCCTTTATGTATCTAAATAAAAATTCTGTTTAGGGCAAATCTGAAGTCATAGAAAGATTCCTTTAAAAAAGGTGGACCATCAGCATCAGTTCAGACTTGATTAAATTGCCATCCTTTGCACAGGAATATTTCTTGTAATATAAGTACTTTTTTTCTGTCTTTGGAAGAGGAATTTTTCATAGTGTTTTTCCACTCTGCCGGAACTCACACTATAATGAATACTTATTCTGTTGTCTCACCATATACTCTTATAGAAAAGGGTCCCATATTTTGATAGCTACTTTCATCCTCCCTCTTCCATAAATCTCTTTTTTATCTAACATGTAGAGTGGACAGTTTTGAAGAAGTAAAAACCAAATTGATTTCAGTGAAAGGACCCAAGTCAATGGACACAAAATAAAACACAGAAGGTTTCCCCTGAACATCAAGATTTTTTTTTTTTTTTCCCCTGTGAGAGTGACTGAACACCAGCAGTGTTGCTCAAATAATTTGTGGGGTGTCCCACCTTGGAGACATTAAAAGGTCATCTGATCACAGTCCAAAGTAATCAACTAGAAGTGCTACTGTTTGAGCAGGAAGGTTGGATCAGATAAACTCTAGAGGTATTTTTAAACCTCAGCCCTTCTGTGTTTCCGTAGTACTGAGCTTGCATTTGAAAACTGCTTAACAATGCCTTCTGGAGCAGAAGTGTATTTTTAAAACTGTTTTTCTTCCCTGATCCTAGCTAACAGTAATTAATGAAATATCTCTGAGCTGGAAAACAATCTAAAACACTGGGCCTGAGCAAACACATCAACCCTTTAACTTTGCCACAGAATTACTGAGTCCAGAAATTTCACAGCATCCTTTACAGCAGTTTGGTCTTTAGTCAGACCTCATATGGAATACCAAGTATATGTCAAAGAAGGAGCACGTATGCACTCTGTGCATTCAAAGCTTTTCAGGCTCACAGCTAAGTCCTGTCACTATAATGCATACACTCAGGAAAGGGGAAGAAGTAGTTAAACAGTATGCCTCAATTTCTAATGTTCCTTATGATCTTTAAAAAGCTTGTTAAAGTCTTGCTTATTATTTAAGTCAGAAACTATACTCTGAGTTGGCTTCTGAAATCAGTCAATGATCAGTTTTTCTTTAATGTTCCACTGTATCGTATTTCTTACTTTTCTTTAGCCATCCTGACATGTATCTTTGTCCTCATGGCACCGACCCTCAGCCTCTCTGCTGCTCTTCCTCTGACCCCAGAGCTCTCTCTAGCATTTTACTTTTCCAGCCTCCAGTATTCCCCTCATTCCTGTTCTTGAAACACCATAAAAAGTCCATTGCCACTACTAACATGACACTTTGTTCTGGCATAAAATACTCATCCTAAATTTAAAAAATCTTTCACTTTCACTGGAAATAGAAAGTCTGAATATGTAATGTAGGAGGTTTTAGTTAAACACTAAGAATTTTAGTTAAACTCCCTTTTGCTATTTGAAGTATCTGTCACATACCTCTTTTACAACTCACAGTGGAACCAGTTACACACAAGTATACTGAACAGACCTAAGAACTATGTCAATGAGGAAACCCAACTTTAAAATCTTGCTCAGTTGAGAAAAATGTCTTATTTTCCAAATATGATTTTTTTTCATATTTTATAACTTGCAAACCAAATGAACAGTCATAAAGGCCATACTAGAGTATAAGTAGCATTTCCTTTTTTTTATTTGATATTTTTAATATGTCACTGGTTCTAGGTATCTCTAATTAAAAAATGGAATTTAGAATGTGTTGCTAACTGTCATACTTGTAACAAAGATCATGCAGTCATAAATTTCAGATAAAAATTGTAAACAAATATTTTTTGCAGTTGCATACAAATTTGTGAGGGCATATATATCTCACACACCCACTCTTTTTATATTTTATTTTTGCCTTTCAATTTTCCATTTGGAATATTGCATGTCTCAGATGTACTGAGTTATGTATATCTTCTTTACAGAAAAGGTGATGGTGTCCAAATAGGATCCATAGTGATTTAAACACTAAGTCCATGATTTCTAAGAAGACTGACATACATTTATCTTCAACTAATTGACATACAGTATGAAACCACTCAGCTGTAACATTTTCCATGTTACTTAAAGTCTAAAGTGTACTTGTTGCCCTGTTCTCTTTCCCAACTGGCAAACTCTAATGAGGGTTGAAGCAAGCCCAAAATGAATCTGTTCTCACAAGTCATTAACAAGGAATGAGACTAGAACAATGGTATTAATTTCTTGCAACAGCCTTTCTCTTGTGAGCACAAATGCTTTTAGGAGATGCTAAAAATAGAATTTTCCAAAGCTCTGTGATTGCAAGTTTGTCTAGGCACAGGAGAAAAGCCTTGCAATGAAGCACAGAAATTCTGAAATTAGAAGCACTTTCTGACAGGATGACCTTCACAATATAACAAAGCATTTCAGCACATAGAGACTCCAAGTATGAGCAGTGAAAATCATCAGGAGACACAAGGGATTGTGTCCTTCTAAGGCAATGTGACAGTCTGAATTTCTGGTTCATCAAACCCAACAAGACTGGACACCCAGAGCAATGATGAAAACCATCAATAGACAGTGCAAGATCTAGCAGGTCAAAACAACAGGACAATTTGACCTTCTGGTTTGGTAATGTCTGTAAAACCTGCCCAGAAGACTCTGCTATTGAGCAATAGGAATGGCCATATTTGATCAGGATTTAGGACAGACAGGCAGGAAACGGGGACATTGCTGCCTTTGGACAAGTACATTTATACTTACAGAGTCAAGCTCTGCTTTCTCTGATCAGAGATCATTAACTCACATTTTTTCTATTGCAGAATTATTGCAGAAAAAGTGTGAATAGTCTAACAGGTCCTAGAAGATCACTCCCTAAAAGTGTTTGTCCTCCGTGTAAACGCAATTTCTGACCTTCCAACCCAGGCTGGTGGAGAATCTAATATTCTTGAAAAGCTACTAGCAACATTCTAACAAAACTTGAACAGAGTCTTTGGTAATCAACACGGTCAAGATGAATGACACAGAAGTTTTCTCAGAAAAATTGTAAGCAAAATAAAACATTTTAAAATGAAAGATTTAATTTTAGACTATTTTGACTTGTTAGTAAAAGGAAAGAAACACCCCTGCAGCTGAAAAATGAAAAGTTAGTTATTAATCAGAGTAATTTAACAACCTGCTATTAAAACACCATCTATCCAACAGTTTTTTATCAATTTTAGTAAATGTTTAATATCAACATATATTACTATTACATTATGATTTTGCTTATATTTATTAATGATTTATGAGCTGAACTAAACTGAATAATAATCATGGATACAGTTCTACTGCGATACATTATAATTTCAGAAAGTCTTTTATTTTACAGTAAAATGGACAGATAAGTATTTTTAGACAGGATGATGTCATATGACTATTTACAGATGGTACAGATAGGATAAAGGAAAATATCTTGTGAAAAAATATGAGAATAGATATTATTGTTGTAGAATTTTTCTCCGTTCTGCCAGAAGTGAAATGTGATAAAAGATGTCACTGGAAAAGACAGTGAATTTGAACATATTTGTATTCTTCAAGGTCTAAGTGCACATGGTCAGCTAGGATCCTAAAAATCTCAAACTTTGCTTTTGTCAAGTTTTGTAGTTATATATTTTCTGTATTCTCCTTTTCTGGATAATGTATGTGACAGTAGCGCCTCTGTCTCATTTGCAATAAAACCAGTCCAGCATGTTTCTTCTAGAAATCAGCAAAGCCAGTCTTCACTCAAGGCTGCAACTCTTGGTGAGATCATTACTGACAACAGTCCTTTGAAGGATCAGGTAGAACACCAAAACAGGTGTCAAGATGTCAGGAAAGGTTGGGTGTGATACTGTTGCTACATTATCATACTTAATGTACTAAAAGTAGGTTGTATAACAGTAGCTCTAATAGGTTTTTTTTTGATAGATGGCAAAATATACTGTTTGATTAGAGGTGCTTAATTTGAAAAGGTATAAACTGAATAACTTGAAAGATCATGTTCATTGATACTGAAGCCAGATGACATTATGTAAACAGAAGAATCTGTCTATACCATGCATCCTGCATCCAGTACTGAGTCTACTGTAACTAAATACTTTTGGTTTTGTCTCCTGAAAGACATTTACTGTGGAGGGTGGATATGAAATAGTGGTCAAAAAACATCCTGCTGAAATAAATAGTGAGAACTAGAATATAATTACTGAGAGTATAAACCAAGAGATATGCATGGCCATTTTCACATTTCCTCTTTCTCTTGGAACATGTGTTGCCTTACAGGCATAGTATGGATTTGAGAATGAAGTAAGATTAGAGATACAGAAAGACATAAATACTGATTGATAGAGATATATGTAGCTGTAGGTAAAGTCTGCTAAATTTTTTTAGTCTCACTTCAGAATGTGCACTGTTATTTCACTTCTATTCTAGTTTGAGTCAAAAAAAACCCAACAAAAACAAGTACAAAATAAAAAAATAATAACAACACTAAAGAGGAGAGAGAGAATCCACATTCAGTGTGGAAGAAGAAATAAATTAATGCAATAAGAAGTTTCAAGAAGACACCAGATGACAATTTTTTCTTAAAAAGAATACCATGTCCTGGGCAGGTGCAGAATCTCTGTAAAAAGGGGTAGGAGCCATATTCTTTTTATCAACACAGAGTTGCAGTGATTGAAAGCAGTGGAAGATGCTCCTTTCACAGCACCTTCCTGGGCTTTAAGAGTTTCTGAGATAGCTCGCCACGGAGGTAACAAACCAGCTGCTGTTTTATCACCTTTAGTGACCTGATCCCAGAGTTTCACCCCTACTTCATCCCATAACTCCACTGCAAAAGCAGTGCTGGCATTTAACCCTTTGACATGTGATTCCACACAGCGTAAATCAGCTTAACAAAGTGAGAAGCAACCAATTTGCTGTGTCTTTCTAAAAGTTTAGACATTAATTCAAAAACATTTTTCTTCTGAGGACATATTACTGCCCATGTTCCCCACAGCTCACCTTCAAAATCCAAAGGGGTTGATGCTGGCTAGGCTCCTGCTTCCTTTCAACAGCCCTTCAGTTCCACGGCACTCCCCGCTGGATGCCAACTAGGCAAATTGTTGATCCTCACACAGGGCACCATTTACAGCAATTGAAAGAAACAGACCACGCAGTGCAAGCAAAACAAAGCCAGTTTATTATACTGATCACCAGTATTTATAGCTCTACAACTTCAGCCCAAAATTTTCTACTCAGACCCCCTTGCCCCTGTTCCTTTTGCAACACAATATTTTTTGGATATTAAGTCCAAAATATCGAGATTATTACATCCTTTTGTGCCAGCGAGGTCCTTGTCCACATCTTCTCTCATCAGAGCAGTGAGATGTGGTGTCTTCATTTCTTGTTCTTGCCTTGAGTTTATCTCTCTCACAGCTTCCACTGTACCAGGGCCAGGGGGTCTGTGGTGCTACCCAGCTCATCTTTGTAGCTGTCTGATCTTCCACACAGAGTCATTTCAGTTATCAGCTAGCATGTGATACAAAAAAGATCAAAAAACTATTTCCTAGGAAATACAAACAAGTTTCCTTCTGTTTTGTTTTCTTTTTAATTCCTTGTTACAGTGGGTACTTTGTCACAAATATGCCATAATTTTAAATATACTCTTTTTTCATATTTTAAATGAGAAATATAAAAATCCCACAAAGCCAATAATTATTTAGAAAGGAAATAACACATCATTAATTTAGTTAGCATAAACCAAAAAAAAACCCAAAAAAGTAATTTCTGAAGGATTAATAGTTTTCAAACTAGGAAATGTTGTATGATTTTTATATCGAGTCAGATTTATTGCCATAAGAATGCAAGGTATTTGAAATAATCTAGTCCCAAAGGAAAATATCTGCAGTCCAGAGAGAGCTGCAAGAAATAAAAGCTTCTGTATTGATTTACTAAACTACCTTTTCCCCTTTATCTTCAGGTCTTTTTTTTTTTTTTTTTTTTTTTTTTTTTTACCACAATGAATTAAAAATATAAATGAGAAATTTAGCTGCACTGTGGAAATCAATGAGCTGTTGAAGAGGAGGCTGCAGGATTTGTTTCCTTGACCTCAGAGTTGCCTTTGGTAATCCATTTGAATAGGGTTCCTGTGTAATGGCAGGAGACAATTGGAAATGCCACAATTTATTATACACATGAATTAAATAGACAGTGCTTAATTTTTAAGCTCTTTTTTCAGAATCATGTTCTATTTGACTGAAAAACTGCAACTCTGCTTTTCACTGAGTAAAATCACTGAAGACTGTGAGGAGGTAAGCCTAATTTATTTTCTTTCTCTTCTTCTCCATCCACCCCAACACCTTTTTTCCCTGTTTAATTTTAAATGCATTGATTATTCCCTATTAGGCTCAGTGAAGGCAGACTAACAACTGCTAACAGAATTCCATAAACAGTAAATTAGCTTGTAGATTAAGCTCTCCTGCATTATTTTTTTTAAGGCTGTGATAAGACCTGCATGGATCTCAGAGTATTAAAGCTACATAAAAAGCTATACCCAGAAAGAGAATGAAATACACTTTTCTAACTGTTTCAGCAGAATGCTGTTGTATTGAGCCTGATAAGATGGAGCTTTTTTCCCCACAGCAGCCCTCACAATGCTGTGCCTTGCATTGGTAGCTAGAAAGGTGTCAGTAACACACCAGTTTTTTGGCTCCTCCTGAGCAGCACTGGCACAGCATCACCTCTGTCTCTCAATGTTCTCCACACTCACCAGTAGTCTGGGGGTTGGGTAAGATTTTGTGAGGTGACATAGCCAGGACAGCTGACCCCAAACAATCAAAGGGTTATTCCACACCACAGAGTATCTGCTCAGATATAATAAAATGTAAGAGAAGAGAGGAGGAAGGGAAGACATTCTTTATTTATGATGTTTATCTTCCAGAGCAATCACTATGTGTGCTGGAACCTTGCTTCCCCAGAAGTGGTTGGACACTGTGCTGATGGAAAATAGAGAAAGAAGTAATTGGTGATCCTCTGCTCCCATGTGCTCCCATGAATTTTGTTTTTACTTTATTAAATCACCTTGATCCACAAGGAGTTCTTTCCATGTTATTTTCTCCCTATCCTGATGAAGAGGGCTGTGATAGAACACCTCAGTGGGGTGAACACCTGGCATCCAGCCAAAGTCCACCTACCGCAACTGCTTGAAGATCAAATGCTTTCTAAAATGGCCAGAATCTTATAATATGGTAAGATATTTCAGGAGTGGGGTGTCCTGACCTTTATCTGTGGGAAAAGCAGTATAAGTTCATAGACTAATCTGCAACGAGCCTGTGCCTGTTTTATCATGGTCATAAGAGTAGAGTCTACTTCATGTTCAAGAGACTGCCAGTTCAGCTGCTTGCTCAGAGCATGGTCATGGTTGGTCAGGACAGGTTGCTCAAAACTTTGCTCAGTCAGGATTTAAAAACCTCAGAGAATAAAGAGAACACACTGAGTAGCACACTTTGCTACCTGCTTTCATGGGGAAACAACTTTCTTACTGCAATTTATATCCATCGTCTCTTTATCAAGAATGGTTGTAAAGAGCCTGTCTTTGTCTTCCCAAAAACCTAATGCATTGGGGAGGTGCAGTTAGGTCCCCCAAAGTTCTATGTTCTCTAGTATGAACCAGTTCTGGTCCTTCAGCCCCTTCTCCCGGGGCAAATGCTCATCTCTGAGTGTTCCATGTGCTCTCTGCCGAAGCTACTCCAGTTTGCTAATACATTTCTTATCCTGAGGGAAATAGTTCTACAACAGTTTGAAAATGACAGAGTGGCCCTGGATGGACCTACAATTATATGTATTCATTTTAGAATACATGTATACATATATATATATAAACATCTTTCATATATTCCTTTCTTCTGTCTTTCAGAATTAAATCTTTAGGGAGACACTATAACTAGAATGCTACAACTGATCCTCAGAAGACTTGCAGTGAGATTTGTTTTTATTAAAGCTATTTTCTTAGAGAACAAACATTAGCTTATTCTTCCTAATTTGCTGTAGTACTTAAAAAAATATTGGTTTTCCTTCCTGGTGTTCCTCCTTTACTTTAAGAAGGTCTTTAGCTTCAGAACTGTTGCTTGGTATCTTCTAGCGTGTAGCCAAGAATTACATGAAATCTGAGCAGGAGCTTCTATAAGTCATTGAATTATAAACAATAAAGTACACTGAGAATTAAATGAAATATTTATCTATATTTTAACAAGCTGTTCTGACACTGAGAGTATGTTTAAATACTGTTGCAAACTAGCTTGCAAAGATATTGGAGTTGACCATGAGCAAATTGCAATTCAACCAACTCATTGTTATCAATTAAATACCAATGTGATATTGAAGACTATTCAAGACTGGGAGAATCAGGGATTTTTCCTACTTTAAGCTTTCCTTTGAATTCTTATTTTAACAGGGTTCCTGCTGTCATTAATAGCAGACAAAAAGAAAATGTCAAAGTAGTCACGTAATATGTATGTAATTTAATAGACAATGCCCAGTTTTGTAGAAAGCCTGGTAAAATGGCATTGTACGCTTTGAAAAACTGCAACACTGCTTTTAAATAAATAAAACTCAATTATAATTTTGGTTATTAAAAGCATAATAAGCAAGCTGGGACTTCTCATTTAGGCTCAGCAAAAAAATTAAAAGTAAATGTAATTCTGACAATGGACATTAATGGAATTTTTAATGATTATAAAATTTTACATACATTATTTTTCTCCAAAGCAAAAAAAAATCAAAATAGTTGCTAAAAATAACGTAATATACCATGAATAGTAGAATGAGAAACAGAGTTGGAAGTCATAGGTATGTGGAGTATATCCATTTTAACCTTAGTCCCTGCATGACATCAGCTAGAACTTCAATTGGGATGGGTATGTTGAACAATTCTTAGAAGATAAAATTGATATTTTGATCTAAACAAGCAGCTTGTGGCCTTTGTAGTTCTTTAGTCTTGGGACATTAAATAATGGAACACCACTGGAAGAGCATCACAATATATTGGAAAACAAATTCTAAGAAAAGATTTGAGCTTCTAAAGAACACACAGTTAAATCACAGGGGAAGTCTTCAGAGAACCTCTGAACAAGACATTTGCATTAAAAAAAAAATCTAAGAATACTTGTTTGAACAAGAAAATTCACAGCCAACATCTCAGAGATTCTGTGGATAAGAAGACAAGTTGAACAAAACAGATTTTAAAAAATATACTTGATGTATTATTTAGAACCTGAAAGATAAAAATTAATTTTAAAATAACTTACTGGGTTTTTTTAAATATGTCATTGAACTTTAATGTGGGCAAAAGTACATGAAGACAAGCTGTACAAAGGCTTCTAAAAATCTCAAAAGTCAAAGCAAATTTTAATTCATTGCTTCTTCTCTGGTGAAGTCAATTTCTCTCAAGATGCCTGGAAATCTATATAGCATGTTGAAGAGATGTCCCGTTAAGAGATTGCTGCATGAGAAGTGACATGCTGAGGGACATGATTGTCTTGTTCACTACTGCCATATGAAGCAACAGATTAGAAAAATGTCAAATACCCACTGAAAAAAATACTAAATGAGCACTGGAAGAAATTAATAAATGTAGACTTCTCATTCCATCACATACCACTAACGTATCAGCAGCATTGATGTCTCTGGATTTTTAATTTTGATGTGTCAATGCAGATCATACTGTTTCTGGAGAAGGGCAAATGTATCAAAGATGACTACTTCTATGATAACTGTGAGTTAATCAAGGAAAAATCACAAAGAAAAGCTCCAGAAATTGAACACAAAATATTTTTTTCAGTATTCAAAGAGACACTAAGAAAAGCAGTATCATGATACTTGTTGGAGCCCAGGGCATTCCTTTGGATATCCTGGACAGTCAGAAACCTGTATAGGGGGTCTGGGATCTGTACAGGGGGGTTGGAGACCCTGGCACAGAGCCCAGAAAGGCAAGGGCTTTGACTTTAGTCCATGGGAAAGACTTACAACATTGAGAGAGGAATTACAAGACAGGAAGTGTGATAAAGAGTAGTATAGTTTTCACATTTGGGTTTCTAGAATAGGGGTGAATGGGGACAAGATGGAGGATTCTGGGCGGTGCCCTGGGGTCTTCTCCTTCTTCTTCGTCTCCATCTTCTGCAGTAACAGTGGTACAAAGTAGTGTAGAAGTAACCTGTTTAGTATAGAATGTAGATATTGGTTTGTAATTGTAAATACTCTGTACGTAGCTATCTGTATAAAAGATGATGAGCCTTCGTCAGAGCACAAAGTCATCATCTGCTGCCCGTGCTGTGAAGACCTTGGCTGGGCACAGAGAAAAATGAAATTATAAGAAATAATAAGCAAGAAACCTTGAAAAAGAACATCTGAAGACTCCAGTTTATTCCTGCATTCGGCTTGGGGGCAAAGGACACAATACCACCCTAATGCCATGGTCTAGTTGAGGTGTTAGGGCTGGGTTGGACTCGATGATCTTGAAGGTCTCTTCCAACCCAGTGATTTTGTGATTCTGTGATTCTGTGATAATTTTAGGAAATAAATCTGTGATAGATTTCTGGAATTAAAATCCTTACCCTTCTACAAATATTTTAGCTTTCAAATAATGATGCATTCTAACAGATTGTGAGTAAATTTTGGCTGTTAAGAACTAAGTATCTTATTCAGTTCACCTGAAGAGTTCATAAATGAATTAGTGTATTTTAGTCCATGGCAACTCTGGACATATATTAAAAAAAAAATAAAAATCTTCCTTTCTTTGCCCCCTGTGCACTACTTGTGCTGCATACTGCTGTATACTAAGGTGGATTGGTGGTTTTCACATGGGAGCACTTTACACATAGAACTTACATTCCCCCTCCTCCCGTTTCATGCCATCATAATTTCAACTCTGATGAGATAATTCTCTTTTAGCCTTCTGCAGCTGTACTTTCATTGGGGTTTTTTGACCATTTTAATTTTATTTTGTGTCTTTCGTAGAGCTGGAAATTTTTTAATCTTTTTCAAGAAGCAAATTCAAAGCTAAAGAAAATACTACACCTACTAACTAAAATGTTAATACCCGTTTACCTAATATTCTCTAAAACAAAGTCAGCAAGATATCAGGAACTTTGTTCAGTGGAAATGTCATTCGATACATAATATTGTGAACAAATTTATTTCATCACAAGGCAAGCCATGTAGATCATCAAAAATCATGCATTACTTCTCTGGTCCTTTAGTCTATATCTAAAGATATGATTTTCTGATAAATTTTGCTAGCAGAGGAAGGGTTAGTAGGTGTTAAGGCAATTTTAACTATCTACATTTACATATGAAACTAGCCCCACCAACTATCTTTTTGATGATTTCATTCCATTTATCTAATCAAGCATTGTTTCTGTGATATTGGTGAGGGAAGTGATGCTGTTGCACTTGCCTTATGGATTCAGATCTGGTGGAGTGACCCTGTTCTGCAAGACAGTGTGGCCTCCCATATAGCATCCCTGCCTGTTTTGCTTACTGATGCTTGTGAAGAAAACTCATCTGCTTGAAACTAATTCACATTGCTTACCATACTGGAGATCTCGTAATAAAAAAGTTGCCATTTGAATGTGAAAATCCTTCTCATTAAAATCTACCATCTCTTCTCTCTATCTTCGTCTTGCCCCAAGACCCAAACTGAAACATAATGTTTCAATTGTTGTGGCTAAAATTCCTCTAGTTAATAAAAAAAAAAAAAAAAGTGGTGTAAGACACTTGTACACTACACCATCATAAAAAGAATATCTTTTTGTGTTTGTGTGTCATGGTATTTAAGGTGGAAGGGTTAATATGAATATTAAAAAGAAAATAATCTGTAAGCAGGGAATTATTAGCTGTTTCCTTGTGACCCCTCTTATTAGGAAACTCTTACATATTATTAAGACCAAAAGAAAAACAAACAAACAAACAAATACCACCAAAGGTCAAAACCTAAACAAGTCCACCCTCCCAATTTATTTTTGAGTCATTTTGCTAGCTGACAGCCTCTGCTGAAAAATGGATGAATATTCTTTGTCTGTACTCTATTTTTCTGTAAAAACTTGATACCTGTGCAATTATCTGAAGACTTAACCACCTGGAGGCACCTACAAAATTTGTGAGTGTATTTATTCCAGTGTGAAAGTTCCCTTGAAACTTAAAGTTCTGCTCCTGCCTTTGGCACCAGGCAGCTTGAAATCTCTCTCATCTCTAAACCCCACTGAGAACTGTAAAGCAGGAATTCCTCAAACCACCTCCCTTGAAGGAATCAATCCAGCAAGTGTCACAAGGTGACACATACCTTATGTATTGTGGTCACACTCCAGGGACTGCCAACTCACCTCTGAAAGATCAAAGAGAAATGTGTTTATATGGAATCCTGAAATACACAGATGCAAACCTTGGCTTTAAATCTTGCATCTAGGTGATTTTCTCCACTTATGAAAGAAAGCCTCCTGTGAGGAAAATTAGCACCACAAAACAGCTTTTGTTAAAATGATATTTCATACAATATTCTATACATAATTTCCAATGATTTCTAAGAATATGTATTAAATGTTCACTATGCCAGGACATATATTCTATTATTTTCACTGAGGCTGTAGGAACTGTAACCCCAGGTAGAGTTATTTCCTAAGCCACTCTGAAATACTGAATTCTAGCATTTACTAGAGAAAAGGAATAATGAAATGAAGGCAAATGCTGTTTAGTTTGATTCAACACCCTTTAGCTCTATTACGCAGAAGCCTTCAATGTGCTTTAACCTAAGAAATGCTTCATAATAGAGTAAAAATGTTGTCAGGTGAAATTATCATTTTTGGATAGGAATAAATGAAGCAATAACTGCTTCAAGGTACAGTGAAAATGGACTCATTCAGAGAAGAGAACATTTTGGATATAAAACCCCCAAAGTGTAGCTTTAGAAATTCCAACAAATACATAAGAAATCACAAATAAATAAGGGCTCTTATTGATTATTTACTCAAATTATACAATTCCACTGGCTTAATGGTATCAAAATGGCTAAATTTTTCTTTTAAATTTGGGGGAAAAAAATCCCTTCATGCTCTGAACCACAGCTGAAAAGATTTCTCTCTGCAGCAAAGATAGAAGCATAGGCTCTATGTGATGAGTTCAACTCAATTACACTATAACTGAGTGAAGTCTGCAATGCAGGCAAGACCTGTGTGGGGTATTCAGCAGTTCAAGGACTGAACCATCCAATTTACTGAAGATAATGAAATGTGTCATAATCATTCCCACTGCAAATGCTCATGTGGAGAGGATTTTTCATTGATGACAAACATATGGACTGACAAAGGGAGCAGGTGTGAAATTGACTTAGTTAAAGCAGAGCCTCAAATCTAGGCTAACTTCCCTTTGATATGTCAAACTAGTCTCAGTTCTGCCCTAGAAAATCTCACAGTTCTTAAGATCACTAATAGTCATCATAATCATACTTAGTGCTTGCATAGGACTTTATGTTTTCAAAGTATGTACAGATTTGCATTTCTATCTTATTTGTGTGTGGTCTTGGAATTGATGCTCAGGGTGAGCATTGAAACATTTCTCAGTGACAGGGCTTCAGTTATTTATCATTTTTTGAAATGAAAGAAGGGTGAGGAGAGGGTAAGAAGGAAAGATTGGTTTCAAATGGGAGCTGACAGTCCTTCCTGTTGTCTATCAGCTCAGCTTCATCGAGAGGAGAAATATCTTTTCCTTTTAGAAGTAGATGAGATAGGGACATGTGATCCTAAATCATCCTCCTCCTAATCCTACCGTACGTTCTCACAGAGGAGGAGGATGGATAGGGTGGTAAAGAGAGGGGTCAAAATGCTAGTAAAAGAGCTGAACAAGGAACACAGGACGACTTGAACATCAAATATAGAAAAAAATCTCAAACAGGCTAGAAAAGGACAGAGGAGAAAACTCAAATATTCAAGAACTATGAGGAAAATAAGTTTTGCAGTGGCACAAAGAAACTAGTACGTGGTTTTTCTGCTCCTTGCTGTGAGACACAGATATCATACTGAGAATAAAAGAGGGAGAAATAAGGAGAACAGGGGTTTTTGCTCTTATTGAGCTAAAGAAACAGAAAGTAGGAAGAAATTCTTGTTAACGGAAACCATTCAACAATGGCAGATATTAATCTTCCCTATGAGATTATATCCTACCTCATGATGCTGTAAAATGAAACCTGGCATAGACAGTATAACACACAGGACCTTTTCCATGTTTCCAGATCTTTGGTGTCAAATTAAAGTGCATCTTTTTAATTGATGAACAAAAAGAAGCATAAAAGGAAAATGGGAGAAAAAAAAGAAAAAAATAAAAAGAGGAAGGTGAGTATAAGAAATATAAAGTAAAAAAAAAATGAAATGGTATAAGATAACATAGATAAAAGGATAAAAGAAGAGAAATAAGGAAGAGAAAGTGTAATATAAATTTCAAAATTAATCTCAAGACAAGCATAATTAAATAAAAAATACAAACCTGCAATAGGAAAGAGTTGGGAAAGTTAAAAACTAAAATTTAAAAGGCATAATACTGATCTCTTATTGACAGACATTCAGAATAAAAGGCAAGAAAGTGAGAAAATAGGATGCGGCACACAATCAATAATATTAGACCATAATTATTTTTATCTACTTCAGCAATAATATAGTATATTTGTTTTCAATACAAATATTGGAAAAGGTTTCCACTCTATTTTTTTTCAGGGAATAAAACTGATTTTTATTTTGAACAGTTTTTATCTCATCAAATCATATTTGACTGGATCTGAATAAAGGAGAGTGCTGTGAAAGGCTTACATATAAAATAGTGCCCTTTTCCCCAAAAGAGTCTCCTAAACACTTCTATAGAAATTAACAGTTATATTGTACACAGGAATTTAATCAAATATGTGACAAAAATGTCAAAACCCAATCCATTGTGATTTTTATTTTTTACCGATTTTTCTCTGTGAAAACTCAAAGTGAATTATATTCACTGAGGTATACAGGTGCAGAATAAATAAATAGAATCAACATGAAATGATAGAGGATATAAATGCACCTACCTGTGACATTGTATCCAATGAAGATATTTCTAAATTTCTAAAGTGTTTTATGCAGAAGGATGATAAGAGGTATCTAGAGGAAATTCATCACTATTCTTTTCTTACATCTGCAGCAATATATTTCTATTGCTATAGACTATACTACTCTGTATAGGTTTTTTTTAAGACTTGAGGATGTTATGCCTTGAGGGAAGATGGGGTATTCACCTCAAACTGTGACTGAGACAACAATCACTTTGAATGTGGTAAATCCTTTTGATATCATCTTATTCCCTTATAGTTTTATATTATTAGTAGTATTAGTACAATTTCTTTTTTATTATTAAACCACCTTTAGTGAGTTTTCTAACTTACAGCCACCAGGCCTATTCCACTAAGAGATGACCAACTAGCAGAAAGCCTTGCTTTAAACACAAACAACATGGCTGTAGTTGCATCAGACAGCAGCAACACAAGGAGCTGGTCTTATCATTTATTCAGCAGAGAGGACCCCACCTGCAAAGAGAGTGGGGGCTTCCAACACTGCAGCCGACTGTACCTCCAGTAGCTGAGACAGAACTCAGCTGAGTTTTCCACACAGCAAGTTGCCTTTGAAGTGACCCCCCAGAAAT
This sequence comes from Phylloscopus whistleri, assembly GCA_017589585.1. Taxonomy (NCBI): domain Eukaryota; kingdom Metazoa; phylum Chordata; class Aves; order Passeriformes; family Phylloscopidae; genus Phylloscopus; species Phylloscopus whistleri. Next base: position 6,973,856 of record JADMLD010001549.1, read on the forward strand.
GTCCCCCTGGGAAGGTTAGATTCAATTGAAATGCTGTTTTAGCTCCCACCTTGCCTGAGGAGGCTGTACTGCTCAGCCACAGAGCATTACCATGTCTGCCTTTGATCCCTTTCTCACTACATGATGTGTTCCTCTGCTGCTCTCATTGTCATGGTTCTTAGAGAGAATTACACTGACCTTTCTTGTGTTTTTGTAAACTCCTATGGGCAGAAAAATCCCCTTCTGCCTGTACTGTACAGGTGGAACCTGTGTAAAAACTGCGTAACATATTGCAACTGAACAAAGTGCCAAATGCCTCAGGTCTTTGACGTAGAATACAACTGCTAAATATTAATGAAACAAAGAGATAATAATCTCTTTACATGTCAGACACACACAAAAAAATAAACAGTCAAATCCTTAAGATGGTTTGATAGTTTTCAGACATTTAAAAATACATTATGAAATGTCATACAGTAAGATTTACAGTCCATCTTGAACTTATAAATCAAGCAATCTCTGACAGAAACCCTTCATAGTTTCCACATCCAGTATAGGTTATTTTAAAAGGTATTAAAAAGAGTTTATGCAAATGATGTTCAAAAAATAATTATGTGTCCTACATAGCAATGAAACAAATGTAACCAAACCATGTGAATAATTTTTCTTGTTTTTCAAAAAAGTCTTAACAGATGATATTTAGATAGCTATTGACAGCTTGCTGAAATTAAAAACAAACAAGAAGAAAAGCCAGTTTTGGCTTGGCTCCTGAAAGTTTTCTCAGGTGGTAGAAACAAAGACTCTCAAACATCTCATTCAATATCAATCTTTGTGTAAAGACAGACATCAATGACTGGAAAAATGCAATTATAGGCAACATAGTTGAGATCATATCTTAAGTCTAGGGCAAACTGCAAAAGACAAATCATGTGCTTTTCAGTTCACTGTTCTTTTTCCCTTTCTCTTAGTTACTCATCATGATACACATGAGAAGATGATCACAGACTTCATTCTTAATAACTGATTTAAAACCATGTACTAATCACAAGAACCCTGAAGATCCTCACTTATTTTACCTCACTAGCAGAACTTTTGAGTTGTATTTCTCCTAAAATGTTAAATGAATGTGTGAGACAGAGCAGGAGTGCGGGAAGGGAGGTGGGCTCCAGAAGGAAAGTGTTCAAAAGTTAGTTTAACAGAGGGAATAATGAGGTAATATGAAAATGCAAGTGTTCATATGCATCCCTGTGTCTTCATAGGACATTCAAAATAGTGTTTTTGAGCTTAATATTTCAAAATAAAAACATAATAAAGAAGAATACAACAGCATAATAAAGAATCAAGGACTTTGAAATACTGAGTTAACCCAACCACAGAAAAATCAAATCAATTGAAAGCCTTGAGCTGACTTGCATCTCTAATATACTGTATGTGCAAGAAAACACTCTGTCTCTGGAGTTTCTTTCCCCTCTGGAATGATTCCGCTATTGTGATTTATTTGTTTTTCCTAATATTTCTCTAGGCAATGATATCAGTGGTATTTTTTTTTTTTTTCTCAGATAAGTGAATTCATTTCAGATTTTACCCCCAGAGGACTTTCAGGAATCACATGAATACATCAAAAAAGGCTGCACTAAAATGTCAAACCCTGTTAAAAAAACCCCAAAACCAAAACCAAACAACAAAAATTTCCTGCACAAATTTCAGTTATATAAATTGGAAAAGTCCAGTTTATATCAGTTGCATCAGCCAAGTTTTGCTTTCTTTTCCCTTTTTTTTTGTTTTCCTATTAAGACCATTCTTTTTTTCTGTTCAGCTATGAATTAATCCTAGTACAATTTTCTGAGATTTTGGGTTTTAGCCTTCTGTAATGTCTTATGGAGACAAAGGAATAGCAATGAAAGAAGAAATGGGAAACAGGAAATTCTCTCCCCACAAAACTCACACCTTTATATATTTTTTTCAAACTGTATTTGAATCTCTACTGTTAGCAGAGAAACAAGATTAGCTGAAATTATTTGAGGCCATCTCAGGACAAAAAGCTCAGAATTTTTATGCTAACAAAAAAATTGCTAATGGTCTTCATACCAGAGGTTTTCTTTACTGTCTTCAAGAGAGCTAAAGCATGCAGCTCTATGTCAGATAAGGATCTCCTTCATAGTTAGTAGCCCAAATCCTCTGCAGCAGCTAAAGGGACACTTGAATGGTGTGAACATATCTATCTAATCAAGAGATTTCATCTTTAAATTCATTTTTACGTTCCTTTAGAAATATGCTAATGTTCCCTAATGTCTTGGTTTAGGACAAAGATCAAACCTGAAGGAGCTTTTTGGTGGGTTTTGGTTTTGGTGGTTTTTTGTTTTGTTTTGGGTTTGGTTTTTTTTGTGTTGTTGTTGTTGTTGGTTTCTTTTGTTGTTTTTTGGGGGGGAGGTTGGTTTATTGATTGGGGGTGTTGGGTGGGTTTTTTGTGTGTGTGTGTGTTTTGTGGTTTTTTTGTGTGTTCATTTTGGTCTTTTTTGTTGGGGTTTGGTTTAGGGTTTTTTTTTTGGTTTTTGGGGGGGTTTGTTTTTTTGTTTATTTGGGGGTTGGTTTGTTTTCATTTTTGGTTTGGTCTTGTTTTCTTTTTGGTTGTTTTTGTTTCCAGTTTTTGCTTTTTTTTTCTCCTGACAGGCTGTAGTAAGGTATAAATCAACAATATTTTTTCTCCATATACAAAATTGGGTACTGTCAACCCGTTAAGATTTGTCATTTTTCTGAGAAAAGCTCTAAAATTGCTCAGATGGGTCATTTCCATTTGTAAGAACTACATAAGGACAGCTATAAGGTCTGGGAAAGAGCTTTTTGGAATCAATGGAAAAATTCCAATTTTTTTCTCAGCTTTTTGTCATGCCCTAAGATAGGATAGACCACTGAGCAGACAGTCTAATAATTTCTATCCTCTCGTACAATTGAAAACTTATTGAACCATTAGTTCCCTTATGTCCTTAATCAGGAAAATGATATTTTGTGTCTCAATAAGTCTCTTTAATTTTAAAAGGAGGGTTAATCTACATGACGAAATTTTTATTAAAGAATGAGAACATGCCTGATTTAAGGTTTGCCTTTACCTTCAAGAGATGGAGATAAGAATGAACAGGATTTTATTCATATTTCATGATATTATAGCAATTTGTTTTTGTATTTGCTAACTGAATTCATAACCCAAATAATTCTGGTTTAAAGTGTTCAGCAGATCACTTTACTTTTGTCTTCTAATAACTCTTTTACAGATCAGATGTTCAGGAACAATGCTACAAAAACTTTGTGGTCTATGTCTGAGCTCAGATATTTTTCATGCCAGCTGACTTTCTGGAGCTCAACCAGTGTACTGCAAAGTAAGCAATTTTCCTGTCAGCTTCCCTTCCAGATATAGCAGTAAAAACAATGAAAACATGGCATCATAAACAACTGACACTAACTAACTAACAACATAAACAAATAAATCTTAATTTTTCATTTTCAGTCCAGATTTATTTCACCATATAGCTCAGAAAAAAATAGAAAATAAACTTTGTTATCAGTGAACAGTATTCTAAGCGCAGATAATGAGAACTAGATCACTTCAAGTGATCAAGAGTGATAGCCTCAGAAATTAAGAAACACCTAGAAAAGCCTTTAAGGTGTGTTGTTTTCTCTACTACTCAAAAACATAACTCCCTGAAGCACACTCAGAATTTTACAAGGTCCTTTGCTATCCTGAGAAAGAGGGTTAACTTCACTCATGTCATTGCCAAAGTATTTGCTCAGCAGTGAAAGAATTCATTGAAGTTTGGGTCTCCTGTGCTGGCGTGAATATTATCCCTGCACTCTGCTCTGACTCCATACATCAAACAAGGGCCACAGATTGCAATAGCTTCTCCTCTGGGCTGTGAAGTAGTGTTAGAGGAGTACAATCTGGCATCACAAGGTGGTGAGTTTTCTTGGCACTGCTGCTGAGACTCATATCAAAGCCTCCTACAACAGTATGGGTGAGAAGGGTGAAATCAGAGACAGAGGCATTCACTCTGATTCTCAACTTACTTTCGTCTTCTCATATCACACCATGGCTCAGAAAAGTTATCCACAAAGCTAACACTTGTGTCAAGATGTACAAAGAACTATTCCTATCTTTTCCTTATCTCAGGAAGAGAAATCTATCTCAGGGTCAGGGGCTTTGTGTGCCTAAAATATTCTTGGGTTGAGCAAGATTTCTCTTCCAGAGGGAGGATAATGCACAATAAGCCAGCAGCAGCCAGATTATATTGTAGAGTTTTTTTGATACAAGGTGCTACAACTGAGACCAGAATATTGATGGTTGAAAACCCATAGATTTATCTTGAATGTGTAGGAGAAGAATCACATCAAAATATGGGGGGAAAAAATTGATAGCACGTACTTTTTTTTTAAATCAGTTTTTTTTTAAACATCATTTTCTTCAGTCTTGATGTAGATATTATACTGCTAATATTTTCTCAATATGACTGTGATTTAATAATGATTTAATTAACATATGATTAATGATGTTCTGTGCAATACTCCCACGTCATGATTTCATGTAAAGGATATGTGGTACTTATAAGGGCTTTTTCTAATATTAATGTTACTTAGTCTAACTCAAAGTGTCTGAGAGTAAAACTTTTACTAGTGATCTGACACGAAGTCTGAAAGAGGATTCTTGAAGTCTTCTTAATATGTCTTTTGTGTCAGGAACTTTGATCTAATTCTAAAGTGTCTCTGGAAATTTCACTATTGGAAAATTGAAAAACTCCATGCAGAATCATGGAAAGTAAACTAAAAATTTTTCTAAATTTTTCATCGTCTTGTCATAAAGATCATTAAGAATTGGAAATCCACAAAAAACTCTGGGGCCAATGCCATTTCATATTTTCATTGGTATAGGATGATGAAATACAGTGATAGGATAACGATGGAAAAAATATCAGTACAAGGATAAAATCATACAGAAAGATTTAGACATTGATAGATGAACCATATTAAGAATGATGAGGAAAGATCAAATAGTCTAAAGCGTGAGATCATGGAACTTGGATAATAGTTAGGTTAGCTTCTATAAACTGAAAGCAAATAACAGGGAAAAAACTTAATTACATTGTTATTGAAGATGTAGTCAGGTTGGATGGGTTTTAGAAAAGGAACACAAAGACGATCGAAAAGCCACAAAGATTACCCTGGGATTAGGATGCCTGCCATTTAAAGGAAAGGCTCAGTGAGCTATGTTTGATCAGCCTTGAGAAAAGAAGGCTTAGAAGATATCTTATCATCATGTTCCAGTATTTAAAGGGAAGGGTAGCGACAAAGAAGATGAAAATCCTCTTTTTCAAGGAGATCTATCGAAAAGACAAGGGGTATTGGGTACAAGTTACTTCTGTGAAGATTCCAATTGGACACGTTTTTTTACAATGAGAGAAATCAGCCATTGGAATAATCTCCCCAGGGAAATGGTGGATTTCCCAACCTTGGATAATTTTAAGATTCATCTGAACAGGGTACTGGGACAGTTTGGCTGGACCATGCTTTTGCCAAGAAAGGTTGAACCAGATGATCATTCCAACCCCTTTTGATTCTATGAATCAAGAAGACTGTGGAAAAAGTATGCATGCTCATACAAATATTAATATTACTAACAGAGCTAAAAGAATAATAGGAAAACATCTGTAAAAAAATTATTTATAATGCTACACCAAGTAGGAAGGTAAACTCCTAGAATCTTTTCCAAATCTTCTTTCTATGAGTCTAGTGATCCTGGTGAGATTTATCTAGAAATATTGTGTCCAATTTCTACAACTGAATTTTAGAAAACTGGAAGCTGAACTTCGGGAAAAAAAAAAATTGTTTAATAAAGTTCTGCAATGACCTCTCATATGGAATACTTGTTCTACAGTAGAAACTAAAGTTTAGCAAAACATAAACCAAGAAAGGATTCTGTTTCTCTTTGCAACAAAACAGGAGGTGGAAAAACACCATACTCATATTTAACTGAAGTTAGATATTGATTTTTAAACATAACCTTTTAGCAGTAGTCTGAGAAGTAGAAGGCATCAAAGCAATGAGGTGGTTAAAGATTAAGAATGATGGCATACAAAATTTGAGAAATTTTCTAATGGACGTTGGTGCTTGACAGGAAACGATGGCACAGTACAATGATCCACAGAATCAAATTAATGGAGGTGGAAAATCAAACGATCCCTGGATTTTCATAAGCTGAAATGGATCCTTTGAACTTTGTTGTAAATTGTATTTTTAAGTAAACAGATGATAACATAATATCATATTCAGATTCTTATAATTTCTACACTGTAGGCAGGGACTGAGTTTCCTTTCTACAGTGAGAAAATTGAGCTCAGAGAAACCTTTCTGTTGAATGAACAGAATAAAATTTTTCAGCAGTGAAAAGGTTTAAATTTTCTTTTAATCTAGATGTGAAAAGGTAATTTCTACTGTGATGCTGCAATAATCACTTGGCTGGTAGGGTAACAGGAAACATGAGCTTTCATGTCCTCCCTTTGTTTATTGTAGTAATGTTAATGCTCTCTGAAGTTCTTCCAAGTTGTGCTTAGCAGCTGAGGAGCTGCTATTAATAATTAATTAAAATATTTCATTTTTTAGTATAGACTTTGGAACTTATTAGTGTGATACAGCAGCACTTTTTCGTTAATACCTTCGTGCAACATTTCCAAGACAACAAGGTCTTTGCTGTTTTGTTGGGTTTCTTTTAGTCACATATATCTGCTACTGGATTCTGATAGAACGTCAAACCTGTTTGCTGTTTTTTGTCAATCAATTTTTTCAGTTAAAAGGTAATTAAAAAGACACACACATTTCGGACAAATTCTGGAACAATTCTGGTTTCAGATACTAAGCTGAAAAACATATAAAAGATATGCTGACTCGCAGCTCCATATAGTACTGAACAGATTTTACTGTGTTTTTTTTCAAAAAGAAGAAAGCTTCTCTACATAGTTATATGTAGTAATGTAAACATAGTCCAAGATGTTACTGCATCTCAAAAGAAGAGTATGTTCAATAATAATGGACATGATCATTTTGCATAATATGAAACAGATTTGTTGGAACTGACTGGGAAAGCTGTAAATGCTGGGTTCTGAAAGGCTGAAATACTAGAAAGTAATATACTAGAAAGTAATGAGGGGATAGTTTAAAAAAAATTAGACCAAAAAGCAGAACATTAGGAACAGAAAATAACAAAGGAAAGAAATATGGAAAAACTATGGGGAAAGGATTTTAGGCAAGGAGAGACCTGTGACAAAAACTACATAGCACTTGCAAGTTAGATTCTAGTTATATCTTGGAGCTCTAAATATCCATACACTGCGCTATATATCTTACATTGTTCCCCATCTTCTCTCTTGCTGATTTCTTAGCCTTTGCTGAATCCTTTGGAATTTTAATCTTATCGTTAGAGTTCCAAATATGCTTTCCTATTTCTGAAATGTAAATCACTTTGGGGAAAAAAATCATGTACACGCACACAATCAATAAACACTACACAGTCTTTTTTACTATGCTAAAAGACAGGTTTTCTAAACCACTTTGGACTGCAAGATCATTTCAAGGTACAATACATCTTCATCTGTCACAAATTGGCATAGCCATTATGGAAGCAGAGGAGATATGATTTGCAATGATGAAAATCTGCCCCTATGAAGTTCACAGATTCTACTGCTGTCTAAATAATATCTGAAAAAAGAAAAATCTATATTATTTTGGGCATCAAATGGCTTCACTATTAAATTGCCTTTGTACCTTTCTATTCTCTTTTCTTGCTCTTCCTTTTTATTTTAAAGATAAGTTGCCTTATACCTCCCTTCAAGGAAATGAAGAATTTGAAAACTGGCCATTAATGTATAGGTGTGGTTGGTTGACCTTGGCTGGCTGCCAGATACTCCTCAGTGGAACAGAGAGAAAAAGTAAAACAAAAACCCTCAGTCAAAATAAACATAGGGGAATCATTTACCAATCACCATTATCACAGACAAAACGGAATCTACTTAGAGAAATTTTATTTCATTTTTTGCTAATTAAAATACCTTTGAATGGTGAGAAACAGATAGTAAAACACCACCCACCCTTCCTCCCAGGCCTGACTGAACTCTCACTCTTGACTCCTCTACCTGGCTGCCGAGTAGAACAGGTTACTGGGGAGTGGGAGCTGTGGTCAGTTCCTAACAGTTCTTCTGTGCTGCTTCTTCCGCCTCACACTTTTACCCTCCTCCATTGTGGGTCCTTCCCATGGGATACAGACATGGACTCTCCATAGACTGCAGCTTCCTTCTGAAAATATCTACCCGCTCCATGGCTTTCAGTGTGGGTATCTGCTCCAGTGTAATCTCCACGAACTGCAGGGGAACCTCTGCCCTGCTCTGGCACCTGGAGCCCCTCCTCCATCTGCTTCTCTCACCTTGCTGTCTGTAGGGCTATTTCTCACCTTTTTCTCACTCACTTCTCTCCCACAGCTACTGTGCAATGTTTTGCCCTTTCATAAGTGCTTGACTGAGGGACTGAGCTGTGTCCTGTGCTGGATCCACTGGAGCCAGCTGGAACCACTGGAGCCAGCTGGAACCAGCTGTGTCCAGCACAGGACAGGCCCTCTGCACCCATCTCATGGCCAAGGCATTGCCACCTACACCCGATACATCAGATAAAACATGGCACACCAAAAATACTGATGCCAGGATGCTTCCTTGGCCTTCTTTGACACAGATATTTTCTAGTTCTCATGAGTATAGTCCGCTTCCCTGTCTCATGTAGAGACAACTTTATGAATCTAATTTTTTACCAGATTGTTGTTTCTTTAGCTGATAACAAGAAACTGAAAACCAGCTAAATGCCTTATGTTTCAAGCATCACATTTCTTGGCAGAGCAACTAGGATACTGAAAAACTGAAAATATTCCAATATTTAGGAAGCAATGCTGCTGAAATTATATTCAGAGAGGTGTCAGTAAATTAGTGCAATTAGCTCTGAGAAACTTCTCTGACCTATTTCAGACCATCTATTCATCTCCATTCAAATTTTTTGGAACAGTCATCATGAATTTTACTTGTTAGTGTGAGTGAGCAAGAGGAATATACCTTGTGTTAATTAAAATAAAATCAAAGAAAGACTTGGCAGATAGGAAAAATCTAGGATAGAGCTATGTTTTTCTAACTTGTATGCATATATCACTTCTGGAAACTGCTTTATTTTCCAGAATAAACAACCACTGAAAAAAATCAAGTGTCATAGTTTTGGGGGTTTTTGTTTGGTTTAGTTATTTTACCTTTTCATAGGAGAAGTATACATTTTAAATGTACAATCCATGCAATGATCATGCCTTTAGACTTTCCCAGTGCTGAAGTGGTTAAAAAAATACTAAGCAACAAGCAAGACATTTTTCATCTTCTGTCATACTTTTCTTGTCAGATAGAGAAAGAAGGGGGAAAAAAAGGATTAAAAAACAGTGGTATTTGTTAGGAAGATCACATTAAGTATCCCTGTACTAATGGTGAACCATGGTCCATGGCTTGCAGTAAAGGCCAGACTTGGCTATCAAGCTTATGAGAAAAAAATACTGCAACATGATATTGTTATTCAGCATGGGTTTAGACACCACTGACGAAGACTGAGTTTCAGGTTCAACTGCATAGTCCAGCATAGGACCCTTAAAGTTAGCTTTTTCTCATAACAGGCTTAAATACTCCCGTAGTCAGTCAATGATAAAGACATTCCTTCATCAGGAACTGTAGCTATAGGACAAGGAGTAATAGTTTCTAACTGAAAGAGGGGAAATTTACATTAGATATACAGAATAAATTCTTTACTGAGAGGATGGTGAGGCAGTGGAACAGGCTGCCCAGAGATGCTGAGCAACCCTGGCAAGGTTGGATGGGACTTTGAGCAACCTGGTCTAGTGAGAGATATCCCTGTCCATGGCAGGACGGTCGGGACTAGATGATCTTGAAGGTCCCTTCCAACCCAAATCATTCTATACTTCTATGATTTTATAGAAACCACATGAGTTATGAGGTACTGTGTCTTGAAGACTAATCTTCAGCCTACTATATATTTGCAAAATAGGTGTTTTTGAGAACTAAAATTGAAAATATCAAGGCTTCATGAATCTAAAAATGTATTCAGCATCCAAAAATGGCAAGGAAGAAAGAAAAGGTACATCTATATCTACATCATATACATATACATATACATATACATACACACATATAGCAGTGCAATCTCTGTTCTGGTCAAAGAATAGTGAAAAAGCATTCTCTTATGGAAATAAAATGGTTTCATACCAGAGGTTCAACATTTTGTGTTAAAAATTGCATTCCAAAAAGAAGAGGAAGCCTTCTTTGAAGCTTTCTTATCAAAGTGCTGTTTTTCATTAAAAAAATGCCTATTAAATTACCAACTTACACCATTTCAAAATAGAAAACAAAACAAAACAAAGCAAAACAAAGAACACTCCAGAAACATCCTTTTCAATATCAGCAATAAGTTAATAAGACAATTTCTGCCCACACAAAGAAACTTGAAAAATTCCCATTACTACACAAAGGTATGCAGCATGTTAAGAAAACCCGTGCTTCAGGAGCACGTTGTTCTACTGGGAAGCAGCTGCACAAGACTTTGCAGCTTGTTACTGAATGTGAATATGGAAAGCTATGGGGTGTCTATCATTAGTGCCTCAGAACCTTGTAGAATCTAATGGTACATAGACATCCACAAGAAGAGAGAACCTTGTGGTAACGTTTGTATCATGCATCAAATGTTTCATTTCTTCAACAAGGGGATGTGTTACCCTACGGTGGACATAGTAACACTATTCACATCATCTCATAATGCATCATGCAGTATAACCTTCCTATTATGTCAGTTGGTGATAACTTTATGTTAGAGTTACCAGCTGGTGCTATCAATTAGGTTTTTTTCTGAACTGTTTCAAAATGTTAAAAAGATAGTTGAACAAAAATAAGTAGGAATTTTTAATTCATATATGAACTAGAAGAAAATTGTCATCCACTTGAAATCCATCATCACACTTGAAGGCAGATAAAGTGCTTCTTGAAGCTAGTCTGTAGGGTTTAGTATTTTTAATTCATATTGTATGTCTTGTATGTATGTATTGAATGTCTTAAAATATTTTCTTTGAGTGTTTGGGATTTTTGAGGGGGTTTTGTGGGTTTTTTTCGAGGGTTTATTTATTTGTTTTGTGGGGGTTTTTTCTTGGTTTTTTGGGGGTTTTTTTCTGTTTGTTTGTTTTGTTGTGTCGTGGGGTTTTTGTGATAGCCTGCACCAACTTGAGTTTATGATAAGCCACTTAAAATTGCCTAATTTTATTTGCTTCATAGAAGAACAAACACTGGAATGTAAAGAAAGCTTTCAAAACTAGGCGTGATTATTGTTGAACTCATGGATTCAATTCAGTTTGTGGGGGGTGTCATTAGGTCTTGGCCCATATAACATAAACAGTATGCATCCTCTTAAAGCATTCACAGGGTAGCTGATTGCACCACAGCAGTGTGTGCTAAACTATTGGAATATCAGTAACTTGTAGTAAAGGTAGGCATTTGACCAGAGGGATGGAGCACCTCTCCTATGAGGAAAGGCTAAGAGAATTCAATTTGTTCATCCTGAAAAAGAAATAGCATTGGGGTGACCTAATTGTGCCCTTCTAGTACCTGAAGGGAGCCTACAAAGAAGGATGGAGAGGGACTATTTACAAGGGCAGCTAGTGGCAGGACAAGAGGAAAGGGCTTCAAACAGAAATAGAGTAGATTTAGATAAGATATCAGGGAAAAAAAAATTACTGTGAGGGTGGTAAGTCACTGGAACAGGTTGCCTAGTGAACTTGTGGATGCACCATCCCTGGGCCAGGGCCAGGCTGGATGGAGCTCTGGGCCCTATGGTCTAGTGAAAGATGTCCCTGCCCATGTCAGGCAGGTTGAACTAGATGACCTTTGAGGGCGCTTCCAACCCAATCCATTCTGTGATTCTATAATTCTATGGCTTCATTACTGTCACAGAAGGAGTTCTTTAGGAGAACAATACATTAAATTACTTACAAGGTGGTATCTACTTATACTGCAGCATACTTCAAACTATTCTGTAAAGACTTGATACAGCTGATAATGTGATAGAATTGGGAACAGCCCAGAGATTTTGAGTGTCCATCTACTACTATTTCTATGGTAATACAGAAAAAATAAATTTAATTGTTTGATGTTTTGACAGATTATTTTCTTTATGCTTAAACAAAAAAATCACAAAATACCCTTTATTGTTCATGAAAATGTCAGCCTTGTCTCAGTACTGTCTATAAGCCAGTATGATTTCTGTTAGTTCTTTCCAAGTATCGACTCCATGAATTTCTGTGGTTAGCAACACATAATTAAATATAATTCTTCCTAGTGATGGTACTTGCTCTTTCATATAGCTGTCAACTTGTTTTCCAACTATACATTAGGCAATATGTAACCATGACACCAATTAAAAAGAAAAACATACAAAAGCCAGACTGATTTCCTGAGTTTACAGTCTCTGTGTTCTGGTAGATTCTTGTAGTCTACAGTATAGCAACATTTTCTATAAATTTTCTATGGAAGTTACTTTGGCATTGTGTTGAAAGCTGTTTGCATAGATGCTGTTTGTTATCTATACTAGACAAAATGCTTATTGGCACTTTCTAAAATACTTGGAATTGAACTGTCAGTATTATATAGTATGCAAAACTGTTTTTTACTTACTTTAAATGTAAACTCTTTGAAATGAAATTTTATATTTTTTAGAATCTTATTTTTTTTATTTTCTTGAATAAAAGGCAAAGTGTCTTCCTTACTTCATTGAATAATTAAAGCTTAATGGGTCATGTCACCGTGCAGTGTTAAAAGATAATTTAAATATTAAATAATTCTGGGGAAAAAAAAGTTTTTACCTTTGACTCTTCTTTATAATGGGAGTTTTGTATTTTACTTAGAATACTGTATAAAATATTGGTAATTATTTTTTTGTATATACCCAGAGAATGTGTCAGTAATAGATGGCAGAGCTGTAAATTCTTATTGTTTTAAAAACATGTATATACTAGCCAGTTTTTCAGCTGGTGTAAATCACTGCCTTCATGCAACCTATGCAGTTTCTGTCAATATTATCACCCACACAACTTTTCCTCACCTTTCCTTGTTTTATCCCTGCACAGTGTATGTGTTATTATGAATGAAGTGCAGACCCTGACAGAGAACCTAGTACAGTGGATGAGACAAAAAAGAGAAATACAAATTGATTATGGTGTGTTTTGGACCAGCACTATAACAACTTTCCCTTCAAACCTCATTAGGCATTTTCTTTTCTTCAGTCTGTTCTGCCTGCTTCTGCTCCTGCCAGTAGAAAATGTCACACTTCCAAAGAAGTGCAGACATTTTAAACCTTTCTGTCACATGCCTTCAACCCAGCACATTGTTTTCTTCAGATAACTACACTTTTCTTCCACTAATGATGAACTGTATTTGTATCTGCTGTAGAACTATTTTAGGCCACAAGGCTTTCTTTAAAACTAAAGTGCCTAAGCTATAAACAGAGCCAGGAAATGCCTTATATACAACACACTGAATTTGAATGCCAGGTCCTTCACAAAATCTTCTCTTTGGTGTTCAGCATTACATTTAAGAGTGTCTGTGTTTAATATGATAATAATTAAAAATAATCCATTAAAATTATATTATTAAAGAGTATGCATAATATTTAAATAGCTCTTCAACAAAACTGAATTGCCCTTACTTTTGGGAATTCTCTTATCTTTATTTAGGTTGAAAAAAAACCTTAAAAAGGGGGAAAATTAAAAAAAAAAGCAGTCCAAGAAAAAAAGTCCCACAAAATTTTTGCAATTTGTGGTTGCAAAGAAAAAAGAGCTCTAATGCAAATAATTTCTTTGGACTTATTTTTGTCACACCACTGTGTGTGTGTGTATATATATATACACATATATATATATACATATATATATATACATATATATATATATATTCCCCTCATAACTTCATAGGCTTCATTTTTATAGTTATGTATTTTCACAAAGTCCATAATTTCAGAAGTTTACTTGTTCTAATGACTTTTGAAAGTTCTTGTCAAAGGACAGTACAAGAGGAAGAAGTGTCTAAGAGCATATATTTGTCTGTTGCCTACATAGGGAATACTGCTCTGTTAAGAATTTAAGTGTAAGGTAACTGTGGACTTGCCCAGATTAAAAAAAAAAAAAAAGTGTGCAATAAAGGAGGTTGAGAATGCATAGCTACTTAGAGCTAATTGTCTATGTGGATTGTTTTAGCATGAAAAAATTGCATATTTGTAAATCTAACTGACTTTAAAATGATTTATTCAATATGTGCTTGATATTTCCACATTGGAAATGAGCCCCTATTAGCAATAACACATCAATTTAGCTGTATGGGCAAATTCTCTGAGGATATGTGAAATTAGGAGTTTAAATTATGTAAGAGTTTCTTACAAATTGAGGTCATGTACCCTATAAACAATGGGGAGTGAGTTTAAGTTTCTTCCTTCAAATAATTGTCTCAGATTTCTACAGCTTTCCTCATCTTTCCTTTGCCATCATAAAGCTGTCTTTATTCTTTATATGCGTTCAATCTCTCCTCATATATATATGTATATGTGTGCATGTGTGTGTAAATATATATATTTGTCTCTGTGTGCGTTTATGTATTCCTATTGAGTTTTGACATTTTAGCTGCAACCTTATGTGCTTAAATGAAGATGTATTTAAACTGATGTATCCACTGTGGTGTCAGCCAGGAAACTCCAGGGACACCTTTTTCTGGGAGAGGTCACCTTCTATCTCAATCTGATGAGAGCTATTACTCCAGCTTCTTTGCTAGTATGTCAGACTTTTTATTTAAATAATCCAGGGATATTTTTGTAAGACAATCACTTCTTTCTCCCCCACCCCTGTCTCTTAGTCTTCTCCTATATATATATTTTTTTTTTTTAATTTCATTTAATTTTGTTTTATTTTAATCAGACTCTGACAACTCAAATATTATTCCAGGTACTGAACAGATTCCTGTAGCATGGCATCTTTTTGCGGTGCTACCCAGCAGCAACGACATTTTTCTGTCCAACAGGAGGTGTTCTAATGATACACAGCAGCAGCACTAGTCGGAGGCTAAGTGGCAGCCAATGTAGCATCAGCCCAGCCACTTCAAATTAAGTTTAGATGATGAATCTGTAGAACTGCAGATCTTATGAGCCTGAGACACAGAGTTTATGTGATTACTTCTCTTTTATGGGTTTTTTTTTCCCTTTTTCTATTACATTTGACTTTGTAAATCAAACCATGATATACATGGTTAGCTTAAGACTTCTAGACGGCAAGATGAAACTTAACTAGGATATAGAAAAGATACAAAAAACTTGGGAAAATTGAACTTACAAGCCTGAATGGGTAGCTGGTGGCTAAAACTGCTTTAAATGAAAATTCAGATACAGGAGCTATTCAGGGTTTCATTGTAGCCCAATAAAGCACTTTGTTTGCCTAAAGTTCACTATTCTAGGAAAGAAACATAAGAAGAATGAGGTTAATATCTTGTTCTTAAAGGAACAGCACGTTCTGACACATCATTGTATTTCTGTTAAGCTTGTTAAAAACAGGTCAGTCCTGCAGTAAGTTTGGAAGAACTGAAAATACAGTTGCATTACTTCATTCAAAGAAGAATAAAGAACAAGCCAACCAAATAAAAGTTTTTATTTATCATGATCGTTTACTATGTTATAAAAACAGGTATAAAATATGACTGGAAAATAGCCTACATTATAGCATACAAATTAATTCTGTGTGCTTTTCTAATACATTTCTAAGATCACAAAAAATCTCAAAATATATGTATATGCAACACTCCTCTAGAGCATAGAAATGTTTTCTCATCCCAATTATGAGATGAAGTACTGTAAATTAAAAGTTTCATGTCACAAAAGGATTTTTCTCTAATAAGAATAAAATTTGTAGCTTGAGAGAATGAGCTTTGCCAGGATAAAGATTTTTTTTCTTGATCCTCTTTTCTTTTTATTAGCAAGATGTGTTCAGAAGTATACAATGCTAATGTGTATCAATTTTTTTCTGTTATTTGGATGAATATAGTCCATTTACATTTTTTATTATTTATTTTTGCTAATAAAACAACAACAAAACATAAACATTCTCATTTAAGACTACATTTCTGTTATTGCCACTGTGCTTGCACATAGAGGACAAATACATTATACTGTAAGTAGTGCAAAGAGAGGACTGGAGTATCTCTCCCTAGGACCAAGAGATATAAAATGAGTGGCATTTTTCCAGCTTGTTTAGACCACACTGTGTAACAGTGATTATCTGATTATTAAAAATATTAGAGAGATACCTCTGCCCAAATTCAAGTCAAACAAGACCATATGCTGAAGTCCACACTATGGATTTTATTTAGCAGTAAAAGTGAGGGGGAGAGAGAGGGAACAAAAGAAATAGAAGAGCGAGAAGAGTGAGGGGGTGTGGTGGTGAGAGAGAAAAAAGAAAGTGAGAGGCAGATTAAGCAGAACAATAATCATCAGACCTAGAGATCCCTTGGTGCTCTTCTTCTGGTCTTCTCAGTGGTGAGGGTTGCATGAAACACACAGTTCCATGGATTAATGTAGTTCAGGAGCATTTGGGAATGCCCAAGAACCTCCCTGGCCTTATCAAACGAGTCTGTGGGTTATGGCCTCTCCCACACCAAACCCAGTCAGAGCTGATTTTCAGCACAACCGATGTTGGCTTTCCTTGTGGGCACATTCTTCTCCCTAAGCCTTGTCTACTTCTCCTTAGACCTGAGAAAATTGGATAATAGTGTCACCTTTATCTTATCTTAATTCCTATCTGGTGTCCTGAAGTCCAGCTTCCTGAAATTGAGGAGGTAGGGTGTGTTTCAGCAGTTGCAACTTCATTATACAGTTTGCCATAATGAGCAAAGACCTTTAGCGATCTCAATAGTGGTTAAGACAGTTATGATTTTACAGATGCTTGTAAGCACCTCACTTGTATTGGCTAGTTAGCCAGATCCAGTAATCTTTATCAGTCAGAGTGCTCATATGGATCCTCCCAAAGATGTTAGCCTGGCTCCTCAAATTACAGAATCATAGAATATTAAGGGTTTGGAATGGACCTTAAAATCTTCTAGTCCCAACTCACTCTGCCATGGGCTGGGATACCTCTCACTAGGCCAGATTGCTCAAGGCCCTATCCACACCTAAAAATTGGGCAGAGAAGTGGTTGAGGGCAGCCCTGCGAAGAACACCATTGAAAAGTTTCTAAAGTGCATGGATTCTTCTATTTAGAAACAATTATTTTTAGTAATACTCTCTTTTGTTTCATAGAAATATCCCTCTAAGTTTATATTGTTTCATCTTCCACAATGTGCAAAGATATGAGGACATTTAGCTTTGTGCTATTACGCTGTAATAAGGTGAAGGACTGTATTTTAGAAACACACACACACAAAAGAAAAAATAAAAATAGAATGGAAAAGTTTATCAAGCCCAAAAGGACAAAACTTGTAGAATCAAATAATCATAGATTAATTTGATTTGGAAAAGACCTTAAATATATTTCAAATTCCCCCACCATGGTCAGGGATGCCAGCCACTAGATCAGGTTGCTCCAGACCCTGTATCTTTAGGAAGAAAAAAAAAATTAGATAAGGTTTCTGCAGACTTGCATTTGGGTCTAATATTTTCAGTCTCTTTTGAGGATGATACAGTGTAAATAACTCCTATAATAAATGAATCTAAAGACTTCTGCAGGGCTTCATCTATTACAAACAAGATGGGAATTCACAGCCTTCTGTTTAACAAACAGTTTTTACTTCAGAAAGTGTTTGTAGGGGTCTGGGCATATTTACATGGACACACATCCACATGTTGACTTATAGTTGTAATACACTCAAGAAAGAAAGATCAATTTAAAAAATATCTTTGTGCTACAGAGTTATGCTAAGAATATGCAACAATAGATGTAATATACATATAATAAATATTTCACTATTATCTTGTGTTTTAAGATGGATAGTTTTCATACAGGTTTCATTCAGATTTAGGATCATCACTCTCATCTAGTAAATACCAAGAGCTGGCAAGGCATTTGTACTAATTTTCTCTGCAAATTAATTTGCATTTAAAACACTTTTGGAATACTCCATATATCTACTCATTCTCTATTTAGACCCTAATACAAATTGGCAAGAATATTATGAGTAAATAGTCCCACATATTGTAAGGGACTAAAAACTCTGGTAAAACTTATGAAATATTAAGCCTTAGAAAAAAAAATGGGTTTTGAAGGGAAAAGGAAAAAAAAAAAACCCAAATTTTGTTGATAATATCCAGTAATTCAAATTTTAATACATATATCATCAGTACAGTTGCCTTATCAATTTATTATTTTATTATTATTATTTATTACCTCTTATTATCTTCCCCAAAAAGTAAAAAGACAAAACCCTCTGTTGCCCCATTTACTCTTTGACTTTCACTTTAAGCCCTTAAAGACCACAATCCATTTTTTTTTACCTCTCTTATCCTTTCCACAATTCACTGAATGAAGGTTTTGTGCATATCTCTTGACTATCCAGAAACATTTTTCACGACTTTAACATATTAATGCACGGTTACTACCTTTAATATTTGAACAAAGAATCTCAGAACAACCTTGTCTTAATGTATTGGAACTGCAATAGAATGATTTTAAAGTTCATTTATTTTAACCAAGAAAACAAACTGCAAAATAAAATTATATTTCAAACTTGATCTGTATGTAACAGTAGGTGTGCCCACCAAAAGTAGAAAGTGGTGTAGCCTACAGAGAAAACATCATGTCTTCATTCAGTGACAGAGCATATTATCAGTATAGCACAGCCAAAATTAAGGACATTAATTCAGAATCAGGGACATTAATGACCAGTTATCAGCAGTATAATACAGTGTTTTCTTCCTTCCAGGAAATAGCTAATAAAATTTAAAATTCTTTTCTGCTTATGGCTTAAATTTGATAGATAGGAAATATAACAGAGTGTACTGAGATTAACATTTTGTAGCTAGTAGAATATATTAAAAGAGGCAAAACATACTGTTGTGCTTTCTGGGAAATCTTGTTACAGCTATCATTGCAACTGTAGAAATAACAACACCAAGAAGAATTATCTCAACCTTTGAGCGTAGTTCTTATTTCTATTTGACATGGACTCAGTACTTTGCCATATAGCTCAGAAAACCTAGGTTATCAGCTTTATAAAATAGCAAACAGTTTAACTAGGGCCCAATGAAGAAATACAATGACTTATGACTGAAAATCTTCTCAAACTGGTTTGAAGGTAACAAAAATCTGTATTCTTACTTCTCCCCACCTTGTATTACCAATGTTGTTTTCCTGAAAAGTATGTTCTTTCACTTTTTACAGTATTGGGTTTTTTCCCCTTCTACACATGAAAAATATTGGAAAAAAGGATCCTTACTTTCCAGTGTCTTAAACTACATGTAGATATCTTTTGGCTATTTGGTCCTCATCTTCAGTAAAAAGAGAAAAAATACTCACCATTTGTTTCATGCTTCACGTGGATATACATAATCATGTTATAAAAGCATCTTACCTCAATAACTGGACTATGTTTTTTATTGGCTTATTTGCAAGGTAAACAAAGATGTCAGGTGTTAAAGATTTAGTGTGTCTAAGGATATGAGATGCCTCAGGAAACTTAGATAACTAAGGATATAGGTGGTTAATGTAGCCTTAAGTGACTCCAGGATATCAGAAGACCTAAGCTAAAAATAATGCAGCTTTGAAGACACCAAATTTCTTCACTTAAAACAAAAACCAAATCAAACCAAACCAAAACAAAACAAAATCAACAAATCTTTAGGATTTTTTAAAGGTTTGGTTGGTGGGGTTTTTTGCTTGTGTTTTAAGGAATAAACTTTACAGTTATTGACAAGGGCTATTTTCCTTTTTTTTGTAAGCTCTTATCACAGACAGCCTTATGAGAGTTTTATCTTGGCATCTCAATCACTTTAACTTCTCACCAATTCTTTCTGAAACAATCAATTTTATCATAAATAGTTTTGGATGAGGCAGTGTCTCCTGTCCTGGAACTAATGTGGTTTTTTTTCCACAGAAGTGCTGTGTAAGGTAACCAGTTTTAGGGACTTGCAGAAGGGAATTCAGTGTAGTCTCCATTGCAAATGTGCTTAATCTTGATGTTCCAGTGTAACTCCTCTATGTACTGAACAAAGAACTCAAGGCACTGTGTTTACTCTGGTAAAATCCTTAGATTTTCTTAGTCAACACACCATATTTATCATAGGTAGCATGAAAGCTACAGCTAGAAGTGATAAATATCGATCAGGTTAGTGCTATTCTACTTCATGAGACATACAGTGCATTAAACGAGTATTTTTATATCTTTTAAAAATGTGTAAGTTATTTCCAAGTTTTTGTTACAGTTTGGGTTTGTTTTTCTTTTTCTACAAGTATCCAAACAAAATTCTAGGCAGTTACATTGAACACATGGATATCAAGGAAATTGGTTTCCATGGGAACCTTATCCACAAGACAGTTTTCAAATGCTATTCTGCTTTACAGGTGACATTTCAGTAATTCTAACAGTATTAATATTGAAAGTGGACATGAAATACATGACACAAAATGATTTTTTGGTGTGTGTGTGTGGACAGAACCTAAGCAAACAGCATATTGATTGAACAGCTTTTCAACTCTGTGACTCTGGCAGTTTGTCTGTTTATTGTAAACTATTCCCAAACACCTCATTTTGGGACAAATCTGAATATCATTTGTTCTGCCTCTAAGTTTTAAGCACACATACACTTCTAGAAGAAAGAAAATTAGTTTCAGCACAATGCATAATAAGTTCACTATACATTAAGGGATTTCTTCATTACAAAGCGTTCACATCTGAAACCAATTTTCTTCCTGCAGGAGGAGACTACATTAAAAGTGCTGCAGACTAATTGAGCTAGCAACATGGCAACAAAGCTGGAAATCTGGACAGAAATGTGGCAACTGGTGAACCCTGCTCCTTGATTAACACAGTAATTACAAAGCAGGTGTTAGCGGACTGCGTTAATGGG
The DNA here is from genome assembly GCA_017589585.1 of Phylloscopus whistleri. NCBI lineage: Eukaryota > Metazoa > Chordata > Aves > Passeriformes > Phylloscopidae > Phylloscopus > Phylloscopus whistleri. The sequence goes on from JADMLD010001549.1 coordinate 6,995,036, forward strand.
CTGCGCAAAAGGTCAAGAGGGCTCAGCTATCACTTTTTCCTCATCAAATTATTCAATATTTATTTCACCACTCTTCTGATTTGAATATGTCTGCAGTGGACTGGTGATCTCCACAGAGCAAAGTCACTTTTTCTTTTTTCCCCTCTCTTTCTTCATTTTATTTGTGTTAGACAAGAGGTCATTTTGAATAAGAGTATGTAGTAGCTTGTCAAACAGAAACCACTTCAACCAGGGACTAATACCCAAGGGATACACTACTTTAGTGTTAAACCCATACCAAGGTGTATTTATCTGGTCTGAATGTACATCTCAGTGTGCTTCTCTGTAGCAAAGGAGACAATCCTGAGATTATGAATATATTTTTTCCATGGTGTAGGTACTTAATGGATATGTTATTTCTCTTTCAACTGAGGGAAAATTATGATTTTCAGATGCAAATATTGATCATAATCTCATCCCTGAGGAGAAGTATTTACCTCTCCTTTCTTCCTTTTTGAGGAATGCATATCTTCTTCTTGCTTGAAGACAATCGCATCTTCGAAAGAGAAGAGTGTATGAACAATTTAAAAGAGACAAGAAAAATGTTTGCTGGAAAATTAAGTTAGTAATCATTTATTTCTGATTTATATTTAGTCAAATAGTTCCAGAGTATAGTTAAATTAAGGGGAAAAAATAACACAGACATGGAAGATGGTGATAATAAATGGAAGCAGAAGTTGGTTTTGTTTGAGTCAGGGAAAAGTTACCAAATAAAAATGAAAGGTAGGGCTTTAATTGATTATATAATTACTTAGAACACAAGATTGGTATTATCAGAGAATATCAATGATATTCTAAAACTAATGAGTTCAGAAAAATATTTTCAGAGTTTATTTTTAAACATTTTGGGAAATCAAACCATTTTGGGATATGCACACTGTACATAATTTGCCGTAAATAATAATGATGAAGGAATCCACTAAAGATTATTTCCAATCTACCTTCATGGATGTACCTAAGCAAATATATTTCTTCTGTTTGGGTCTCTTCATAGTATTCATGAAAGCAGTGTTTCATATTTTTAAAATTTGAACAAATCTTCTCTAGTATTTTTTCAGTTCAAGAACTTAATGAAATCTTTATTGACACTTCCTTATAATTTTCTTATAAAAAATTTACCTCCTGAGTCACAAGCCATTCTGGTCTTCTCTTGAAAGACATGCTTTAAAGATTTTTCTTTCTGTTCTCTATACATAGCAGAATGCACCACAAAGCAAAATTTTGTCTTTCTTTAGTACGCTGCTCTTCCTGCAACAGAAATATGCACGTATGACCAGATGTGAAACACTTCTTCCACTGCTCTGAAAACTGCAGTCTGTTTTATACTGAGGGCTGCTCAAGGTGAAAGTAACATTTTTTTGCCATTTTCACACATCAGAATATCACGTGTAAATGCAGAGCCCTGTGCAGATTCCTATAGATGAATGAAGAAAAGGAAAGTATTTAAGACCAGTAAATAATTGTGACTACCTTTCCTACACGGTAGCTGCTTACTGTGGAGGATCAACAGAAGCAATTCTTTCCCACAGGGTATCCCAACTTACAAAACATGGACCTTGTGGTCAAGGTGACTGATGCATCAGACTGAAGATAGGTTGCCTAAATGTCACAAAAGAGAGAACCAAAAGCAATTTTTGAAGAGAAGATACTGAAATAAATGGACTCAGACATATTTCAGCAGCAAACTCTAGAAGATGCACAAAGGGCAACTGGAGAAGACTCTCACAGGTTAGGTTCACACACAGACTGAACTACATACCTTTAATGCAACCTCTTGCCATCCACAGTAAAAATAAGCTGAACAAGAGTGATGTTTGTCTTTGTTTTTGTCCACACCAGATGGGACCCCTGATCTTACTGGTCTGTTTACATGTGATCACTGGATATTGCATGTATATCTTACCTAGGAAACAGTCTTCTTATGAGGGTATAAATTTAAGTAAAATGTGCCTTGCATTCATAACTGCTAGACAAGAAGTTAATTTCCTATATTAGTAAAAGCAGAAAAAATTTCAGATTAATTAATGTGAAGATCCCTCTACATTCCCTACTGAATAGACAAAATCGTGTACTTTTATCACTTTAGAAAGCTGTTACTAATTTTTGGTATCCTCAAAAAGACTTTAATCCATTCAAGTATCTTTTCCAAACTGAATTTTGTGTTGTAAGCCATTACTATTATTGTAATAATAGAATTTTTTTAAAACTTGTGCTTCCAAAATCTTTTCTAAACTACTGTCTTTCTGAGAATAGTCTGAGGACAAAAAGATAAAAGATAATAACCATCTCAACTTAATTACTTTCTTTCAAAAGGTGAAACATATTTCAAATCTAAGTAAGACTGAGGGACAATAAGTACTTAAACTGCTTGAAAACAGTTTTTTAAAGCTTATGCCTTTTTCAGATAAACATTTAAAGTCTCCATTTTTCTTACAAAGGAAGTAAACATGAATAGAGAATCAGATTAAATTAATCTGATTCCAGATTCCAGCCTTTTAAAAGAACACATAACCAGTCCTGTAATATCTTCTTTATTTTTTTTTTCAGTGTATACAGGCATGCACTTACATTCTCAGTGGTTGTAAGGCATTTAATAACCAATAATTTCAGTAAGAGTTATCTTCCTAAATATTTATTGAGGCTCTGAACAACATTTAATCAGATTTCTGTCTCCAACTGTTTTTCAATGGGTCTTTAAGTGATAAATCACATAAAACTTCTGTTCTGTAAAAGTCAAGATGCTATACACAACCAACCTTTAATTTGATTCCAAAATAGGTGGCCCTAGAAATTTGGCCATATAGTCCTCTGTAAAATCTAAACTTAGCTTTGTCATTGTACATAAATTATTCGTGGCAACTGTTAATTTATTTCAGTGTTCCAGTTTCTGTCATCTAGTACATTTTGGGGGGCGGAGGGAGAAAGCACAACAGATTTTTTTTAAAAGAGAATTCTGAAACTTTATGCACCTTATTTATTTTTTCCTAAGAGAAAGACTTCATCCTAGGCTACATTTTCTTTAATTTCAGAATAATTTTTAAGGGCACTTACTGTCCACAAAAAGAATTTCTTCTCTTACTGTAATTTTATAGGAAGGCTTGGATAATTGAAACCATCTGTAAACAACTAAAGCTGGGCTGTGTGTGAACATCATTTAAGTCTGTCAAAGAAACTATCCTTGATCTATCACAAACATCCAAATAACTGAGACTGCCAAACCCAAATCCAGACCAAGTCTAAGGACTTGTAAAGCATTGGCAAACAGATATGTAATCTTGCTGGTCCAACACGGTAGTCCTTAGAAATTTCTCTCTTCTGAGAAAGCAATCACAGATTATTTGCTCATACTGGACTGCCCATAACAGTCCTCTATGTATCATTAGTCACTATTATTTTTAATATTATACTACCAAGAATAAGTTTTAAATGTCTGAGTTACAGGGTCATCAGTTAATCAGCTTCCTACAATAGGAAGAACATTTGTGATATTAGTGTTAAAGTTTGAAGTTGTAAGTCATCAGGGTGACAATGTAGTAGTGCAATTAAAAAAAAACAAACAAAAAAAACCCCACATAATTTAAAATTATTTGGAATTTCTCAGTTTAAAATTATCCCTATAACCAGTGGGACTGATGTGTTCCATTTTCAAGTTTTGAATTATTTAAAATTAAGTTGAAATTGAAGTGTCATTGAACCGTGCCCTTGTGCATTTTGGTACTATCTGATTTGTCAAACTGTGCCATCCAGAGTTTTTTTAACAAATCTATATTTAGGGTGTATTCCAAAGTCAGGTAACATTCTTAGAATTACCCCTGGGGGTAGGGATGTGTGATATGCATGACATATATGCATAGATATTACTGTAGTTGTATATTTGCATGTTCCCTTCTGCAAAGATTGAAAAAAAAAAAAGAAAAAAAAGAAAAAAAAAAAAGATCACTTCCAAAGCAACAATTTCCCCCAGTACATCCTTTCTTACTCTGTCTCGCCTCCCTTACTTCCACTGCCTGGTACTAAGTGAGTCTATCAAGGTCTCTTTGGCATCCGTAAGTTCGAGTTTGATTGCAGAGAAGCACTTGCTCCTTTTCCATGATGAATCAGGTCAACTGCAGAACAGCAGCAGAGGGATTGTGTGATTGACAAGTCTGCCTTTGGGATACCAGCAGACATGAAAGTACATTAGTAGCAGAGGCTCCAACTAATTTCGTAGGGAAACAGCACAAGAAATGGAGCTACACAATTTTTTTACATGAATCTTAAGAAATAACTGATAAATGCATTCAATCTCAGAAGCAAACTAGGAAATCAGTCTGACACAAATTATCTGTGAGGAATTTTGATCAGGAAAGGATTTAGCTTCAAGCTTACTCCTACAGCATTTATCCCTGGTGGTTCATTTATGATGGTTTTAAAGCAAATGCTCAGAAAAGGTTAAAACACTAACTGGAGTTGCAGAAAAGTTGAAGCCATTTAGGCACTTAGAGAGCAAGTTTGTTATTTACTTTGATAGGTGAAAAAGGGCCAAACTGCATTAAACCAATCCCTAGTGCATTATACAAACATTTCCATTTATAATCTGAGTCATCTACTGGCTCAGTAATTCTAATATCAAGGATGTGGTAAGCTTAAAAGTAGCTCTACAGTACTGAGTTGTAGCAAAGGCAAGCACATGCTAATTTTAATTTGTGCACCAGATTGTACTCTAGTCAGACATACTCAATATAGAGTACACGTCTTAGTGATGAAGGTCAATATTATTTTAAATTCAACATGAAATTATGGTTTTTATTTTACCTGAATTTCATTCCAGGTTCTCGTTGGAGCTTTTTTTTATTTGTGTCACTTGCCTCCAATCATGTTTAAAAGTGGTCTGAGAATGATTTTCACCTACATTGTATTTTTTAGTACATAAAAAATATCTTTGTTAGGTGACCTCATGCTTGAATGTTTTCAGTTTATTAACTTGGAAATAAACTTTTCAAAAACTTTGTACATTCTTAGTGAGTTCTTTACAGCACTGTGGCTTTTTGTCCTATGCCATTGGGAGTGAATGCTGAAGGCAGACTGAATGAAAATTGTTTTGACACCTTTGCTGAAAGAATTTTAAGATCCTTTTAGTCAGCTGCAATTATACTGTTGGGTAAGGAATCCAAAACCAATGGTCTCATTAGCAAGTGTTTCAGTAAAAACTGCCATCCATTGTGACAAGATATATTACATGTTATAAACTCTCTTGCAGTCAATGATAGCTTTTGTATATATAAAAATATTTTTTCTCCATGCATGCCAAAAATCTCTCTCAAAATTTTTAGCTAAATCATCACAAATTAAATTAGCAATTAGTTTAATTTTCAGATATAATCTTTCTCATATGATTGCATTCACAATGTGATTTCTGAAGGATGGAATAAACTTATTGACACGAATATCAAGTACAACTGTTCATGCATTTCATATCTCTGCAGAAAAAGCATACCAAATGCAAAACAATTTATTTTATCTTTATCTTGCCCCAATTACTTTTACATCCCCACTTTTGGCAGTATAAGTTGGCTTGTGCTGACCCTTCTTACTTCTGTTATCTGATCCAACTAGCCTCACAATCTCCCAAGAGACATTTGCTTGAAATAATTTGATCTTATGTGGATGATGTATCTTTGTAAACTAATTGCAAGAGACAATAAAGAATTTTTAACAGCATATGGACTAAACACAGAAAGATTTCTACTTTTTTTTTTTAATGTTACTTTAAGGAACAACAGCATATGTCAGGAAAAAGTGCAGTAATCTGCATTTTTAGGTCCTCACCATGGAAAATATGGAAAACGCTGAACACTGTGAACCAAGAAGAACACTTTGGGGTTTTTAAAAAATATGAGTATTTAGCATGCTACAAAAAAATCACTTAACACCTGGTGAGAATGGCTCTTATGAGCTATTAAATGAATAGCATTCTCCAAACGTCTTCATCTTAAATCTGTGTGTGACTCAAAGCAAATGTTATATTGCTGTACTCAGTCTTATTACAGTATGATTACTTGGAAATCTGCATTTGGAAACATTTGCCAATAGAAAATAAAAGATTGCAAATAGCATGAAACATGCTCATTTGCCTTGAATACACTACAAATATCTCACACAGATTGTACTAAGTGCAGCAGTCTATGATAATCCGCATAATGTATGCATATACATCCTATTCCTTGATCTCACGTTTTTTCGGCTGGATGAATGTACCTTTCAGAGAGAAGCTGTGATGCCCAGGCTGTCCCAAAGTGAATGCACAGTAAATATGATTAAAGCAGTATCTTGCTCCCCGAAGATCTTGATGATGCCCCATGTGTACTGATAGTCTTAGGTAAAGGGAACTTGTCATCCCACCCCCTTTCATCTAAAGATGAACTCCTAAAGGCTCTAGCATGCAACATGCAGATGCGTAATGGTTTAATTTATTGCTGATCATTGATAGCAGCAAATAAATTTCAGAAGTTGCAGGTGACATCCCCATAAAAGCTTTGTGGGCCACATTTTACCTGGCCTTGCCTGGTACCCTTCTGTCAGCTGGCCAGCCTGTGTTGTGCCAGAACTTCCACGACCTAGATATATTGTCGCTGTATCATTGTCACATAGACAGCCTGGATAGGGACTGCTTGGATGCTTCATGTAATCATTCCTAAAGTGTCAATCCTGAACTGAACTCCCAGAGGCTGAAGGAAGCTGAAGAAGCAACTAATAAGAAATGTTAGCAAGGGACATGTTTTTAATTTGCAGAAGTTTTCTTAAGAAAATTGAAAGATAACAGTCCATAATCGCATCTTTAGTACCAAGTTCAAGACTAGTTTCTTAGAAGTACTCTCCTACCCATCTGGCTGGATGTTTCTAATAAGTGGGAGCTGAAGTGACATCATGACAAAGACTGAGGAAGACCTATAACAGACTAAGATAACAAAGACTGTCAGACAAACCGTAGACAGAATACATACTTCTGATGACCAAAACCAAGAGAAGGGGCAGTGGATAGAATGTTATTGTGACACGTAGCAGAAGTTACGTCAGTGTTGAGCTCATATAAATTTTTTCTGATGAAAGCCACTAGTGCAGTTAAAGGTGGTGTTTGTAGTCTTGAAGTGGCTGGATGCATAGAGACACTTTGGGTATGTATCTAACCACCACAACCAAGAGTTATGGGTAGTAAATTTAACCACTGATGAACAGAATACACCAATACATATCTGAAAAAGCCAGTGTGAATTGGCTTAAGGAGAAGGGAGTAGCCCATGGCCTTTATATTTAAAGCAATGCAAGCACAATTCCTGTGCCAAACTAAGCCTCCAGTCTGTTTGGAATCCACACAGCATCTGCTATTGCTTGTTAGAAAGTTCACAGAGTGTGCTTGGGTTGGCAAATCCTTTCCCTACCTAGGGCAGCATCTCAATTCTGAAACTGGTATGTACTGAACTTGATGAAAAGAGAGTTAAGGCGATAATACTTCTTCCACAAGGGGCATTTTATTGCACATATAATTTGAAAAGATTTCCTGCTCAAATCTGCTTAGATATGTTACTTTGCTTTCAATTTACTCTTTAGTTCTAAGAGGTGCATTACAAGCTTATATGTCGATACATGGCCTGGATACATAATAAGTTTCCCTTAGCAACATTAATGATATGTATTTTTCTTCCACAGTCAGCGTACAAATCACAAATTATGCAGCTTTTGGTGAAGTCTTTCAACTGCTGAATTCCTTCCACCTTCTCGTTCTCATTTGAAGTTTGTTGATCATAAGCACCATAAGAATATATCTGCTGAATGTGAATAAGACTGTTACTCTAGTTCTGGATCAGGAGCCTCATAGTCTTCCCGTATAGATTTCCCAGCTAATTTGTGATACATAATGAATACCTTAGGCAACCTTGTCATCCACCAATTTCTCTGCTGACTGAGATAAGGATTCCATCTTCATTGCAGTGTTTTAACTGTCATACCTGTATCTCATTGATTCTAACCATGAAGATACCATTATTTCATTTTTTGCTTTTTTTGATTCAAGATTTTTATTCAGTTTGGCCCTGTCTTAAAAGACAGAATATAGAATATGTACTGGCTGAGTCAATGCAGTCCTTTTTTCTTTTTCTTTTCTTTTTTTTTTTTTTTTTTTTAATGTAGTCAGTATGCAGTAATAGAACAAATGTTAGTAATCTTTAATATTTCACTCTTGTTCTGATTTTATACAATATGTAGAACTGGAATATGGCTAGATCAGGGGACGTCCCAGAAGGACATTACAGAAAACCCACATCCCTTGAAAATCCTGTTCTCGGAAAAGAAGAATTCTCCAGACAAAATAACCCTCCGTCTTGCCAGGAAAGAAGATAGCTTTGTTCTTTGCCAGGAGAATGAGTTGTCCTTGATAAAATTCCTCTTATATTACCTATGCATAAATAATAACCTGCTTTGATTTTTATTTTATTTCTTTTGTCAGACAACTTGTGGGATTTGTGTGTGAAAATCTGGCAATACTATCTTCAATCCTGATGTGTCATTTTGATTAACTTCCTTTCTCTTGCACACGAGGTCTAACCTAATACTTTCAGTATAGCGAATGGCTTTTCCTTCCTACGTCCTGTCCTCATGTAGCTTGTAGGTATTGGATGGGTTCATATTTGTTACATCATGTTTGCTATTTCCAGAACTGAGATGTGTTTTCATTTCCTGGCAGGCCATTTTATGGGAATTTTCATAATTCAAAATCTAATGTATCACTTTCTTCCTCTTCCTGTATGGCCACACAACAAAGCAAAATGATCTGTCTTTTAGTAAGTCTATTTCCCCATCTCCTTTTAAAATTCTAGAATGATGAAGAATTTTGCTGTTCTGATATTTAAGGGGTTTTTTTTTCTTTTTTCTTAAACAAATCCCAAGGGCTTTTCATATGATGAAAGCTATGAAATTCAGCCTTGTAATTCAGCTTAAAATTGATTAATCTTAAAGTTGTTGTCAGCTTTAGTTCCATTTTTTCTTGTCTTGTTTATTTAAATTTTTAAAATATACTGGATATTTTATTTAATTTATAATAGATATTTCATGAGAAGATCCATCTTGGAAAATTTGAGAATGAATATTGAGAAATTAATAGTACTGGGTAAATATTTAAAGAACATATTTTCTTTCTTAATTTATATTTTTCCTTACAATGTGGACAAACATCTCAAATGTAATCTTCAGGCAATCCATTCCTCTGGAAGGTCACAAAATATCAGGGTTTAAACCTAGCCAGCCACTAGATCACTCAGTCCCTCCCCCTGCCCCCATCTAGATGGGAGAGAGAATCAGAAGTCTAAAAGTAAGAAAATTGTAGGTTGAAATAAAAAGAGTTTAATGGAACAGAAAAAAAAAGAAGAAAATAGCAATAATAATTTTTAAAAAATAGAATATACAAACAAGAGATTCAAATGAAAAGAGTTGCTCTCCACCCCTGGCCCGACGCCAAGCAGTGGCTGCCCAGCCAGCTTCCCTCCTATTTTGTATCCTGAGAATGGTGCCATATATCATAGAATATCCCTTTGGCCAGTGTAGATTATCTGGTCCTGGCTGTGTCTCTTCTCAAAATTTTGCATCCCTCCAGCCTTCTTGTTTAGTTTAAACACAATTTAGCAATCATGAAAACATCATTGTGTTATCAGAATTATACCAGATCCGGAACACAAGATTACACCAGCTCCTAGAAGAAAAACCAACACTATCCCAGCTGAAACCAGGACACAGACTAACACTGTGAAATTTGGGATTTGTACAGTTAGGCATTCAGAATTAGATCTTTCATTAACTGGACTACTAAATAAATAAATTTCTTCATTTGGACAAATAATTGTTAAATGTAAAGCCATGAGATTCTAAAATACAAATACATTAGACTACCCGTTTCTTTAGAGTATTTGTTAAGAAATTTTAATTTAATCCTCTTTCGTAGGTCAAAACAACATGTTGCTGGAAATTAGGCATGTGCTTAGCTTTATGTAAATGCTGTCTGATTAAGTATCATTCAGGAAGTAGCACATTCCAGTGGTACCCTCTCCTTTTGGTCATTAGCACAGGGTAATGTTCAACTCTTATTGACTATGTATGTCCTTTTTTGTTTGCAACCATTATACAAGCCTAAATCATGTATTAAAACCAGATCAAGTAATAGTTTCCACCTTATCTCTGCAGCTTTATATATTTCATCTTTGAAAAAAAAAGGAAAATTTTACAAAGTACATGTTTCCTCCTTTTACATTAAGGCTATAGTTGTTAAGGTATAATGTATTTAAGCTGAAAAGTCCTAATAACACAGACTTATAATGAAAAGCTTGTCAACTGCTTAATAGTGATACTAAGCGATTATTATGACACTGCAAAATGTGGTCAAAACCAATCACAGATATTTTTTCCTAGGTCATATACCTCCAAACTACTAAATTGTTAAATTGCTAACCATTAAGTTCAATCTCATTCCTGTTTCTTTGCACGGAGATAAAATGAATAACTCAATGTCAGAAACACCATCAAAGTTCATCTGCACCAGATATCTGCTTTTCTAAGGGCACTTTTTGGGTTTAAACAGCAGTTATGATGACAGTAATGATTCCAGTGTACCTCTGATTCAAAGATTGTGTTACACGTAGTTAACCTGTACTTACTATTTGCTTCACATTCCCTGTTAAATATTACGAGTAGACATATTTAGCCAGAAGCACAGAAAGATAAAACTGGGTTGCATCAGTTCCTGCAGAGGACCAGGCTGGGCTAAGCATGTCTTAAAACTCTGGATACTGTTTTTTCTGTGTAGCTAGATCCTCAGCAGCTACTGAAATCAAGAGGCAATGAACGATTTAAGGAAGAAAATGAAAGCCCTTGCACTTGAAGGTAGTACTCCTACGGCTGGAATTAATCTAGAAGAGGAATGGGTGATGTCTAACACGCACTCAAATTGCTGATGGTTTCACTTTAACCTTTATGATCTACAAATAGAGCTGTCTATGATCAAAAATTATCGTTTAAAAGGGGGAAAATACAATTTTTGAAAGCTAATATTGGAGTCTGGTGTACTCAAGATTTAGAACCTGCTCTGAAAAGAATTAAATTTTTGACCAGAGTAACTGTAGAAATTGGTGCTTTAAAATCTACCTGCGTTCACAGTTGAGTTAGTATCAGTGAAGAAAATTGAGTTAATATACCAGAACTGGATTCTTTTTGGAGGGCAAGCACCTTCTAAACCCTTCTAGAGAAGTAAAGACTTTCCTCTACCTGTTTTATGAAATTTAGGGTGGAACCACCCCACTTACTCACTTGATTTGCTACTGTTGGGTTCCAGCCACCAGAAAATCATTAAAATGTATAGTGGAGCATCATAATGCCAGAGCCTGAGAATTCGATAAACCTGTGTTATAACAGAGAACACAGGACTGAAGGGAATTCATTGTGCTTCTTACTGCAGATTTAAGCTTCAGTGTGTAATTTGAGTAGAATGAGTCCTCATCAAAATGGAGATCTAATTCTAGTATGGAAGGTCTGGGGCCTTCATCTGAGGCCATGGGTTTCTTAGGACCAGTACTAATATAGATAGATAGATAGGTATTATCTATATCATATATATTTCTTTATGGATGTGATATCTATACACACACATATGCACATGCATCAATACCAACAAACTAATCTGATAATGATATACATATAATGTAAATATATATGCATGTGCATTTTATACTATGAGAAATAAGTATTGGCTAAAATGCCTCATCAGAGGAATGTTTTATGGAATGGGTATGTTGCCACATAAAACTTTGACTAGGATAATTATAATGCATTTCAATATCAAGGCAAGGCATAAATCAGCACACTTTACAGTTTTGCTTTTAAAAATCCTCTGAAAACCCTCATATGTTCAGCTGGCTTTTAAGATATATGAATGTGTTTAAAAAGCTGTGTTTCATTATTGAAAATGTTGTTGGAAATTCATGGGCCTTAGCAGCGCACACATATTCATCCTGGCAAACCTAAGTATTCTCACTGTTGCTTGTCACCTAAGAAAGAATATAAATTAAAGAAAATGTACAGGTGACAAATCATGAGCATGGGGGACTCTAATTTTTTTTTATATTTCATGAATGTTTCAGTGTTTCTGCAACCTCCAGATAAGTTAAGTGTCAAAATTAAATTACTCCACTAAGTTATACTGTGAAAAGAAGTTGAGAAAAAAGGTATAACACATCTGATCTTATGACAATTATTTGGGGAGTTGAGGGTTGGGTCAGTGGAGTACCTCCAAATGTAAATGAAGGGCAGATTTGGGACGCCTTGATGAAACTGAATTGCCATAAATCTATGGGTCCTGATGAGATGTGTCCCAGGGTTCTGAGGGAGCTGCCTGAAGTTGCCATGGTAGACTCCTTAGTGTTTGGAAAGTCATGTCAATCAGGGGAAGTCCCCAGTGACTGGAAAAAGGGAAACATGACTGATTTTTAAAAAGGAAAGAAAGGAATTCCCAGGGAACTGCAGACCAGTGAGCCTCACCTCCATTCTTGGGAAAATCATGGAACAGATCTTCATGGAAACACCATTAAGGCATATGTAAGACAGGGAAGTGATCTTTGACATCCAGCATGGCTTAACCAAGGAAAAATCATATGCAGCCAATCTGGTGGCCTTCTATGAAGGAGTGATTGCCATGGTCTATAAGAGATGATTGACTGATGTAATCTACCTAGACTTCTGTGCTACCTTTAACACAGTACCAAAAATCTTCTTTATCTCCAGACTGGAGACACCTGGATTTGAAGGGCAGACTATTCAGTAGATAGGGAGATGGATGGATGGATGGATGGATGGATGGATGGATGGATGGATGGATGGATGGATGGATGGATGGAGGGATACAGACAGAAAGTTGTGGTCAATGGCTCTATGCCCAGGAGGAGGCCTGGGATGAGTGATGGCCCTCAGAGATCTGTGTTGGGACTGATGCTCTTCAATATCTTCATAAATTACACAGAGTAGGATCAATTGCTCCCTCAGAAAGTTTGAAGACGGCACCAGGCCAAGCTTTGCATTTGATACAGGAAGACGGAATGCCATCTAGGGTGACTGGACAAGCTTGAGAAGCAGGTCCCTTGAAAATTTAATGAGGTTTAAAAAATCCAAATTGACCCGGGTGGGATTGATGCCTTTGCATCAACCTTAAAGATTAGGTAGCCAGACACAGTTGAGGGATAAATGGTTTTTATCTCAGTATTTAACAATGATCTTTATGGTACACCACTTTGCCAAGGTGGAATATGCCAAAATGCATGCACCCAATAGATTCCGTATACAATTTTATGGACCTTACAAATTAGCATATCTAAAAAAGGTGTGCCAATGAGAGGCTTGAATGGTATGATATTCCTTCATCCTTAAGAGTTCCCCCCCCTGGATGAGCCTAATCTTAATTTATGGGATGTATTCTAAAGAGGACCTTGGTCCTTTCTCAAGCTAGCGTAGGGCTTTCCGACCTCCAACCACGAGCCCTCTAGAACATTTGGTCTTCTGGCCTAACAGAATTTCAGGACTATGCTAAATTATCAGACTTAAGGAGTTACAAATATGCATTCTAAGAGCACTGAGGATACATAAAAGGTATATAAAAGGTATATTCTAAAAAAGGCAAAAAATCATCGTAGCATCAGGGCAACACCAGACATGAGTACAGCCTGGGAGAAGAACCCACTGAGCATTGAGAGGAGCTCTGCAGAGAAAGACTTGGGGGTTCTCATGGATGAAAAGCTGAATATGAGCCAACAGTGTGGCTCACAGTCCAGAAAGTCAACTGCATCCTGGGCTGCATCAAAAGAGGAGTGGCCAACTGGTCAAAGGATTAATGATCCATTTCAGTTCAAATCCTCAAGCAGCATAAAATGGAATAGCTTTATTGAAAAAAGCATTGTCTCTATAAGCTTTTTTGCTAACATCAATGTTTTGTGGTTTTTGTTAATAGTAATGTTTTGGGTTTTTTGTTAACATGAATGTTTTGTTAATCATAGCCAGTTCCACAATCTTGATTACAGGAAAAAGTATACATTTATATAGTTGGCAAGATCTAGCTATGTCTCACATATATTTCTGAAAGCATTGAATTAATGCCGTGAGTTAAGTTTTCAGAACGAATTTTGACTGACTTGTTGAAGAAAACCTTCTATATTTTCTTCAAAGCTAGGCTTTTAATCCCCCAAATACTATCTAAGATAATGCTGGCTAAACACCTTTTTTTAATCTCTCAAGCAGCTTGTCTATTTATCCCAGCATCAGACAAAAAGGACATGTCAGATTCAGATAATCAAAAACTCACAGAATGATTGAGATTGGAAGATCACCTTGTCCAAACTTCTCTGTTCAGTTAGGGACATCCAGACCAGGTACCCTGGACTATGTGACGAACACTTTGGAATATCTCCAAGGATGGAGATTTTTCTTGGGTACAGAGGAAAAAGAGGGTGAGATATCTAGCAGAGTTTAATTCCATGCCCTTTTTTTTCATATTTTGTATTAATAATATTGCTTTTACTCTTCACTTTTCTTATTTCATCACTATTTCTGTTTGGTAGGTTGATTGGTTTTTTTTTAATTAAGTAAATACTTCTTATCTCAAGTGGGAATCTCTGGTTTTGGTCTCCCTCTCACCATGAGAAAGGGTGGGAAGAGAGTAGCTCAGGTATAGTTTAATTTTCCAGCTGGGTTTTAAACCAGCACAAGACTGTACAAAGTTCCTGGGCAATCCGTGCACAGAGAAAAAGTATTTTCTGTGGTTCAGGAGGAACCGTCTGTGTTTCAGTTTGTGCCAGTTTCCTCTTGGCCTGTCACAGGGAAGAAACAAAAAGAGCCTGGTTCCATCATCTTTTGTGTCCTCCATTCAGGTACTTATAGACATTGATTGATAAGATCCCTGAGCCCTCTTGTCTCCTGGCTGAGTAGCCCCAGCTCTCTCAGCCTTTCCTCACAAGAAAAATCCTTGAGTCTCTTCATCATCTTGGTTGCTCTTCACCGGACTATCTCTACAATGTTCAAGCTTCCCTTGTACTGGGGAGCCCAGAACTGGACCCAGACGTCAGGTGTGGTCTGAGCAGTGCTGAGCAGAAGGGAAGAATCACCTCCTGTGAGCTGCTGGAAATACTTTATCCAATGAAGCCCAGGAGATCGTTGACCTTTGACATAAGGACCCATTGTTATCCATGTAAAGATGCATCTGGACTTGTCCTGGAGCATGTCAAGATACAGACATACACAGTCTAACTTGAAATATCATTACAGTATTTGCATATTTATCAACATAGATATTTGAGAAAGTCTCCTAGAGAAGGTTTTAGTTCTAAATATTAGTTATTAAATGACTGCTGATCGAAACTGAATTTTCAAATATGGTTTAACTGATACTGCTTTCTTTCTTTGATTTCTTTGATGTCTGAAGTTATACAATAATATTATAAAAGGACAGAGAATGTCCTTTTATGTGAAGATAACAGGAAAATGAGTAGAAAAACCATAACCTACAGAGATATCTTTATCTAAATAATTTCTAAGGATATCTAATTTAAGTGGGTTTTTTTATGCACATTTTTTAATAATATAAACTAAATTTAGTCATTTAATATAACATAAATTTAGTTGGATATAGATGACTGTTTTTGTCACATTATACACTTCTTTTTTCTTACATATAGAGCCGAGCTTTTGGAACATGTTGAGACTAATCCAGGAGGCCAGAAATGGCTGAACTGGTAATTGCTTCTAGGATCCACACTTAGAGCAGTCAGAAGCAGTTGAGAGCTTGATTTGATCCATGTTGCACAAAAATTGAGACAAGGCTGCCTCGGAGAGATGCAATCTAAATGAAAATGACAGACAACAAGCTGCAAGCACATAGTAAGCATCAAAATGCCTCGGTGTCAGGGTCAGTATTACAGTTCAAAGTCCAATCCAGTTATCAATTATTGTTTGTAGCCACTTTCCAAGCAAGCAGTAAGGAAATTTATGCTTCAGTCCTTCCTACTGTTTATGGATTTACCTCTGATTAAACACAAAGCTGTTTTCATGTTATCTCTTTTATTATTTTTTAATCCTGTGAATGGGTTTTTTTGTTTATACATAACATGCAATTAAGATGTCAGATGGTATTTACAATCAGAGTTGGTTGAACAGATTGCACTTAGAATTTTATGAAGATGGTAACATGATTTAAGCTTCATATTAGACTTACTTATTGCTTTAACCTGGAGATTATTTGAAAGATAATTAGGAGAATAGAAATAATTTTGATAGGAGTTTGAACATTTTTTTCTTTACAATTTGTAGACATAACCTAGATAAACCAGAACTAGAAAAGAATTCTCACAAAAGCTTATGTAATTGGAGATCCCTGATCACTTTAAAGAATTATTTATAGTAATAGTTTGCAGAATATAATAAATAAATTAGGTGAATATGAAAGAACAGCTAGTTGTAACTGAAATTTTCCTCTTTTCACTTTGGTGAGTTTTCTTACAAACAGATTCTTCCAAGCGAACTGTGTTAGTACAACACCAAGAATTCTTGAAAAACTTTTAAGGTTTCAAAAATTATTGTGATTTAAAGTAAATTTCCCTCTATTTATTTAAACATAGTTTGTAATTGTAATATTTTTTGTTCCGTGGAACAGTTACAGAAGTCATCTCCATTTGGTGGTATTATCCCTTCAGCCCAGAATAGCTATAAAAACATGTGCAAAAGATTAACCACAAGACTAACTTTTCCTTCACTAAATTGATGATTATGACTTAGACAAATTGTTTAGATAAAGTCACTACACTAAATCATTTATAGGAACTAGAGTAGTTTTGAAGATAACAAGATAACAAGAGAATTTTGCTTTTCTTTTACTAATTTTAATATTCAGGGAAAGGGTTTTGAGTTACAGATACCACACAAAACTGATTTTTGGTTGACAGTTTAGAGAAAAAAACCCTATTTTTTAATAGGAAGGGTTAAAAAAATGTGAGATCCATACAATGCATAATGTATCTAGCACTATCTCCATTGAATTAGGACATCCTGTGCAGGTAGAGCATGAACAGGGACACTTGTGTAGTCCGTGAGGGTAGCATACATAATCCTGTGTGACTTCTTGCTGTTACCTAAAGCTATTTCTCCTAAGAACAAGTAAAATTGTAAAGCAAGTTTCTCAATATACTTTTCCAGAGTTTTTAAAATCTATGATTGAAATTTCAAGATGAGAATCAGTGTTTGGTGTATCTTTCTGTGCTATACTTTGAGTTTCACCAATCAAAGAATATGCTATAGAAAAGCAAAAGAATTTGACAGTCAAGAATGCCTGATATTTTAGCATTTCACTTGTTATCAAACTGTCTAAAAACATAATCTTCACCTATTTTAAGAAGTCCCAGAGGTGTAAAGAGACAAGACTCCACAATCTTGATTAATCAAGGCTGTCTAGAAATAGTTCTGAATACTAAGTACACATATTGAAAACCTTAAGGTTTCTCAATTCAAAATGTAAGCTGAAAGTAAAATACTTTTCATTTTTTAGGAGAATCTGGAGGCAACAAGACAAAATTTCAGAGAAATTGATATGGTTTTGTTTTTATCAAACTAATGAGCTGAAGCTTTCCACCTCCGGATGCACTCTTCAAGGGTGAGAAAAACATTACGATGTCAATTCTAGTAATTTAACAATTTAGTAGTTTAGAGATACAAGATCTGAGAAAAATATCTCTGTCTGAATTCAGTCCAATTTTTGCAGTGTCATTGCTATAATCACTGGTAAATTAGTAGTGGCAAGAGTTGGCAGCTGCAGGAAACAGTACAGAGGGACAGAGTTCTTTATAGACACGTAGGATGGCCTTGTTCTTAATCCTTTTGTTCTTCAATATAGAATCACAAGAGAAATTTCCTTACATTTTTTTAATATACTTATGATCTTGAAATCATCCCGATGAAAAATTATTTTAACATTAATCATTTTTTGAGACAGAACGTCAAAATAATTCTAAAGTCTCACTATCTACATTAATAAGGTAATTTTGACAGCATCACTAAAACCAAAAGAAATTAAAGACCTGATGGTCTATGATCTAATGAAGTTCTATTTTTAACAGAGAACAATAAAACCCCAAACAAACATGAACAATAAAAAATAAAACAAAACCCTCACATATATGCTCTATAACGTGATTCTTTGACTTCTAACTTGAAACACAAGCCTTTATGCATGATCTACTTTTCACTTACTATTTATATTTCTGGAATTCATTTTTCATATAGAGCATTTGGAAATGCTATTAGCAACTGATGATAAAGGCTAAATACAGAGGATAAAGAATAATTGTCAATGTTTAAAGTAAACAGATACATCCCTTTCCTCTGAGGAATATGCTGCTGCAGTGAATACTGATACATCTTTTGACATTGAAAGTGCTGAGTTAGGTGTAATTTCAGATCAAGACAGCAGATTACAAGGTCAAAAGCTATCCACTTGAGATAAATCTTATGTCATCATATAGAACTTAAAATCCTTAATATAGAAATTCAGTAACAGAAGAAGCAGAGTACTACTGTTCTTTTTCTTTTTAAATTTACATCTGAGAGAGGTGACATTTATGATTTAACTTGACACAAAAGGCAACAGAATAAAATAGGAAAGCCAAGCTGGAACTCTTGTAATGCCTTTAGATCCCAATCCATTCAAATGAGGCTTTCTGAGTGGACACACACGCTAAAAGAAAATGTTCCATAAAGCATTCCCAGTGGACCTGAGCACGGACACAGCCTCAACAACATGGATCAGACTAACGTACTGTCAGAATAGGCACCTCTTCTGTTCCTTGCCATGGAGAAATAAAGACTTGGTAGCTTGCTCTGAGGATAGGAAAAACTAAAAAGAGAATACTCCTAGAAGCTCCAACAGGAATGATAAGTCCTGCTCCCACTCTTTGCAACAGTCTGTGAAAGTCTCCATGTATCCACCAGCTTGTGATGTATCTGTTTCTGCAGGATTCTGAAATCTATTTTCTTGGTCAATATTTTTTTTAAAAGAAAAAGTCAGAAAAAAAACCAACTGATTTTTTTTTAATATATCTATGAAAAAAATTAGATTCCAAAATGTCTGTTACAACACCTGCTACAGCTTTCTTTGTGAACATATAAATATCAAATCTCCACTGTCTTTTTTGTAAGCAAGAGGCTCAAAGGTATTGTGCTCCCATTAAGGAGAAATCAGATTTCATGCCAATAAATGTAGACAGAGAAGAAACTGCAAGACCAAAAATTGTATCTGTAGCTATGCAACTACTGAAGAATTTCTCACAGAGATGGTGAAATGTAGTTCCCAGCTAACAAAAGGATATTTTTTCTCTACAAGTAAACTTCAAAAAGCAGACCAGAAAAACCACAGTTAAGGAACTAAACACAAACAGGTCATAAAACCATAACACATAATAATTGCATATCAGTACATTGCAGCACTTAGTAACACCAAAAGAATTTCTAGCAAAATCTGTACAAGAGTTTCTGTAATCCAATCACCTGGCCAGAAAGAGAGGGAAAAAAAACTACAGCACTCATATTTCACTAGGGCCTCAAAATTCAGATTCTATAGCCAGAATCACCAGAAATGAACCACACTAGCATGTCACTCATCATCTCCATTATATTCAGTCCTGACTGAAAATAAAGATGATTGAAATACGTTTAAAAGATTTGTCCTTAAGTTACTGTGAAACCACAAGGGAGGAATATAACAAAGCTATTCTAGTATAAAATGTGTGAAAATCCATCTTTAGAGCAGTCTCACAGAACAGGCAACAAAAAGATTTTTTATTGAAAACTATCTTCTCAATATGAAAATAAAAATTAAAATCAATACAATGCTAAATAGTTAAAATTTAAACACTGTTAAATCATTGAAATCCACCAAGTTGGGCAGCAAATTCTTCTAGATGCTGAGGCACAGATTTAGCTGCAAACTGGAGACATATGAAGAAGAAATAGTCATGTAATTGTGGAAATTTAAAATGGCCACAGATACCGGCATATTTTACTTAGCTTAGATCTAGAACCATTGACTTGCTTGCTGAGTTTGCTAGTGACAGTGCTAGCTGACATCAACCACAGTTTTAACCATTAAATTCTCCTTATTTTTATTTGTTTTCTGATCCTTGTTAGTTGTATTCCCCTTACTACTCACATCTGCATTAAGAAGCATCTTTAGGTTTTACACTTTACAACTTTGATCTATCTGGATTTATGGTTGTTTGCAACTGCCCTGTTAATTTCTTCTGTCTTTTATAGCTTGTAGTGGATACAGTGCACTTGAGTTTGCCTTAGCCCAGGTAAAGTTTCATTTTTGTTGCTTGCCAGGTGGTTTCTGAAGGTGGAGAGAGTTACAAACACGAGACTGAAATAAAACTTTTGCAATGGCTAGAGAAATCAGGCCATAGGAGTAGTCTTTTTTTTGTGGGATTTCTACTTTTCTATATATGGTTTGCCGTTAAACAACAAAAAAATCCCAGAGGTTTGAAATGTTTTTAACTGCTTCTAATTAAGTAGGACATTGACAGTCTCTTGACACCAAGAAACACCATACTCCATCAGGGTATGATGGACTATCAGATGACAATCAGGAATGTTTCATCTCCCATTCATTTCTAACCCCAAACCAAAACCAGAATACATTGCTTGTGGGAACACAGATACAGACGAAACTATCTATAGTAAACCAAACTTCTTCCAGCAGTAACAGATACAGAAATTTATATGTTATGGGTAGATGGAATAGATTAGATGTTATTATGATACTTTTTCTAATTCTCTGTTGTAATCTTAGATTTCTGATTTCCATTTCAGTATCAATTTGCTAATTTCTGCTGGTTCTCTAAATACAAGTTTACTCCACTCCTCATAGATTTATGTACTATATTCACTAGTACCATCTGTTGGTAAAAAAACCCCACAGATTTACCAAACAAACATTAATATCTAAAATAATTTAGTGACTTGGAAAATGTGTTACAACCTAGAAACATTTATAGGGGTTTTTTTAGCTTTTGTTTTCTGTGATATTCTCTCTGCTTCCAAGGCTTGTGGAAGCCTCAGAACTCATCTAAAACTCTCTTGTAGTAGAATTTAAACCCAATACATGGGAAAGTAGCTGATGGATTGATCTGGTGCTCTTGGCAAGTCTGAGAAGACTTCTTAATTTCCTGTCTCAGATTATATAAAATGACATGCTTAAGTGCCATCAGAACTTGAGTTTTCCTGCACACTTTGACATTAAACTATTTCTCATAGATTATAAAAGACAAAAAATTTTAACATGAAAGTGCTGTAATTCTGAGGGAGGAAGGAAGGAAGGAAGGAAGGAAGGAAGGAAGGAAGGAAGGAAGGAAGGAAGGAAGGAAGGAAGGAAGGAAGGAAGGAAGGAAGGAAGGAAGGAAGGAAGGAAATTAGTTCTCCGACCTTCATCTGAAGTTTTATGTTTCAGGATAATAAAAAATAATCTTCTGTCCAGGAGCTCCATAATATATGTCTGTGTGATAGAGACAAATTTTCCAGATGTCAGGAAAGAGCAATATTTCCCTCCATTCTGCATTTAAATTCTTATCTTCTCTTTCTGACTTGAGTAAGGACAGTCAGGAGAAAGCTGCTAGTGATAACATTTTCAAATCAAGCTCAGATTGAACCCTTTTGGGAGTTAGGTGTTTGCTTTGGTTTGCACAAATTAGCCATTTCTGCAGTGGTGTCTCTGAGCTCAAGTCTGGCATCCATTTATTTGCATTTTGGCCAGTGAACAACTTATTTTCCAGCACAGCACTACATTATGCTCTGCACACAGAGGAAACCCAGCAACTTAAGAACATAAAAAAAAAAAATCCCCAACCCAGCTGACTTACAGAGATTTCTTTTACCATACAATTACACTATTCTGTTTTAAAGGGAAATTATGTTAATAAATTCTCTAGCCTCTAGCCTTTCTTCAGTGAGGTTCACTAAGGTCTAGCAGACTTCGATGCAATACTAGTAATCTCCTTAATGTATATTTTGAATCAAAAAGTTAACTCCTAATGTGATAGAAATATTAGCAAGTTACAGCTTGCATTTTCAGATTTATTATTACTGTACCATTTATAATACTTTTTCTCAGAAATTCATAATTTTTCTTCTCTTCACTGATATATATTTCAAGATATTTGCAAGATAAAGGAAAAAAGCAAACACAAAACAGTCTGTACTGATTCAGAAAAATATATCTTAACAGTCTATTAAATCGAAGGTTATTTTACTGGCTTTAATTTCTGTCACTCCACTACCATGTAGTGGTCTATTATTTAACATATTATTTGTATTATACAAATATTAAATGTGTAGGTATAGTTCATGAGTATATTTTTTTTGTGCATGTATATTCCTTTGTGGGTTTTATTCTTATGCAGATAGAACATACCTCCCTGCACATGCAATTTTGATTTATTTGATTACTTTTGCTAGCCTCCAGCTATTCATATTCCAAGTACCTATTAGCTTTCCTTGACTGAGGATATTAAGAAACAAATATGTTTGTATATGATTAGTCTTTCAAAACATAAAATCCATCATAAAACAATATAAAAGGGCTTTTTTTCTTCTTTTTTTTTTTTTTTTCTGTGATGGAAGAGAGGCTGATTCTTTTAAAAGATTTTAGAATGGAAATTCTTTTCAATTAAAATAGAAGCCAGACCAAATAATTCAACTAGTCTTCATCTTTTTGCTTAGGCCTTAATGTATTCCTCCTGTATTTGTATGATAAAGACCATTTATTGAGCATCACTACCCAAATTATACAGTTTTGATGCTGGATCCTAAGACTGTCATCTAGTAAGAAACAAACAAAGAGTATCTGTGAGCAGCTGACCAATAAATTGGACTTCATCAAAAATTCAATATCATCCAGCAAAGAATTGGGATATTGCTGGCTTCAATTTATGGAAAAGGATTTTCACAGACAGTGTGCCAATCATGCAAAAGGATGGTTGAAAATAACTGCTGGATTGGCATATTAATGATCACAGGAGACCAATGTAAATGTCATGAACTATTGGGAAAGAATAAACTGAGCACTACTACAAGTCCTTGTGTGTTCCCAGTGTGCACAGATAAAAATTTTATCACAGCAAACAGCATGGTAGTTTGCATGAATTATTAAATCATATGCATACAAGAGGGTTTGTAATTAAACAGAAAGACTTACTGAGGATTATAGTAACTGACAATGTCTAGAGCCTGCAAAGTCCAGCTATAAGTCAAGAGACTGGCATATATGATTGCTTTCAATTTGTACGACAATTTGTGAGTTATTAATTTATAACTTTTTTTGGATACTGCCAAAGAGGACATGAATATACAATTTGTCTTTCGGTATGCATATGTCAAACATTAATAAAAAATATTAAGCACATAGCATTATTTATATGCAATTACTTTTATCTGTCACAATAATAATAACTCCATTATAATAAGCTGTTTAATGCAGAAATTTCGTTTAAATTGACTATGTTGTCCTTTATGCATTATTATGTATGAGCCCTTCTAATGTGCCTTCTGTTTTACATTTTTAGCAACAGAATCACATGCTTGTAATTCTCAAGGGCTTATTTTGTATTTCAGTGATGAACAATTCAGCCTTAAGGTACTTAATTCAGATTATAAGGCCTGTGACATTTAGAATAATACTGGAGGTTCCTTTTCACCCCATTATGTACACAAAGTCTTGTAGTATGCTAATGTGTGCAGAAGGTCAGTAGATCTCCTTTCTTATTGCCCTCTACCCACAGAGAAAATAAAGAATGCACTTTGTAGAAACAAGTAAAAGTTTTCAATTATGTTTTTCTTTCATAATCTGAAGTAAAGGGAGACATCAAATAGCTTCACATTAACAATCTTCTTCCCATCTTATTTTACCTACTATAGTGGATTAAGTTGCATTATTCTTCTCCCCTGGTTTGGGGCAATGCTGAAGATGACAAATAGTTGACTGCCATTACTTAATTTTTAAAAAAGGAGCAAGTACACAGGGATACAAAAGAAACTAGCCCTGAAATTCTCAGCATGAAATTCCCAAAGGGGAGAAAGTTTTTCATCTCTTTC
The DNA here is from genome assembly GCA_017589585.1 of Phylloscopus whistleri. Lineage (NCBI taxonomy): Eukaryota > Metazoa > Chordata > Aves > Passeriformes > Phylloscopidae > Phylloscopus > Phylloscopus whistleri. Next base: position 7,019,261 of record JADMLD010001549.1, read on the forward strand.
TGAAATGCCTAAGCTCCAGTACTTATACTGTGAAGCACGGTTTCAGCGCTCTAGTTTGATGCTAGTCCAAGGTAGTCAGCTTTGTCAGGACTGGAGAATTTCTGCAGCATATTACAGAATCACAGAATCACAAACAAAGCATAACCATGTGCATGAAGAATTGAATCATTCTAGTTTGAGACAGCTATGAGGAAGCAGATAGGAAGATTCCAGCAAGTTCTCCACTTGTGTTTATCTGTATATAAAAACTTGGTTTTTTTCCTTGAAAAGTACTGACTATTTAATGCATTTATGCATTAAATTGATTTGAGAGGTTCTTGAACAATTATTCATTTAATATATCACACTAAATCAATTACTTGCTACTTGCATTACATGTTTTTTTTTATAATCTTGGTATGCAAACTTATATTCCATTTTTAAAGCATTTTTTTTTAATTTTGCACCAATTGTGCAAGTCTCTAGGCCAGCATAATATTAGAAGTCTTAATGTCACTTGCAAGGTCCTAAAAAATTCAGAATCAAGCTCAACAGGACAACACAAACTTTACAATAGATAAATTTCTCTCTGATACTGAATAGCATTTAGATGTAATCTAACTGCACCAAAACTGTGGTTACTCCTATAAAAATACGGAAATGAATCAAAAGAAAAGTTCTTCCGAGTTTCTTTTAGGGTTTTGTTTCTGTACTTATTACAGACAAGTAGTGGCCACGATCATAGAATCATAGAATCAATCATACAATCATTCAATGACTTGGGGTGGAAGGGACCTTAGAGATCAACCAGGTCCAAACCCCTTGCCATGGGCAGGGACACCTTCCAGTAGACCAGGCTGATCCAAGTTCCTCATCTAACCTGAACCTGGCCTTGAACATTTCCAGGGATAGGGAATCCACAATTTCTCTGGACAACCTGTTCCATTGCCTCACCACCCTCAAACTGAAGAATTTCTTCACAGTACTGATCTAAACCTACTCTCTGCCAATTTAAAGCTGTTACTCCTTGTGAAAAACCCCTCTCTGGCTTTCTTCTAGTCCACCTTTAGCTAGTTGAAGCCTGCTATAAATGTCTCCCCAGAGTCTACTCTTTTCCAGGCTGAACAACCCCAATACTCTAAGGCTGTCTCCATAGCAGAGATTCTCCAACCCTCTGATCATCCTCATGCCCCTCCTCTGGACCTGGTCCAATATGTCCTTGCCCTCCTTAAGTTGGAGGCTCCAGCACTCCAGGTGGGGTCTCACAAAAGTGGAGAAGAGGGGCAGAATCACCTCTATTGACCTGAAGACCAAATTTGACAGACAAGATCTGCAGTTAGTGAAACCATGTTGGCTCATGCCATCATTTTCAATGTGTCTTGGCATAGACTCCAGGAGGATCTGCTCCATGATCTTCCCTGGCACCAAGGTAAGACTGACCAGTCTGTAGTCCCCTGGAAGTCTTTCTTTCTTCCCTTTTTAAAAATGGGAATTTCCGCTTTTCTAGACTGCTGCAACTTCTCAAATATGATGGATAGGGCTTAATCACGTCATCCTCCAGTTCCATCAGGACCTGCTGATGCATCTCAACGAGTCCCTTCAGGGGACTGCTTAGATGGTCTCAATCTTCTCCTACAGTGGTGTACTGTGGCAGACTTCTGCTATAATGTCACCTGTTCCAGCCTTCTCTTGGATCCTGACCATAAGCTCTCAGTTCATACCTTACCCACCGCCAGGCAGAGGTCTGTGATTCCATTTGGTCATTGATAAAAAGGGCAACACTCATTCCTCATCTCCCCTGATTGTCTTAAGGAAATTCTGCTGCTTACAGATTCTGCAATGAAATTGTTTTGTCTCTCTGTGCACCAATTTCTTTTTTTTCTCCTGCTCTGTGATATCTGTTCAGCTCAGACTTAACTCTGAGCTGCCTTTTTTTATTAGATTGTGAGGACCTTAGCATAAGAAAGCTTTAGCTTTTTGGATATCTAAAGTGCATTGGAATTCAATAAGAGCACATTTTCTCTCTTGTACATAACCCCAAAACGTGGACATGATGCCTTACTTAAAAGATAATATGAATAGTTTCAAATAATTTTTCTATTTGACAAAAAGCCTCACACAATGAGCAAAGGTGATTACTTTTAATTTTTCAGTATTGCATTGAACTATGTGTGGAATTTTTAAATTTTATTTTGTATATTTATACCACAAAACATATAACTGGAAGCTATACCTGGAGTCAAGAACAATTATTTGTTTTAGTAATAATTTATTAAAGTGCAGGAGCTTTTATACTGTAATACTATTTCCTTCTGAGGAATAAAATAACTCAACATCCATTTATATTTTCCTTTAAAAACAGAGATACTTCAGACCCATGTATTTTGCAATGTTAAGGGGTTAATTGTGCTAGTGCAATCAAATCAAGTATAATTGAAGAACTGAAGAAGAAATCTCTATCTGCCTGGGTTTATAGGATTTTTTAAAGCAAACACTTTATGCTCGTGAATAAAATATCTATCTCACACAGAGAAGAAAAAAATCTATACGGAAGTTAAAAGATACATGTTAGATATCTGGAGGGAAAAAATGATGCTTAGTTATACAGGCCAATATTTAAAAGTATTATTGTGGTTTTCTTATGTACTTTAATGCAATTTTTTCCCACAATTTTAATTTTATAAGCAAATCAGCTTTGTTTTCATTGTTTATCCACTTTGGAATCTGACATTAAAGTAACTCAGACAAAAGCTTTTTGAGTAGTGTCCTTACACTTCGCTAAGCAACATCCACTAGTATCCAAAATAAGCACCTGCTGAAATGGAAATTAATATCCTGTAACTGAAAACTGACATTACTTCATGCAAGCATTCAACGATAACATAATCTTAAAAAAAGATCTTCAGAGAAATCTTGCATGATAAGTGCTCACGTGTTTGTTGGACATTTGCTCTTCATTAATTTATAGTGCAAGTATTTCTGTGGTTGTTTCCATGCTTCAGCACCCACGTAGGTGTTAACATGGGAAGGTAAATATCTGTGACACTTCAGTGAGTCCTAGAACTTGGGTACTGAATTTTTTTTTTCTTTCCACGAGTGGAAAAAAGTTCTTCAGTCTTCCACTAATTCTGACTGCAAGTTGGATTATGCAGCTAAGTAGCTAGAGAACAGGTATTTCCAATTTTTTACTGCAGTGTCTCTCGCAGGATGTATGGCTTCATGTTGTATTTCAGACTTCTAGGTCTTCATCTCAAATGATGACTCCCTTTTAACATACCTGGATACTTAACCACATCAGATTTTCAGAATGTTTTCATGGCATTCTCACAGTATCTTCTACGTTTTCCCTCCAGTTCAGTCCTACATTTAACAAATTTGGTATGCTTTTTCTGGGCACACAAGTACTTTCCTTAGGTCTGACATCACTGATAAAAGACAAGTCTAGGAAAGTAGTGGAATTTCTAAGAAAAGGCAGTACCAGCCTTACAGTTAAAACACCTCACCATTCTCTTGTGTGTTAGATATATGTCATAGAATATAGTCCCTCTCTGTTCTGTTACTGAGTCTGGAATAGCAATGATCATCAGAGGGGAATTTTTGTTTGGTCTTGTCCATCATTATCAGCAGGTCAGTTCCTCACAAATTGCATTCACTAAGCATTGAATGTGTTGTTGGTGTAAGAAGCAGTCATGAAGCTGCATCCAGAAAATGACAAAAACATATAATATAGGGATATCAGCTAAAGGCCTAGACACCACAGGCAAAACCCCACTCTTACTTTTTCCCTCCTTAAAAGCACTCTCTGAGAAATGGATGGGCTGCATGTGTCTCACCTAAAAGCTTTTCTTAACAAATTCAGTACCAAGACTTTTTTTTACAAGACAGCAATGAATGCGTGTCCAGGTTTTATTTCAGCACTTCATGAATTAAAGTAATTACAAAGAATTATTGTTTTAAGGGAAGAAAGAAAAAGAAAAAAAAAAAAAAGGCGACCTTTTCCTCCTTCCATTATCTTAGCCACTAACTAGGCATTTATCAGCATGAACTTTAACATTCATAACTGTGTTATGTCCTGAAAGAAAAATTTTAATCAATACTAATAGATTTCTATGCTAAAGTAGAACCTTTTTCAGGTAGGAATTCCTACTTGTTCCTGATTTGGTGATAAGATCTTTTCTCTTGTTTTTTTTTTCACTTCCCAGGCAGAGCATTGATAATTTAACTAAAGGCTGATTAATCACATCTCCATGATAGAAATGTGAAGAAGTCAGGAAGCAAAAGGTCAGGAGCAAGTAAAAATAGGAGAAAAAATACAGAACAAATAAACAACACAAGCCCAAACCCCACAAACTCCCAAACCTACCACCCATCAAGAATAAAAAGCGAAGGTAACCATATCCAGAGATCCATACCTGCTATGCACCTGTGAGAGTAACAAATAATAGGCTTCTAGCAGATTTTCAGCTCATGGAAAGAGCTAGGAGACTGGATCTGACTAAGTAGCTTAGGTAAACTGGGCTGAAGCTCCATGTTGCTGACACAATCATTATGTCTACAGTGAATTATATTTCTATATAAAGGGGAAAAAAGGACATGATCTCAGAGAGAGTTAGGGAAGTTTTCTAGGGCATCTGCAGGAATAGCAAGACCAACCACTTTGTGTGACTATTATCTCCTGGTCAGGTCTGCAAGTCTGTAAAAAGACAGATTTGGACCCAGCTGTCTTCAGAAGTAAATGAAATGGTAGAAAACTACTAACTGTTACAAGACTTTGAAAGGGTGGAGAGCAGCAGCTTTCAGAGAAGCTGTGTGTGAAATCAAAAGAGAAGTCAGATCCACAGACCTGTAGACTCCTAAAACTGTGGTGTTTTCCCACCTAAATGATTCTATCATTCTGTAATGCAGAAAACAACCACCGTAAAAGCAAAAAATCTTAACATTGTGAATGGGGACATGTCCATGATGTGTTTCAAAATGTTGTCAATCAAGAGACAACAGGCTTACACTATAAAATGAATTTCCTACCAACATCACAGATCTTCCTCACTTTCTTGCCTTGAGTCACCACAGGGGCTGGGAAGAAGCTGTCTTTCCCATCAATCCATTACAACATACCCTGAGGCAGCTTTCTTAGGTCAAAGAAAATCAGGATCCTTCTTTTTCAAACATGGACACTTCGATCCTTTGTCCCATACACTTTTAAAATGTAATATTTTTTTGTCAGATGATAGAAATATGATCAGTTCTCTTCCTCCTGTCTCTTGATTTCTTTTAATTCAAAAGACTAGATTTCAATGTCACGAAAGGTATTCATCCTTTGACACAGACTGGAAAGTCTCCTGTGTGCATTGCCTGCAGGCTAAACTAAATTCAAGTAAATGGATTTCTTCATAGCCTAAACCAAAAAAGGTAGAAGATGGGAGAAAGTGAGAGTTAGACACTTACCTTGTAGTGATTAAATCATACTTATTTGTGTGGGAAATAAATTACAGAGCTCAGAATAACTTTCTTTTTTTTTTGTCTAGAAAATGACATAGCTGCCAGGATGCAGATCCCAGGTGAATTTTGGAGATGAGGTAATTATATCTTGGGATGTAATTTTCCCATCTTTCACATGCTTTAGGAAACCTAGCATTGAAACCATTGTACATAAAATAACCAAAAAATGATGTGTCAATGGGAGAACAGAAGGAGTGGGCAGTACACAAGTAGGAGAGTTAACAGGAAAATTAAATTAAACATAAGGAATAACTTAATTCATGATCAATTCAAAGTTCTTGGTTGCATATAGTGATCATATTATTATAAATCCTAATAACTAATATTCTGACATGTAAAATAATACTAATTTCCATCTATACTGCTTATTGCAGTGTTTGATGTGCTCAGTGCTACAAATGCATCATTTGCCATGCTAGAGTTAATGTTACTGCTAATATTACTTTGGTACAATTCATGGGTAGATCTAAAACAAAATTAAAAATTTAATTTGATATTTTTTAATAATTGCAGATAGATATTTTTTCAATATAATTTATGATGTAAAGAATGTTATCTGGTCTTCATTATCTGTCTTTTGCATACATCGTTTATCCGTTTACTAACATTAAATGTGAATAATGTTTCTAATTTTGAAAGCAATTTCTGTCAGAACAAGTTTTGTTTTTATTAGCCCAACAGAAAGAAGGAAAGACAGAAAGATAGAAGGATGGATGGATGGATGGATGGATGGATGGATGGATGGAAGGAAGGAAGGAAGGAAGGAAGGAAGGAAGGAAGGAAGGAAGGAAGGAAAGAAATGAAAGAAAGAAAATTAAAGAAAGAAAACGAGTTATGGTTACACACTGTTAATGGCTAGTAATAGACCTGTGAGGTAATGCTTCAAAATCATCTGAACCTTCTCATATCTAAAATTATTCCTATTGATATTATTAATAGCAATAGCAAGTGAAATGCACCTTAGTCATTTGATGCCTGCTTGTAAAAGCTTTTTGCCATTATGGTTATTGCTGTCATCACATGCTACTTCAGATTGAACAAGTCATATCTCTGTCATCACTAATGATCCATTATTAATACATGTCTTCAGTCATTGATAAATTCAGCTGAATTATTGTCATGCTCTACCTCAGATTTTTCTGCAGTCTCTGGGACTATGATAGTATGCCCCTGCTTACATAGGCTAGCATCCAGTATGAAGAACTTTTTGATACAGACTTGTAGCACACTAACATGTTAATCATAGTGTTTGTATTTGCAGTGCCTTGACATGTAGTCCAAAGAGTCATTCAGGTTCGCTAGGAGACATGACTCAGAGTGGCTCTTGTCATTTTGCTTAATAAATAAGCCTTGTAGAAAACTGCACTGCAGCACCCTACATAGCATTTTTGAATCCTTCTTACTTTGCCATGTGACTGTCCAGTACCTAATGTCTATCATTTAACTGCTACAGGCACACCACATTATCAGACTGACAGCTCCAAAAGCAAGTCACATGTAAAACTGAAGTTGCTTCTGCTTTTAATAGTGATATTGCTTAGAAGATATTAACACGATCTTGCCACACCTGACTCATCATCTAAATCAGAAAAATAATTTCCAAGCAGAGAATCTCACACAGTTCTACAGAAACTTGTAATCTGAAAAAAACCCCAACAAACAAACAAACAAACAAACAAAACAAAACAAAACAAAACCAAAACCAAAACCAAAACCCAAAAAACCCAAAACCAAACAAAAATAAAAACAAATCCCAAAACAAACAAAACAAACAAACAAAAAAACAACAACAAAAAACCAACCAACCAAAACAAAACAAAACAAAAACTAAAACCAACCAACTCAAACAAACAAACAAAAAACTCTACCCCACCCAAAAAAACAGAAAAAGGAAAGAAAAAGAGATGTCCTGCCTGCTTGTAAAGCTTCTCTTCTCTTGCCTGGGTTGATTGTTACAAGCCTCCAGCTTCTTGACTCAGCAAGTTAGAACCTGTGATATGATATTGTATCAGAACACAGGATAAGACTCGACATATTAGAGACATATGACATGCTGTCCAGGGAAGGACTGCCTCAGAAATATGTTTTCATACATTTTTGTATGTCCCTTCAACCCAGGGAAGAAAATCAGGACCAAGGAACTCTTAAGTAATTACTTCATAACAAGGTGAAATTGGAAGCATAATTATGTATTCCTTACTGTGTCTCCTATCCAACTATTAAGGTTGCATTTTTAGTGACACATAATTAATCACTTGTGATTTATCTTCATTCCCTTAGGACACTTGTATCATCTTGTGTCTGCACTTTTGAGGTTCCCTGCAATAGTCCTGATATAAATGTTTCTGACAACTAATGCTTCATTAGCAACAATTATTCACAACTACGTCCTTGTACTAGAGTCCTTGAATAGGTCAATCTACAAAAAAGCTCTAAGTCTAGTTAGACGATAGATATATGTTCATATTACATAGATAAAAAGTATTTTGTTAACTTTTCATTGTTGTCATCTATTAGTTTCAGAAATGTCAGTGGTATGTCATCAAAACTGCATTAAATATTGCTCTCCATACAGATCAGACCTGAAACACATGAAGATGAAGTATCCTGAGCACACCGACCCCTCACAACAAGAGCAGCCTTGCCCTTCTCCACACATTTACTCTTTCTTATGCCTGTTATTCAGCTACTTCCTTCAATCAGTGTGGAAAGCATTGTTGAAGGTGCCTCATGCTCATAGCCAGAAGAACTTGGAAAGCCATTTTGTGTATAGCCCTTTTTGGGAAATTTCTCTAAAGATACTACTGCCTGCAGAGGCATGGAGTCTTACCTGCACTACCAACTCCACCCTCACGATGATGAATGCTGCTGCTGCACAACTGTTTTGAAACGTTAATAAGACAAATGACAAATGAATATTTTATTTTACATTTTCAACCACTGATGTCAATTGAATTTAGGAAGTCTGATAAGATTTCATCACAGAAAAGAAATACAATATTAAAGGAAAACTTGGGAATGAGAGCCCAGGTAAGGTTTTCTTTCAAGGAAGGACTCCATCCCTGATATAAAACAGCTCTTTGAAGGCCAGAAAAAGATGTTACTTTCTTCAGTACATTAATGAGACACATGTAGCCCAGAACGTCCAGCAAAGCAGAGACAAAGCCCTTATGGCAGACAACTTGCATCTGTAGAGTTATGTCCTAGGGTGACATTATGATGTATCCCCAATCGTCTGTTTGGTTTATGCTGGATATTACACTCTGTACCTTTAATATTGTACCTTTAATATCTGAGAGTAAAAAGGTGGGGGAGAAGTGCACAGTTTGTTTTCAGAAACCTCTCTCCGCCGGGCTGGCCTTGAAAGAGTGGGAGTTAACAACACACAGACATAAGACAGAGAGGTTTTTTTTTCTTCACTCTTTTTGCTTCTCTTTTTAGTTAGTGTAGCTTAGCAGAGGCTGAGAATCTTCGGTTTTCTTTTTTCCTTCTTTTTTTTCCTTTTTTTTTCCTTTTTTCACCTTTCTTTAGAACTGTTCAAACCTCCTCAGACTGAGGACCTGGGGGGGGCTCCAGGGGGAGCTTGCACCCGGGACCCACCAAGATCTCCCCAGCGCCGCAACTTTTCCCAGTGCTGGAGGAACTGAGAGCAGAGAAACCACCCACAAGAGGGACTTCTTTCCTAATTTGTCATCTGTCCAGGGTGGCACAAAGTTCTTGTCATCTGGTATTGTTCAATTTATTGTGCTGGGGGTGTTTCGCCAGTTTAATAAACAGGTTTCTTTCCACTCCTCTCTGAGGAGGTTTCTCCCGAACTTGTTGGGGGAGGGGAGGGAGGGCTCCCTAGGAGGTTTCCTCCCAAATTTGCCCTAAACCACACAACTTATCTAGTTAAAGTGATGATTCTGGTTTTGGTACTTACTTTGTAGTTTCTAAAAGCACTTTGCGTAGTTTGGTGCTCTCCAAAAATAAATTTTGTTTGAGAATACTTCAACAAAAAGAAAAAAAATCACAAAAACACCCAAAAAACCAAAACAGCAAACAAACAAACCCAAACAAACAAAAAGCAAGAAGAAAAAAGCACAACTATCATTTCTTATGTTTTCTAAACAGTCAACCCAGGAAGATTGCCAGAATTCATATCTCCATATTTATCCCTGCAGAAGGGCTGACATCTGCCAATCCACATAATTGTGACCTTGCAGTGTTTTCTATCACTTATTGTCCCATGTTTCTTTTATTTGCTTTTCCTTTTCTCTGCACTGGACTTTCATATGATTTTACTAAGAAGATAACTGCCCCACTAAATGGAACAAATTAAATTTGCCAGATGATTCAATTGTGCAAAAGTCCAGCAAGAATGTAGATGAAGATACAGACCAAGGGTTCTTTTTCCCTTGACCAAATTTTGTTCAAGAGGTTTCATCTTTTATATTAATACACAAGAGCTTCTGCTATTTTTTGAAGTATCTTTTATAAATCAATACAGGGATGGTTGATTTTTCATTAGTTATATTTTGCCTAGGCAAGTAAAATTTATTTTATTTCATTATAAGAAGTAACTGTGGAAGTTCACGTAACTCCTTAATGATGAACTTCACAACAAAATAATGTTTGCAGTATGTTGTTGCAAGAGTCTACCTCATTTTTTAAAACTCAGTTTTTTAGTGTTTGTCCAAAGTATTCTGCTAATCTATTTTGAATTGGGTAACAAATATCTGATCTAGTGCATTTTCTCTTTTTTTTTTTTTTCCTGGAAAACTGGAAATTCTGCAGGAAAAAAGAAAATTCTTAATCTAAAACAATCTCTCCAGGCAAGCTATATGGGAAAAAGAAAAATCACAATATGCTTCAATAGTTTTAACAGAAATTATTGTCATTAGTGTCACTTCTGGCGTCCTACAATAAACAAAATATATAATTATGTACACGTATTTATTTTTTTCTGCTAAACAAGGTGCAGAATTTCTACCAAGGCTTATTGCCATTTTCATCAAAAGGATAAAGTGATTTGAGTGACAATGTTTGTACTGATTCCCCTTTCAATACTACTCCAAAGGCACTTAACATCAAGAATAACTTATCTGTAGCTTTATTTATTTATTTATTTATTCATTTATTTATATTTTTATTATGTGTTCACTGCAGGATGATACAATAAAAGTGGCTTGGAAAATGAACATTAACTGAGTGGCAAAGTACATACAGTAACTATACACAGAAACTCTTGTGCATCCCTACACCACGAACACACAAAAGCAGCAAGTTTTCTTTCAGTTAGTACAATTTTTCACTTTTATAATTCTCCTAATTACATTTTCACAAGTCATTAAAAGCTGGAGAAACTATTAAGAAAGGTATGCAACCAAAATTTTAGTTTTAAGCAAAGGATTAAAGGATGAAAGATTAGTTTTATCAGTAGATAAACAATATAGTACACCATACTCTACTGCTACATATAGTCCTCAAATTATTTTGGTTAGTTACAGAATAACCATTTGAATCTGTCCAAATACTCAGAATGCAGTAACTTCAAATGTAACTTCACTTTACACTTATATATAAATTCTAAAATTTTTGTTACTATGACTCTATAAAGATTTGTGGAGTTTTTTTTGTTTTCTTACTCTCTACAACCTCTCTTTGGAAATGGTAGGCTGTTCATTGCTTTATTGGGCTTATACGCCAAGGTGTGGTAGCAGGGGGCTGCAGAGATGGTCTCTGTGACAGACACCAAAGCCAAAGAGGAGGGAAGAGGTGCTCCAGGTCCCTGCAGCCCCTGGAGAAACCTATGGTGAGTCAGGCTTTGCAGCCCATGGTGAAACAATTTGGAGCAGATTTCCATCTGCAGCCCATGGAGAACCCCACAGCAGAGCAAATGGATATATCCTGAAGGAAGCTTCAGGACATGGAGAAGTGCCCATGCAGGAACAGATTTTCTGGCAGGAGCTGTGCCTAATGGGAAACCCACACTAGAGAAGTCTCTTTCTTAAGGGCAATACCTAGAGGAGAAGATACATTCTGGAGTAGTTTGTGAAGGACTGTACATTGTGGGTGGGACCCTATGCTGGAGAAGGGAAACAGTGTGAGAAAGAGGAGTGGCAACAAGGAACCTTATGGACTCATCACAGCCCCCTTTCCCATCCCTCTGCATCAAGGAGTGGATGAAGTAAAGGAGTTAAGAACGTTAAGCCTGGGAAGAAGGTTAAGTGGGAGACGTCTGCTTTTAGGGTTTTTGTTGTTTGTTTCTCACCATTCTACTTTATTTTTAATTGAAAACTAATTAAATTAATCTTCCCCAAGCTGAGTCTGTTTTGCCATGGTGATAATTGGCAAGTAAGTGATATTTCTGTATTTATCCTGATATTTAAATTTGCCATCTTATTTTGTCCCCTATCCTGTTGACAAGAGTGAGTGAGATAACAACTGGGTGGACATCTAGAAGCCAGCCAAGGTCAACCCACCACAATTACTTGCTTTAATTTTCATTTATAGAATGATTTATTTGCTTTACTTTCATGTGACTATTAGAAGTTAGCTTAACATGTAGTAAAAGTAGGATGGACAAATCATGGTATTTATAGGATGAACAAATTATGGTAATAATAAATTATTATCTTGGTACAAATTGGTTCAGAATTTGTTATGATTTTTTTCAGGTTTTAGACAAATTTCATAGCCATGACCTCTGGTTGCCATCTGCTCTAAGGAGCTAAGTGCTCTCCTCTGCCCCCATACAGCTATTTCTCATCTACAATTTATAACACTCTGTGGTATCAAAATCCCTCTTTGCTGGGTTACATGGTAACATCATTGATAAGAAAATTTGGAAAGTAAAATACATTTTAAAAATAGTTTACCTCTTAAGACATACTTACTGGTGAAGAAAAACTAATCAACATTTAGAAGTCTAACCTGACCTAGCTAGATCTTACCAAGAATTTTTTACCAAAGTAGAAATTCTGAACTTTTCTTCTAGCCACATAAACAAATGCCAAATTTTCGGGGACTTGAGTTGAAGTAACCCCTATCATCTCTCTAATTTACATCAGTCAACTCCAGGTATAGACCCAAAAAATGAATTCCGTTTTCCATGCAGTAGTAGTATCTATGGGAAAATGTGCTTCAGGCTCTCCAAAACAATATTATTGATGGCACAGTGCCTTATATGACATCCCTTCCCTGACAATCAGGTCAAATGTACAAGAGGCACTGGGTCAGGCAAGACACACAATGTCAAGCACATTTCCAGGAGCTAAGCATATTTCCAGGAACTAAGCACACCTCCATATCCCAAATGGTGGCTCCTACATCCACCTTTCACAGCACAGAAGTTTGCAGTGTAATGTAGCATGTGAAACATGGTGAGGAAGGAGGTGGCATATGAGAAAGGAGGGAGGGAATCAGCAGAAATGCCATCCATGATGCCAAGCATCATATACACATCCCACTGCATCTCCTCTGAGCTCTGCTTTCAAGACCTGTGAGCTCACAGTGACGTGAGCATATGAAGGATTGAGGGCACTGAGAAAGCTTGGAACACTGCCATAATCCGACATCTGTATCCCCAAGAATAAGAGGAATGGCCAACAATGCTCAGCCATGTGTTTGCTACGCATTTGTTTGCTACTTTCCTCAGTGCTTATTAGCCTAGAGCTTACACAAGAGAGGAAACAATAGAGCATGCAATCCTTCAGGATGTCTGTCACTCATGAAATGAAAGACATGACTGTTCTGAAGTTCACTTGCTCACACAGCAAATTGTTCAGCACCATTGGTTGGGGATTTCTTCACAACCATGCTGCAAAAAACACAGCAACCTCACATCTATGCACATTATGAGGCTCTAATGGGAGGGTTACACTCAGTAGTGATGGTGGCCACAAAAAAGGAGCAGGCACAGGTGCACACTGCTATCAGCTCCAAAAACTTCACTTCCTAAAGCTGAGGTAGGAAACCACCTGGTAATGAAGCTGGGAAAACTTTTTATGAGGTTCCCCCACACCTCTACACCAGAGAGAAATAATGCCTACAAGACCAAATGGCTGCTGCTCCTGTTCTAACCGTAGCAGCCCATGAAGGAAGTACTCTCATTTTCCAAAAGGATCAGTGAAGAAGCCTGAAGATGGATGAATTTGGAGAAGACAAAGCAGCAGAAGGGACAGACTCAGTCCCCACCAAACAGATCATTGAGTTGTCCATGATGTGTGCAACTGCCAGACCACTTGAAGGGTTGAGGGAGTATTGGCGGTGAGGCTTCACAGCCTGGTAAGGACAAATACTGTCTTCAGGGCTTGTGCCGTGCCCTCGAGATGCACCTTTCAGTTTCCAAAGGGCCACATGAGACAGCTGCATCTGCCTTTCCAAAGCAACAATAGAGCGTGTAATGGTGCTGCCAGCCCTGCCTGTCCCACCCTGGCCTCAGGATGTCCCCAGGAAGGTGCCCAATGCTCAGGTCTGGGGCTGTACTGGTACTTCCCCTGCCCTGCTCCTGGCTGGAACTGTGGGAAAGCCTTGGCTGCTAGACACTGTCATCCCTGCCCCTGGGTGCTGTTAGCCCCCATGGAGAACAGAAAGGGTGTTGTAAAAGAAGGAGTTAACTGCAAAGTGTTATAAATTACAAGGCAGAGCTACAGCAATGATAACTGAATACCCAGAAGGTGCCTGTTCCAGCTGGCAGCACTGAAAACAGCACCAGCTGGACCCTTTACCCACATTAATCCTCTCTCTCTAGGCTTGGCCATGTCACAGATGTGGGGATCTGGGCTGCTGAGCAGCAGTTAGAGAAGATCCAACCAGCACCGGACATACCTCTGTGACCACTGTGACTATGTAATAAAATTTAACATTATTATCCTTAAGTATTTTTGGCATGTCCCCTGATACACATTATCAAACACTTCTGGGCACATTCTTCTTCTATTCTTCTCCATTAGTATGGATGTTCAACATGCAGCAGAGTGCTCTTTCTGGAGAAAGTGACCTTGCTAAGCTTCCTGTGCCCTGTCGACTCAAGCCGGACTGAAGAGTGTGAAGTTTTCGGAGACTACAGAAAGGGACCACAGGGATTTGGGTTGCTTGAAGGTGAATAGAAGAAAAACATTAGGGCTTAAGTTTAACTTTGAGTTTGCATCCCTGGGGAGTACTTTGAGAGACAGGGATCATGATGGATGACAACACCAGGATATACCTATGCCACCACTATGCCTAAAAGGCTCAGGAACACTAGTTTAGCATGTTTAGCAGTTCAATGTGAGACTAATACAGAACCAGACATCAATGCTAGTATATCCCTTTCTAGGAATGAAATTAATTTGGCTAAAATAGATAATTATGAGAATGATTCCTCTGTTTTGGGGGTTCTGGTGCAGTTTGTGTTAGTACTTGAGATCAATTAATCTTGTTTGTGAAGCCTCTGATACCCTTCTGCATCCATTTAGCTATTCTCTAATCTAGGGATTCCAAGACCATTTTGCATTCTCATCCTAAAGAGAATATTTAAACATTTCTTTTAAAATGAACATAAACTGTCCAAGATACTGAAATAGTTGGCTAACTCTTGGTGGTCTACTGTTAAGAGCACTGCTTGAAGACATTTCAGACAGATACACTCACCCAAAAAAGTGAGTTCCTCTCAAAAGTCCTGGAGTACATACTTGATCACAGTCTGAAAGGTGTAGTGAGATGGAACTAAACAATCATCTTAAAAGTATTAGGGCACACAAGAGGTGCCTATTCTAATATGTTCTTGGCCTCTCTGTATTTGCCAAGCTGGCCCAATCCTTCCAACTCCACACACAAGTTACCAACAAGGCCATGTAGACGCACATCAAGTTATATGCCTATGAGCAAAACCCAGATATGTATCCCTCCATTTCTTGCATTTCTTGTTTTCCCATGTCCACAAAAAGACAACATGGCTGGTGAAAGGTCTACAACACATGTCTAGAGCACAGTCTAGAATAGCTGAGGGAGCTGGTGTTGGTTAACCTGGAGAAAAGGAGGCTCAGGGGAGAACTTATCTCTATAACTACATGAAAGGAGGCTGTATCAGACTCTTCTTCCTAGTACAAGGATAGGTTAAGAGGAAATGGTCTCAAGTTGTGCCAGGAAACATTTAGATTAGACATTAAGAACAATTACTCCACCTAAAGGGTTGAGAAGCATTGGAACAGATTGTCCAGGGAAGCTGTGGAGTGACCAGCCCTAGAGGAAATTAAAAGATTAGTCGATATGTTGCTTAGGGACAGGGTTTATTTGTAGACTTGGCAGTGTTAGGTTAATGTTCAGACTAAGTCATCTTAGAGGTCTATTCCAAATTAATGATTCTATCATTCCATGACTTTATTGTTTAATTCAACCATCTTCTTTAATAAAAAGCACTGTCATCACATATGCTTTTGTGCCAGACACACATCACCTTCTTCACTTAGATGCTGTAGTCCAGGTATGGTGCTGACATGTCTCTAAGGAGTTTGAACTGATATGCTGATGTGTGTGCCTAATGCTCTTCCAGTAACTGCCACAAGCTGTGACTGAGACAGTGGGAGGTGATGTGTTCTTGAAAATGCCTAATTTGGTCAGCCTTAATTTGAGGTGAATCAGTTTTAGTCTTTCTGTTCTGCTCCCCTCTAGAGTAGAGAAAACAGGTTCTTCTGCACCTTCCTTCACCGCCATGCATTCTTTGGCTTAGGGACAGAAGGAATAATGCCTCAGAATGTAGTGCACATTTTTGGGGCTTGGAGTCTGGTGTTAAAGAACATATGCAATATTGGTTTATTTCTCCTACGCCTTTGGTGAAGCAGAGACTTTTATTGGGCATGACAGAACACCTATGACAGGTTCTTCCATGAGGTAAAAATCTGTTCACCTTATAGATCCAATTTATTCCTATCTATACAGGCTGGAACTATTGTAGAAGACTAATGTACACTCCAGTTTAGAGGAAGGATTTTCTTCTCAGGGAGAGTACAGACATAATGTAAGGAGGAATTGAGGGTGCACTGAAAGGGATCAGAAGTGTGACTTTCTTTGATTGTGGCTTGTGGTATAACCTTGTTGAAAACATGACTGATTTGAAATGCTATTTTCATGAAGGTATATATCTACAGAACCTTCTGTGAATATAGGTATAAATAAGTTATTCAGCACTTGACATGATGCACCTTATGAACAAATGATAGCTACGTCAGGAAATGCAGTCAGGCTAAAGATAAACACAAATTTAATCATTAATCTCTCTCCTGTATTCTTTGTGGAAATAATAAGAAAATTAAGCCTAAGGAAGTTAGTGGCAGAAATATGTTAATGTAAGCTGCACTCCAATATTTGTTTGATTCTTCATTCAAAAGTCGCAGCAACTATAGACAGTGCCTTCTCTTAAAATACCATGGAAAACTGGATTCTAGACTCATTGAAGGACCTTCAAGAAGGAAGGGCTCTTTATGCTCCAAACCCTTGCTCCTACACATTAATGCAATAATTTTGTAACTTACAAAAAATATTTTTATGCATTTTTTAATGTACTCAGTGATATTGCTGAGGCACACTTTTTACAGGTTGCAATGGTTTTCTTACAAACTCATTTCAGTCATGACCGCACATAGGAAGTATAAAAGCCTACTAGTTTCAATATGTGCTTTTAGTATTATACCCATATCTTAAACCCCACGAAATTCAATGTTATTTAAAAGGTATGATTTATGTGGTTTTAGACGTAACATAAAATAATAATAATAAAAAACCCCATAGATTTTTGCCACAAATAATTTCTGAACAAATATGCTTAAATCCTCAAGGTAACATGGCTGAATGCATTATGAGGAAAACTGAGCAAAACCAGATTTCTGACCCTACATTACTTTGACCTTTGTCAATGGCCTAGAAGAAATAAGGTTTCAGTCAATAATTTGAAGATGATAAATGTTCTGTAATTGGTTAAATAATGAACAGTACAAATCATTGCCATAAGAAGATATGGTTCACTCGGCAAACTAAGACAAGAAAAATGTTCCTTTCAAAAGAAAACAATGCAAACTAGGCATACAGAAAGACTATTTCAGGAAGAAATATACTAGAATGCAAAGACTTCAGAAGACTAAGTAGATAATTAAATAGAAATTTGCAATATTCCAGTGACATAACTACAACGGGTAATTAATGAACTAGGAAAAAGGAGCAAAGAGGTGCCTGTTACAGAGATCCACATCTTGAGAAGGGTCTTAAAACACTGGAGAGATTTTAAAACAGAAATAAAGGCATAGAATCATAGAATATGTTGGGTCGGAAGAGATGCATCAGGATCCCAGACTCCAACACTTGGCACTCCACAGGTCACCCCAAGAGTCACACCATGTGCCTGACCACATTGTCCAAACACTTCTTGAACCCTGTCAGGCTTGGTGCTGTGGCCACTTCCCTGGTAAGCCTCTTCCAGGGCTCAACCACCCTCTGGGTGAAAAATCTTTTCCTGATATCTAACCTAAACCTCTTCTAACTCAGCTTCATGCTGCTTCCTTGTGTCCTGTAATCGATCATAAGAGTGAAGAGATCAGTGCCTACCCCTCCTCTTCCCCTTTTGAGGATGTTAAAGACTGCAATGAAGTCTTCCTCAGTTTCTTCTTCTCCAGACTGAACAGACCAAGTGACTTCAACCCTCCTTTGTCCAGCTTACGATGGTGTGCCTGATGCTCCCAGGACACAGTTGGCCCTCGTGGCTGCCATGGCACTGCTGACTCAGGTTCTACTTGCCATTGACCAGGACCCCCAGAACCCTTTCCACAGCGCTGATCTCCAGCCTCATGTTCCCCAACCTATACACACAACCCGGGTTGACTTGGCCCAGGTAAAGAATCTGGCACTTGCCCTTGTAAAACTTTGGTGTGGTTGGTGATTGCCCATCTCTCTTAATTTGTCTAGCTCTGTCTGCAGGGCCTCTCTGCCCTCAAAGGAGTCAGCAACTCCTCCTGATCCAGTGTGGCCAGCAGACTTGGCTTTGAGTCTCACATCCTGGCGGTTAACGAAGATGTCAAAGAGAGCTGGGCTGGGAGTGGAGCCCTGCTGAGCCCCACTAGTGACAGGTGTCTGGTGTTACCCCATTGACTATAACCCTTTGTGCCTGACCCCTGAGCCAGTTGTTCACACACCACAGTTATCCAGCTATGTTAAGGACACAGATATGTGCTGGACATTTTGTCCAGAAGGATCCTGTGAGAGACAGTATCAAAGACTTTGCAGAAGTCCAAAAATATTCCATCTACTGGCTTTCCTGGATCAACTAGGTGAGTTATCCTGTTGTAGAAGGAAACTAGGTTTGACAAGCAGGACTTTCCCCTCCTGAACCCATTCTGGCTGTGACCTGGCTCTAAAATAATAATTCCTGTAGTTGAAAAAAACATATACAAACTCTCAGAAAAATCCTTAGTGTTTTTAACTTGAGGGAACACGAGTCATTTAATCATACCCTTTAAGTATTTGCATGGCTGCACTCTATATCTTAGGTGTACTTGAATGCCTTTGTAGGGATTTTCATTCTAGTAAAGGAGAGGGTTGTGTCACTATTCACTAGACAGTTGGCTGAATGTGTTAACTTTAATTATATTAGGAAATTACATTTCAGAGTAGTAGGAACTCTGTGTGTGTGTGCTTCGTGAAGGTGATGCTCTGGCATTTGATTGACAGGATCAAGTTTTTGAAAAGGACATTGAGAATGGCCCTCCATGTGTAGAGGTCTGAACTAACTGCTGGGCATCCCATAAGACAACACTGTTAGTACCAGCATAGCAACTAGTTTTGAAGGTGGAGAACCTCTTTTCCACACTGGAGAAGCAGAGGAGGGAAACTGCAGCTTGGATGAGGATCAGGGTTGTCTGCTTTTGTGATTATTACAGTGGCTGGTTCAGAGAAACAAACTAAACCAAAATGATATCCAGAGTTCCAAAGACAGAACAGAATTTTTAGTGCACAACTAAAAAGAGAAATTCTATGGGTCCTGGACAAGGAAGAGATCAGTTGCCATGTGGCCTGAAGAGGACATAGGCAAAAACATGAGTAACTGGAGCATGATGAAAACTTAAAATTTGTATTTAAGGCAAGAAAACTATCATATTTTGAGATCATGAAGAAAATCTAGTTCATCCCAAGTCTAGTAAAACTGAAAACAATTAACATCACTTTTAAATATATTATAATTTAAAATTACCTTTTTAATGGAGAATGTTGTCAATATTTGTATTTAAACATCTCACTGTAGCTTTCAGTAAATAATGTGTAATTTTAAAATGTTTGGAATAATTTTCAATCTCTTCCCTATTGACTGAAGTACTTCTTAAGCAAATGTTTGCATATGTAATTAGAAAACTGTATGTGTGAATATATGCAGCAATTATATTTGCAGCACTGTATATTTTTGGACATTTATACTATTGAAATTAGTTGCCTCAAATATTTACACTTATTTCATTTTAAAATGTTATCAGAGACACTTCAGTTATACTAGGAATCTATGCTGTCTACATTATTAGTTCATACACATAAAATATGACCTCTCCTTTTCTTATCCACCTGCTTTTACTTCATTTTACTCTGAAGTTAGGGTAATTAAAAATTTCATAATATTTCCTTTTATAACAGATTTTTTGCATGTGTGTGGGATGATGAGGAAAAGCTTCATTGCTTTGAGTGACACATCTTTTATTTCTGTTTCAAAAAATACTCTACTCTCATGTTCAAAGACTAATATGAATTCCAGGAATGTTTTAGCTTCACAACTGTCTTCCATGTCATGACTAAATATCATTTTAATAGAAAAGTACATTGATATATAACTTGGACAATATTTGCGAATATCTCAATCTAACCAAAAATAATTCTTTTATTTTCTAAAGATCTGTGGAATTTTCATGTGTTTCTTAAGGAATTATAGCAACTTTGAAATACATTGTTTTGGAAGAATAGGCTTGGGTGTAATGTTAATAACATTTTTGGAGCTTTTCAAAGTTGTGTATCTAATGAGCTGAAGGGTTTCTTTGATGAAGTAATGAGTTCTGATCCCATATTCATTAAAAAAAATTATGAGACTTCTTCATGCTGAACTGTTTTTTGTTTTACTGGCTGAAGTACCTTTGGTTGTTGAGCTCGATGGGACATAATTTCTGTTTGTGCTTTGACCACTCAAGCTTCAAATTCAACTTCTAAAAATTTATAACAGATTCCAAATCAATGACAAATATTACACTTTCCACTAACTCTGATTGTGTGCACAAATACTTCTAAAGTTTTATTTTTAATATGCCATTTATTGACTTAACCAGTTATTAGCTTTTCTCTAGTAATGGGAAAGTGGTTCCAAAATCTGTACTTTGATAGCATGGTTCTTTGCAAAATATGGCTACAACTGAGAATTAAGACAAAACTCAGCATTGCTTAGGTGGTGACTCAATATGAGTGAAATATTAAAGGAACACAAGGTCAATGTCTCTTCACTTTGATAAGTGCTTTGATGTAAAACTCAGACAAAAATATGTGTGGATGTATTTGTGCTTTCAAAGTGAATGAATTGAACAGAAAGGAAAAAAAATAAAATTTTCTTCCCAAGGAAAAAAGGCTATCTGTGCATCTGCAGTTTGAGATTAAAGGTAGTACAGGGACAATAGTGCTTTCATTGGTGGTGCTCTTCCCCCATTAAAGCTTGGCCCCACAATGATTCATTTATCAGGAATGTATTATTTGAGACAGTTTAAAAATATCCAAGTGATAGATATTCTTTTCCTGTTGTGTTTAGAATAAATGGCTTACTGTAATACTGGAATTGAAGAAGAATTTAGTTCAGAACTTCTGGGAAAATGAACTTAATAAGCCCTTCAAGCATTCATCTATTTCTAAGTCTTTTCAATGTTTGTGTTAAAAGAGTAAGCCTATTTCAAATATCAATGTCCATATTTTTCTGACATTTTTGAGGTATGAGTGACAAATGCACATTTTCCTCACTGCTGGTTCATTTTCCAGACCTTTGTATATATTAGAATTCTCATTTCTGGAATAGAAAGTCTATAGTTTTATCTGCTGAACACAAGTATTTGCAGACTGAGTCTCATTAATTATACATCCTGATAAAAAATTAGTTTTACAAATGACTTTTGATTAATTGATGGGTAAATGATCCTGCATACACTTTCCTTCTGGAAAATAGATGATAGGAAATGCTTCTCTGAAAGAGAAAGGCACAAGAGTTCACATTCTCCTCAAGCAATTTAATGGCTCTAATCATGCTGACTTTCTGTCAATGCAACCTTAGGAATTTACTAGATACAATGACAAAGGTCAGGTAAAATTAAAGATGTATAAGAGCCAAGATGTCAATTTTCTTGCCCATTTCCACCAACACACAGCAGCAAGAAATGACAAATAGTATAGTTTCTGTGTGCTTTATTAGCATGGTTCTCCCTACCAGGTAAGTTCATTTAAGAGGCAGGTTTTGTACACAGTGTCATATTGTCATAACACTTCCTTTTTGGTCACTATTCATTCCATAATTTGTTGGGAAAATACAAGAATAACCATTCTTCCTACACAGTCTTCATGTCACCAGCTTCACAGGAAAATGGAAACGTAGGACATGTGTCCACCATGAATGGAAAGTAGAAAATATGGTATGCAGATGTGAGACCATGCACGGTATTATTCCTGCCTGGATTTCTCAGTGTGCATCCTTATAAATGATTTCCTTATTCATTTTATAGGCTTAAGGTCCCACATAAACAAGATTCTGACAGAACTACAGTGCAGCTCGCAAAAATTTGAATTTCCCAATCAGTAGCCTGTTGCATCTCTCACAGGTCTTTTCACTACTAGCTTTAAGCATAATTATTTAGGAGTTTAGTAAGACATACCTAATATATTAGGGAAAATGAATGACATGTGAATGGAAAGGGTTATGAATCTACAAGACAACCATATTCATATTTCCCAAATAAACAGAACAGACTATTTTAGTCCACAAAAACTTCTGCATCTGTTCCAAATAACATTCAGTGATACCTTCTAAAAATGAAACTATGGGGATTTTTTCCAGTCATATCACACAAATCAGACAATCTCATTTGTTTATATAGTCAGGCAATAATCACCACCTTCCTTGATCTCTGACAGGAATTGTCTGTACAAATTAATTAAGCAGCTGTGGTAGGGTGACTTTATGCTGCTTGTATCCCCAATTGTCTGTTCTGTTTGTGCTGTATATTGTGTTCTGTACCTTTAAAACTTGTTCTGGGAGTGAAGGGGGAGAAAGCAGCAGCACGCAGTTTGTTTTGAGAAAACTGCCTGACTCCCCCACATTGCTGCTCTCCGGTGTTCGTCCGAGGCACGGACAGCTGTGGGACAGAGATCTCCTGTGCTTTTAGTTAGTTTTAGCTAGCTAGCTAGGCAGAGAAGACTCCCTGGACTGTTTTTTTTTTTTCCTTTTCCTTGGGACTGTTTAAATCTGCTCGGGACTGAAAAACCCAGAGGAACAGCGAGGGCTGGCACCTGCGGCCCGCCGGGCCTGGACCTGCGGAGGAACTGGGACTGATGAGAGACTGAGTGAGCTGAGCTGCACCCACAGCAAGGACTGTCTCTGTTTGCCATCTCTCTTCGGAGCGGGCAGAGGTTTTATTGTTTCATATTATTAATTCTTTGCATTTGTGGGCATTTTGTTTGTTAAATAAATAGTTTTTTCCACTTTTCACCGAGGAAGTTCTTTTCCCGGACCGGCTGGGGGGAGGGGCCGTTTGGGTTTGCTCTTCCAGAGGAACCCCTTCGGAGGTTTTCTCCCAAATTTGCCCTAAACCAGGACAGCAGCTTCTCTGCTTCTGGGCATTTTTGGACTATCAGATGATACTTAGCTAGAAAGACTCAAAACATTCCATGGCTACTGACCTGGGATTCAAGGTTTTATTACATGGCCTTGGAAGAGATATCGTGCCTTAGTTAGAAATGGATCCTGAGGGCTGTGATGTGGTCACAATTTGCCAACAGTAAGTTTCACTAAAATTCTTCATATTTCTTTACAGAAACACAGGCTGAAGGATATTCAGGGGAAAAATAATTTTTTGCATCATCTTAAAATTCTACACCATGGCTTAAAGTACCTAAAGAGCTCACATTTATCAACCTTCATAAAAGAAGTTATTCTAGTGTTGCTTATTTCAAAACAAAACAAAACAAAACCACAAACAAACAAATAAACAAACAAACAAAAAAACACAAAAAAACCTGACCCAAAACCTATTATGTATCATAGTTCCTATGTAATATAAAAGTAGTCTCCTTTTGATCCCATACAAGTAAATAAAGACAAAACTCCTTTGAACATAGCTCTGTGTTCACACATTTAGACTTTCTAGATAGATAGATTATGGCATCCTTCTGAGTGAATGCGAGGTAAAGCATTCAGCACTATGAGAGTGTCTGAATAACCTGCATTGTATGAACTCATTGTATAGAAATTAATTTTATGAATTTCATGTATTTTAATACACACTAACTGAAACCTTTACCTATCACTTGTAAGCAATTAATTTCTTTATTTTCTGTGGTTTATCATAACATTTGCCAAAGCTATGTCAGAGGACTTCTAGAAAAGAGGTTTCTTAAGTGTCTTACAAGTAAATATTTTCTGCTTATACCATGTATTATTTTTTCATATGCATGTGTATTTTCTTCTTAAACTAAAAAAAAATAAACACAAAACCCTGCATAATTTAAACTATTAAATGTCACTTCAGCACAGTCTTTTGTCTGCACTGTAGCATGTCAATCAAAACCATAATTCCCCAGCTACATTTCTGCCTAAGAGCTGAAAACATAACGATCAGATAATGATATTTACAGTGCTGTGAAGGAGTGTGTTCTAAATAGAACTTGACTGTAAAACTCAAGAGAAAGGAAAGATTCTGCCCCTTCTTGTTCCCCTTTTCTGTCCCCATTCATCCAGAATCTTAGAGAAGGGGTTTTTCTGCCAATTCTTTGCCAGCTGGTGAAGAGGCTGATGACTAACTCTTCTTACAGTCTGCAACCTTATCAAAGAGTGGATGTTATTTGAGTGTTACTCTTATCATCTTCTTCAAAGAAAAAGACAACATTCAACTTTATTTCTAAGAAGATATTTTGGCTTTGGGGATATGCTTTTCCTTTTCCTTTCCTTCCTAACGGGCAGAACTGAATCTAGACCAGATGCAATTTAACTTTCGTCGTGCTCTGTGAAGTTATTATTTGCATAAGAATAAAAATAATAATTCCATATCATCTTTGATACTTTTCACTTACTTTTCTGTGGTACTGATATTTTGGAGAAAAGTATAAAATTATTTGTTTCCAGAGATAACAGCATGCCAGAAAACATGTATGGAATGTTTGTCTAAAAGGAGACAAATTCTGCAGGTTCAAGTATTCTTCTCTTTATTCCACTTCTACAGTATTCCATTAGCTTGTCACATAATGACATCTGAGTGATTCCTGAATCTTTTAGTAGTTGGAATTAAATAGAAAACTAGAGGTGCAGTCGCATTGCCTTACGTCTTGCAGTGATCTGTGCTGTTCCTTTAAAAGAAAATCAAATATTTAAGAATATATCTAAGCAGGGAAGAAGTAAGAAACAGAAAGCTACTTAGGGAAAGCTAGAAAGAAGGGTATGAGTATGTTTATCTCAACATTATATCAGTTTTCAATATCAAATGTATTTCATTTTTATATCTTGTATTGCTAGTAGCAAATAGAGAAACATAAGTAGAGTATCTGTACATGCATTTGAGTATTTGAGAACGCTTATTGTTCTATTGACAAGTAGATTCACTTTACCCCGCAATTCCTGGGAGGGTTATAAAAGTATCCAAGATATCAGCAGGTCTCCTTCTGAGAGAAAATAGCATCTTTTCAGGCTCCATTAGTGTGACATTTTAAAACTCATTATGTTCAGTAGGATTCTGAATGAGAACATGTGTTTTTAACATATGATGTTCGATATCTGGCAAAGATAATATAGACGTAGATTATATGCCTCTGTGATAAGAAGAGGATTTACAGATTTTTTTCATACTTTTATGACCTGAGATTGTGCATGATTATAGTAAGGTTTTGCTTCTCTTCTCTGCTGAAATTAAAAAGATAATATTCATCCCCTAGAAAACGTCACGGATCAGGGCAGAGATATAACAATCGAAGTCTTTGGAGAGAATTCCCTGTAGTATGACTTTGAAATTAGAGTAAACCTATCATGATGATAAGTAAACAGGATCCTGAAGCATGTTTTGGGTTTTTGTTTTTCACATGATGGCATACAGGAGGAAATCAATGTCTCACAGGGTGAAAGCCATGCATGCTTCATTTTGGTTTTTAAGAGAAATAGAGCTTGGTACTAAACAGTGTGGTGCCTATGTAGACAAGCTTGTTTTCCGAATATATTTTTTATACTAAAAAGAAGTATGGAGTTATTTAAGTCTAATTTGATGTTTTAAATTAGAAGATTTTGTTAAATGTTTTAAATATGTGAAACACCGCTTTGGCACAAAAATGAAACATAAGAACAGCAGATGCAGTCATGATGAGTTACAGTGAACTGCTACTTTCTAACATCAGAAATATTTCCTTTGTCATGATGCCACAAATAGGTTCTCTGCACTCTTTTTCAAATATAAAAGTGTGGCCTTTGTTATTATAAAGCTCTTGGCTAAGTGAGAGGTTTCTATTTTATTTTTTTTTTAATTTATTGTTTCCTATTACTACATTTATTTACCAATTTGATCATTCTCTATTCCTTCAAAAGTAATTGAAAATTTAGCTCTTGATGTCATAGTAACTGGAGGATTAAGATTTATGTTTGGAAAACAATTCACAATAAATACTGTTATTTCTGAAATAGATAAGCGTCTGTAGGTTTTGTGAACTCCTGAACTCTGAGTTCTAAAATATTAAGTTCTCTCTTTGAACATAGTGTCAAACTGTACCAAGAAAACAAAAGGAAACAGACATCTTCCTGAATCCCTCTTGATCTGTGGAATTTGTCCTTCAGGATAAGTATGGAATTCTCAAGAGTCATTAGCGGACAGTAATGGGAGAACAAAACAAACAAACAGAAAAAAAAAACAAAGGGAAGACTAACACAACAAGATATAGGAGTATATTTATCTCTAAGCATACAATGAAAGAAATATGTGCTGCCTGCTGTATATATATGAATCCCTTTTGTTCTCACACTCTTGCAGTGAATTTGAAGGTCATTTGAGAGTCCTTGTCTTCACTGGAAATGAGGTCCCAAAGTTGCTCTAAAAGCAAGTCTTCTTGAAGTACAGTTTCTGATCCCAAGAGAAAATTCCAAAATTTTCAATTGAAAGAGTCCGTGAGTGCAGCTTGCTTACTGCATCTGCCACAGCATGGCATTTAGGGTGTTCATTGCTATAAACAAACATAGTGAAAACTACAGCTCCTGTACACAGTGTTCGTAGCACCTCCAGGTCAGCTTGTGGTGTTTCTCTGACTGCAAAAAACACTGTCTCTCGTCCTGAAATTTTTCTTCTTTACCTCTTCATGTGCTATAAATGCAAAGCTATGAAATTCAGATGCAATTGCTTGGAGCAAGCAGAAAACCTGACTCTTTCGTTCTTCATTTTGTTGAAAAGTGTTTGTTTTAGCAGGAAAAGAACCCTACATCCCTGTGCAGTGTTAGCATACTAATGTATATCATTCTACAGAAGAAACAGATGATAAACAATATTTTTAATCAGGTAAAATTATCTGTTAAAAAATGCAGACAGGTCTGTGATAGTGAGGCTCCTAATAGGAATGTTATTAATGAGATCTTTTTATTTTTATACCACTGTGATCATGATGAGCATAGTTTTCCTTACAGCATATGACTGGTCAAGTACAAACTGATTTGTGTGAGACAATAGGTCTTGGGTGATTGTTTGCCACACATCTTATAATTCATATTTTCTAGAATTCCTTTTAGTCTCCCCTATCATTTTCATTGATGATACTCCTTTGCCAGTAGCTAACCAGGAAACAAACTTCAAAACCAACAAACAAAACAAAAAAAAAAATCACAGAATCTTAGGTTTTCTTTTTTAGTTCAGTTTATTAATGATTAAAATATTCTAAATATAAATTTCCTAGCAGAAATATCTAACTGGAAGTTAAAAAGAGGTATAAATATCTGTCCTCCTTTAGTATTGCTCCTAAAACAGGTCATTTTTATGTCATCCTTTACTTGTTAAAGTAGATACTTCCACTGTGCATCAAACACAGCGTATGTAAAGCTGACACAGATAGAAAATAAAACCAGAAAATTTTCACACCATTGGTAGTGTAAAATAGAAGACTAAATGATTACCGAGAAAAGTTATAACAGAAAATATTTTAAATATATGTGAAGCATAGAATGTCATCAAGAAAGAGATGGGTTTTTTTGAGATATGTAAATCAAAGTTGATTCTGTTTCTTCTTTCCATCTCTTGCTCATCCCAACCAATAAAACACACATTAAAAAAAAAATTGTTATGAGTTTTTGTTCTCAGTTTTTGAAAAGCAACATTGAGTTTTTTATCATTTCTGGACCATTCATTTTGTTTAATTTTTATCAAATAGTTTTCTAAATGTTAGTGAGAGGGGTTCTCATTATTCTTTTGGTTAGCTTTCTTTTATTTGCCTCTAAGACTTGAGACAATTTTCTTTTTAGGAGTTGTATTAATGTAGTTTTTTGTAGTTATAGGCTCTTTGCGAAGATATATTTTTAATGGTTCTCTAAATAGTCACCAATCAATTTGGAATGACAAATAAAAAGTAAGGCCCCTCTGTGGTTTGCTTCTGGGATTTTTTGTTGTATTACAATCTAGCTGAGTAAATCTATTAGTTAAAGATATTTCATAAAGTCTAGACATCCCAGTGTTATCAAAGCTGGACAAGCGGTAGCCCGTGCTGAGATGTTGTAATAGAAAGCTGTGTATGTCTTTTTCTTTGCCTGGATGGCTTTGTTCAAATTGTAATAAAATTTGACGGGATGAAAAAAAAAAAAAATCCCATCTCCATAAGATCAATAATAGTTTTATTTTAGATTGATGAAGTCTTTATTAATATAAATAGATGACATTGTAAAATAGATTATTTCTAATTTGTGCAGCAAAGAAAAAGTGCTTTATGCTGCTCTATATTTGTGACCTATTGCATAAATCATAGAGACCATCAGTACATAGGTAAAGACACATATTCATTTATGTTTAACCAAGAAAGAGCTGCAATGCTATTTTTATTTTGGCCTTCTTTGTTTATTTTTATAGTACAACATTAACTTAGTCTGATAGTGAATAACAGAAATTAAAAATGAAAAAGGATCAGAGCACAGTAGCTTCAAACCTTCTCAGGGTAATGCTTTGTGAGAAACACCTCCCTCTGTCTAAGCTAAATGATATTGACATGAGAATAACAGCTCAAAGGTTGGAAAACTATGGTATTTCTTTGTAAATAATAGAAATAAGGGAGTGAGGGGAGATTCCATTTAGTGTCTTAACACGCTTTTCATGTTGCAGATCAACAATCTTCATCTTAGTAGCAACTTTTCCACAGACCAGCGGAAAATTTTTTGACCACATCAGCTAATGCAGAGATCACAGCTGGAGTATTTCTACTCATGTTTAGAACAAGAAAGCAGTAAAATGGAAAGAAATATATTCTGGAAGCACAAGAACAAGGGAGCTTTACTATAAGAACTTAAAATTATTCCTGATTTCTTTTTGACGCAGTGATTTCCTGGAGCAAGTTAAAAATGTCTTCTTGTTTTATTGTGATGCCCTCTATCAAAGACAGTGTCTTGTGAAAATTCAGTTTGAAGTGGAGTTCAAAACAAGAGGAGAAGTAGACTAAATGAATGCACTTTCTCTAAATAGAATCTGTGGTGCTATGAAATTCCACTCATGATTGTTTTCCAATAAAGATCCATTAGTAAGGTAACAAATGACAAAAAAAAAGTACATATGAATATCTCAGTAGCAGGTAGAATTTCCTCCATGAAAGCCTAATTGCTCTATCTTTTCACTAAGACTGGGATTCTGTTTTGATGGGGATGATGGATAAGATGGGGATTTCTGTTTTGTAACTGCAAGATAAGCACTTCTGCCATTCATTGACTCTTTTGAAATTACGGGCTCTTCATTATATGACCAAAAGATATATAAATTGAAGGAAGAGGTGATACCAAAGGAAGATAGATTTCAAAGTAAATAACTGGAAAGTTATTTACTAAAGAGAAGAAAATGTACAGCTCAAGCAAACACCTGGTTGAAAATTATTATAAAAACTGCTGTTGCTGAATAGCAGTTTTAGTTATATTCACCATACCAAAAGGTCTCTTCAGATACACACACTGCATCCAAAATTTTATTACAGTACAAAAAAAAATGCTACAACCTGGCCCCTATTTATATGTTCAAGTCTTTTTATATATGCAAGATTAGTACAGTGTTACCTAAATTACATCATGGAGTATTGCCTCTAGTTCTATCTTCTATGTGTAATTTCAAAGAATACTCAACTTTGCTGAAATGCATATCTTTTAGACATCTTTGCTCTCTGCTCTTAATTGAACTGCTTTTTTAATAATAATAAAAAAAGCTCTGCATTCACTGTTGACGACTTTCGTTCTGCTGTAATAACAGAAGAAATTGCATTCACAGACAAGACACAATTGGCACTTTCTCACTGTAATCAACTAGTTGTGCAGGCTCTTCTGTGCTTTATGTGGTATCTTTAATAAATGAAATCTTGAGGTAATGAAATAGCAGAGACTGGTACTGGAAGTCAATCAGTCACAAACTGAACAGAAAGGTGTTCATCTTCTAAAACACAGGTCTTGATGCTCCTGACAGGACACTACTGAAGTAAACATTACTGTCATATGTGTGAGATTTAGGTCAAGTTGCAAATAAACAGCCAATGTTAGGAATATAAAAGTAGTGTGGCAATAGAAATAGCACCTTGAGTGCTACTTGTAACCTATATATTGACTTCAAATTGTACAGGTGGAGTGACGTGCAACCTGCTGATCTCTCTAGAACAATTATTGGTAAATGAATTGTATGACCTGAAAAATTACAATGTAGAAACAGATCAGTTTTTATGTTAATAGCAACAAAAATTCAAATAACATCTTATTTTTCACTTAATATTCCTTGTTTTTACGGTTTGGCCTTAGCAGTGGAGTATTGATTTTCAGCTGCTTGTTGACCGAGGGAGATGGTCATACGATATTATTGTCACTTTGACATTTGCTCTGTAAGAAGCTGTGCATGGTAAAGATTTCTGGTCTGAACTTTGATTAAAGAGGAATCATATGCCAATAACAGTCTCACAGTTTCAAAACAAGTAAAATCAAACTCCTAGAAGGATTAAACACTGAAATATTTAAAACAGCAGATGTCTAGCTTGATCCCTAGACACAGCTATAATTCAATGACTGAACAAAACTGAGGATAGTGAGTTGGAATAAAAAGTACTGAGCAGCGGTACTCAGTACCTCATCAGAGGTTTCAGCTATAGTGCACATTATTTATTAAACTGTCAATCTGCCATAACTAGAATAACATTAGATAGAGTTCCACAGCAACCAGCTCAGGATCATCTGGGAGTGCTGCATCAGTAAGTCTTGAAATCATTACCCAGATGCTTCAGGGTAAGGCAGTGGCTGCCAGTAAAGTCAGTGATAATTCTGACTAATTCTGACTAAATATGGACATCTTTTTTCTTTTCACACCAGAGAAACTGGTAATCACCACATGGAATAAAGTGACAATAGACTGGGAGTTTAAAATGGAAATGTCATCCATCCCTACAAGCATGATAGTGACAATGAAAACCACTGTTGTTTCTCTCAGGCTTTGAAAATATCCTTCACAGAATAACAATCAGAAGACTCTGTTGAAAAGAGTCCTCCCTAAAGGTAATCTGAATAGTGAAGACCACACTGACATGATTTTCTGCTCACAGGCAAAATCAAGAAATGTTCAGAAGATAAAGTCAAAGTCTATGTATTCTCCTTGCCTCTAACCAAATTCATTAGTATTGGGATTCTGCAAAAACATCCATAGAGATTTCTGTTCCAGCAAGTAAATGGCTACTCATTTTAAATTGGGAAGTTTTAACAACAAAGGTGAAACATTTAGAACTGTATTTTTGACCTAAAATGGAACCAAACAAGGCAGTATTTTTGGACAGGTTTAGTTTATTATTGTATGGGTTAAAACACAGGTATCATATCAATATCTGGGAAAGTATGTTATTCATTACAAATGGTTTTATCTCAGAAGACTCTTATTGTTAGCAGAAAGCATGTTAAACCCATTGTAAAAATGGAAATTTAAGGACAATTCTAATATCATATGAATACCAAATGAGACATGCCTAAAAATGGAGTCACACAGAGGACAGAAACAGTCATTACAGTTCCTGGGAAAAGCAGCGTAGCTGGGATGAAGATATGGGTCTTTGAAAAACAGTGAGTAACCTGCAGTGGTTCTTACCATTTCTCTATATGTCTGAATCTTTTTTTAGAGCTGTCACATCAGCCAGTCACCCACAGGCTGTTTTTGTGCTCTTGGTACAAAATGGTTAAATGTCTTAAATAGTGAGTCTCAAAGCATTGCCTATAGCTGGTATCAAAGCAACGCTCCTGTGAGCTGAGCTGCACCAGACATCTGCTGCATATATCAAATAACCAACCATCCATAAGCATTTTGTATGGACAGTTAAAATACAATGAATGGTTGAGACTGACCCATTAAACATTACTGAGACATTCTCAAGGTAAATCTTCAGTCATAGAACATCAGCCTCACACCATGAGATACAATTAAAGGTCATCTGCTATAGCAGAGAACATATGCTGATGTTATCAAACATATGGAGAAAAAAAAAAAGGAAAACTACACTGAACACAAGGCAACAAAATAAAATAAGGATAGTGTAGGCATGATGCTGCATCTGTCACATCCCTGGATGGGAGTGTGCTGCAAAAATTCAACAGAAAGCCCAGTAGTAAGAATGACTATGTTTTAAGTTGACAGAGGAAGTTTTTGATGGTGTAGAATGTGTCATCAGTAGCAAAACAGCTTATCAAAACCTGCAAAATGATGGTATCATTGTGAACATTTTCCTGGCAACACTACAGTACCAAACAAACAAACAAGCAAACGAGTAATTAGTTTCAAATGATGTACAGTTATCCCTGAGAAGGCTTCCCACAAATCTCAAAACAGTTTTGCACAGAAATTTTCTTTAAGGTAAATTACCCCTTGAGTGTAGCTGGGCACCAAAATGAAGAGATTGTTTCTAACAGCCACAAAGTAGACCAGCTGCATATGTAGCAGCTTTGTCATCAGTTTAACAGATGTTTACAAATCTCAGCTGTCCCAGCTGTTTGATGGGTATTCATGTCTCCTGTGGTCTGAGGCACTGAATTGCACTTCTTTCTTTCTGTGTATGTATTACATGGTGTCAGGAAGTTATGAGAATGGGCAAATACATGAGAAAGGTGTCCTGGGAGCGTAGGTGACAGCATGACAGACAGGATAGGGATCTCACCAAACACAGATCCGGTCCACAGTACTTGATCAAGGAGGGCAGGGAAAGAACAGTGGGTGAAACTAGGTTAGAAAAGGTCCTAGGTTATCTGGAGAGGGTCATGGGGATGAGCAACATGTGGGCATCCGGGCCACTAAAGTACAGCATGTATCCATACAGCAAAATTGAGGCAAGAGCCAGGAAAAAGGGCCTGAACTCCAGCACAGTCCCTGCAAGTGAAATATTTGCCCACAGAGCCTGTTCCCAGGCCTTGCCCTAGGCCACTTCACAGTAAAGTTGGCCCTCACCACCTGCATCCTAGCCCTGGGAGAATGAAATAGGTTGAAAAGCCCATTGGTACATGGCCACTTTTCTGAACTAGATGAGACTTGAACCTTTACCTCACTGTAATCCCAAATGAAATGTTAATGTTTTTGTGAAGCTTGCAGATAAGTCAATATTTATCATTACTGGAAGCAGAAAAAGAGAAGGTGTGACTGTATGACTCTATAACCCACGTGAGTGTAAATCGGTTCTTATTATTAGTTCATGTAAGAACTGTCCCCCTGCATCATAAGCCTGCAGAGACCTAAACTACTGAGAGGTAGCACTGCCTCCCTCCACTAGAAATAAATTTATATTGTTGAGAATATACATTAAGGGCAAAGCAATATGAGAAAATTGAATGCCTTGAATATAGACTGTATTAAATTTGAGAATATGACCTACATACTTCATCTAAAAAACAGATTGTTTGCTCAGGTGCTTTTTAATTTTATCCAGATGTAGCTGAATTGCATTTCTCAGCTACCAACTGTACTTGCTTGGTGTGTGATAAACATCTCCTGTGTTTAGAATTGAGCACACAGAAGCCCCCCAGGAGCCTGTTTACCTCTGCCTTGAAGATCCTCTTAATAGCAGGCATTAGTTTAGAATTACAGGACTGAACTCAGTCTCACAGACTATATGTGGTATTTCTATTGAACAAACCTCAGGTGTTCCCAATAATCCTATGTGTAAACAAATGGGGACCCAGACTTTGAATTTTCAGTTCACTTTTAATTTGGGGATACCAAAGGAATAAAAACAATGTCAAAAAATTGAGCCAATGTCATCCATTTTACTTTCCTTCTGCACATTTGAATTTGATGCCTGTCTTAACCCTACAAAGTCTTTCTATGGTCTATATAAAGGTAGATTATTAATACATTGGAACATCTTGATGCAACTGAACACAGAATAACAGACTCATTTAGGTTGGAAAAGACCATTAAGACCATCAAGTCCAACCATTAACCATTAACCTACTCTCAGCTGGTTCAGATGACAATGGATTTCAATGCTAATTATAATCACAAAAAAGGCAGTCTAAAATCCCTATGTTTCCATGGATAGCAAGCAGTCTTAATATAGGGCTTTGATGATTTATAAAAATCACATTATAGCATAAGTAGTTGCTTAAAAAAAGAAATGTAGAAATTGAGACAATAGTTGAATTATCATTATATATGTATAAAAATAGTCAAATTCTTATACCTTGTCATAATACACCCACAGGGGTTTTGTTTTGTTTTGGTTTTTTTCATGATCAGTCATTGAATACACAGAATATCACAAAAGTTTTAGGAAAGATTATCAGCTACTGCATAGAATCAGATTATTGTTGATTAAGTTAAGAGTGATATTGTAAAAAAAATAGCTTGTTGTTCAAAAACAATTTACTGCACATAGGATGGGAAAGGAAACAAGGCTATTTCTGATAATGAAGCACTGCT
This sequence comes from Phylloscopus whistleri, assembly GCA_017589585.1. Lineage (NCBI taxonomy): Eukaryota > Metazoa > Chordata > Aves > Passeriformes > Phylloscopidae > Phylloscopus > Phylloscopus whistleri. The sequence continues at coordinate 7,054,093 of JADMLD010001549.1, forward strand.
TCTTAGATATTCAAAGCAATGAGAGATGTCTGAGGAACAACACTTCAAAACAAAATTCAACGTACAGCATCCATGATGAAATATCTTGCAGTGAAGTTCCATTGAATGGCAAAGTGTTTATGAGAACTGAAACATTTTCAACATAGAAAGAGCAGTCATCAATCTCTCTTCTCAGTGAAGTTTTGTAATTTAAGCACTGAATAATCAAACTGGCCATTAAAAGTGGTGGTTAATAATAACTATTTGAAAACTCATGTGAAAACAGATAGTGGTTCCATGTGACTGTCTGTTTTGTATATGCCCGGGTATCAATATACTGTGAGAACAGCATATGGTTCCTTTGATGGAAAGTAATGGAAAATGACAGACTGTTTGAAGATGCCGTGGTGCCAATTTCATGAATAATGCATTAGGGTAACAGGTATAATCAGAGCAGTTTAATAGTCTGCAGCCTCCAGAGATACAACAACAGCATACAGAAGAATTATCCATGTACTAAGACCACCTGACACTTATCTTCTTTTTCCTTGATTTTTTTTTTTTTGATTACAACTACATTAAAATATGTCTTTAAGAAAAGCAGAGTCAGAAACAAAAATACTGTGTTCTGAGTCAGAATTAATTTCGTACACGTTATGAGCAATTCACCTTTTAATAATAGGCACAAATTTCAAAATCCTTTTTCTCTCTTTTAAATTGAACATAGGTTTTACAGCTCAAAATTTAATAGGAAGAACAATTTTATGGTTGTCATTCATGCACTGAAATAACTTTCTATATTGTGGAATGCCCTTATGCTATTTCAAGTGATACAGCACACTGCACATATACCAAAATTGGTTTTAATTTTATTATTTTCCTATATCAAAAACAAGTTGAAGAATTAATTAAAAAAAACTGTCTTGCAGAATGCTGCTAAAAGATTTTGCATGAAAAATATGCTGATTTGTATTTAATGATAATAGAAAAGCTCTGTGAAAGAGATTTACACTTAAGGGTACATAATCCTCTTGGCACTCAGGTCTTACATTATGTCATGACTCCATAGCAATGAATATGAATTAGAGTAAATGACTTGGGACACAGGATTACAGTCCCAGACTTACATTTTTACTTAAGGAAAGATGCCTATGTTTCTGAGTTAAAAAGTTCTATTTTCTATCTGACAAATGATCTACAGTGATGTATGTCCAGGTTTCAACTTTATGAATCTGTTCTGATTGCTATGTATGGGCTTCTGAAAAGACATTTTGGCAGATCTCACTTAAAAAAAAATGCATGATGGCTTTTTAAATAGCATTCTACAAGTCAAAAAGGCAGTGAATATCAATTTTGTATGTGTGTGGACATATATTCATGTGTATTCACATAAATTCACATCCTACAAATAAGAAAAAGCAATGGTAATCTAGGATGGGTTAATGCAGGAAATATTTTTGAAATGCAAAATAAGGTGCTCTAAAAAAAAATCAAGTCAGTCATCTTAAATAAGCTGCAATAGAACACTGCTGCTATAGAACACTGAAATACTCTGTGTTATAATAATCTGTTCTGGTCTTTCTACCCATTCCTCACTGCAGTTATAATTGCCTTTATGAATACTTCAAGTTGTGCAGTTCTTAACCAATACACGCAAAAATCCATTATAAAATTGTTATATTTTACATTTTTAGTAACCTCAGAACGTCTAAGGTTTTTAACTCTGAATTCTTAGAAACTCAAATACTGTCCTTCATTACTGGAAACATAATGTTTCTTACGATGAAAGTACTTCTTATTCATACAGTTAGTAAAAGTCTAGTCTTGTAAAGAATAATATATTTGAACATGAAAAATAAAGGTTTCTCCTTTCTAAACTGGCCCTTTTAAATATATTTCATTCACACCTGGGAAATTTTGAATGCAGGAAAGGTGATTCAGTAATAATCTACAACCTATTTTTTTTCCCACAGATTGTATAAACGTATTGGGACCTTTCAGCTACTAAGGCATTTTGAACCTATCCTTTTTTTAAAACCTCCCTTGTCAGCCCCATCTAACACTCAAGAACACACTATCATTTGTACATCAGCTATTTCTGACAGAACTGTAGCTGATTTTTATTGTTATTGTTTTCTTTCCTGGCAAAAAAGATTTTCAATGCTAAAAAGTTCTGTATCTCTACCACAGTGAAAACCATAGCAGGTACAGGAGTAGTTGTCGGCCTGGAAGATTAACTTTGTTAGCAACATCTCATACCATTTAGCTGATTCAGAATAAGTGCAATATTCTTTATAGTCTAGTTTTTCTGTTGGATTAAGGAAACAAATCAACAAGGGACAGATTGAATTATTTCCCCATCTATTGTATTGGTTCAGTTTCTGAAATTTCAAAATTACTAGAAAATTGTGTCACTTGCCTGAACTTTTTTAACTGTAACTAAAAAAAAAAAAAAAAAAAAAAAGCCTAAGAATATCGATTGTATCTTCCAGTGGTGCCAAAACAGCATAAAACTGGTACAATGAACAGTTAGCATCAGAATAGCTGAGAAAATTTTAATTATGAGTAACTGTTTGATATTCACAGTTGTTAGCACATGTCCTCCATATACTGTGCATGAATATCAGAAGAAAGAAACAAGAATGCAAAGCATATGTCAGAGCTTTCATAGGACCACAGAGCTGAACACAAAGAGTTCTGCTAGGTCAGAGTTAAGCATGGGGTCAAAAGCTGAAATTGCCAGTTTAGAGTTTGAGATAAGAGAAAAGAGTTTTCCTAGGGCAACCTTACATCAACTAAAAGATATTTTTAAAATATTGTTATGTGAAGCATTACTGCTGAAACTCCGTTGTCTTGCTGGTTTAGAATGACCAGCAACAAGACAAAAAATTCCATGCATAGTGGACCTCATTTGAAGTCCCCTGCAAAAAAAGTTGTATGCCCACCTACAACAGTGTTATATTACGTTTCAGGCATAAATAACAGCAGAGAAGAACATAGATGTCCTCTGAAAGAGGAAGATTTACAAACCCATTCCCTCCTGTTAAGTGACTACTGGGGTGTGCAATATCACACAGACCGCTTGTTGTGATGTGGACATTGCTGATTCACATGGACTGCTTGGGCCTACCTCAAATATTGCCGTTCTATGGCTGCGTGTTCATGAATTATCGAGGGAGATCCTTCAGCTCCACCTCTCAGCATGGAAACCCATAAGCAGAGACCAGAAGGAAGTTCATGACATATCCACCACAGCTGGTATGGGCACTGGTAATTCTAAACTTATGTCAATGCATTGAAAGCATCAAAGAATGATTCATAACCAACCAAATTGTGGTCAGAACAACTGCAGGAACTTTATATGTTTTAGCCCTTCTGTGGGAGGGCTAAAACAGCCCTTTGCAATGATCTCTGCAGTTCTGAATGTAGGTGTGGCAGGAGTGTATGGAGAAGCAATAATTTTCCACAGCAGGCCAGCACAGCATTGTCCAGCAGAGCTCAGCAACCATCTGGCTCTAATGGCTCTTTCATGCATGCACACACATCTATCTGACATTTTCTCATCTGGGCAATTCAATAGCCCAACAGAAACTGGAAATATTGTTATCCACTCTGCCATTTCAGTTTTGCCTTATCTTAGTGTATTTTTTTGTCTTTACCTTCTTACTTCAGAGTGTAGATGGCCTGACTATCTTAGCTTTACATATCTCCTACAGCAGTGAGGAGATTGGAAGGGAAGAGCAGTGCAGCCCCTCCTTTTCACCAGAAAAATATGTGGAGAGATGAAAAGTCTTAAAGATCTGTGAAGATACAATAAACTGCTCTGTTGATGTACAACAGCCTCTCCACAGCCCTCTGACTCCCAGGAGCAAAGATTCCTGTAAGGAGTGCAGACATAGACTCTTTCTTTTGTTGACCATTTCCAGGGATGACTCATTGAATAAGAACTGTGAATAGGATGATTCATCATCTGATGAATATCCCTTATGCTTTCCTTCTCACTGTGACATAGAGGCCACAGCTGCAGGGGCTGTACAAGAAGGTTGAACTGCCAAAGATATTCCAACAGAGAGAGAATTAAATGAGGCTGGGTTATGTAATGTGGAGAGAAGTGCCAAAGAAAGATGACTGAGATGACCTGTGCAAATATCTGTCTCACTAGCCTTCACTGACTGAAGAGGGAGTCAAGAGTTCCTGCCAGAGCAGCCTTTGAGTACTGTAATCTGTCATGCTGGGTAAGGGGAGAACCTACATTCACCAAATCTATGAAACATAACCTGGTACGGATGCCCTTGGAAACTTTAATTCCTCTTTTATGCTCAGCATTCAACACCAATGTTGAACAAACTGGTTCTAGTTGGCTGACTCCTATGAACTGGGATTCTGGCACAATTATGTCAAGTTATGTCAGTGTCCTCCTGATCCATCCCAAAGTTAAATACAAATACTAGAAAGCCAAACACTTATCAGAATGGGCCTTTTGTACCAGAGTGGAATAGGTCATTGATAGGGCCCAGGGTTCTGGTCTAGGGGGAAAGCCAACCTTGCCTGGTAGTATCCAGCCCCTTACCAGGATGCAGGTGTTGTGGATGGGTGTTTTGGCTACTTGCCTCCCCTCTAAATGAACCCAGCTGCCCACCAGTGTTCAGGAGCTGACAAGTTATGGACAGTGGCTCAACAACTGATGGGCCAGTGAAGCAACTGTGATTTCCCTTTCCCATTGGGAACACCTTTTCCTTAAACTAGAAAGGGTTTTCTTCTCTTCTTTTCACACCTGCCAGAATGTCAGAAATCCTACAGAAAACAAATCTTTCAGACTTTTCCTAACATGGTATGACAAGAATGATAATTTCCTTAAGACATTTTCGCTTCTCTGTAAATGAAGACTGAAGTACTTCTGGTTTTTGTGGTTTGTTTTTGGTGAAGCTCTTTTTGAAGTGGGGAGAGGTAAAAGGAAAAAAGAAAAGAGATAAATTGAAACAAAATAGGAATAAATTAAAACAGAAAATAGAAAATAGAATGAAAGGTGGAATACATATATATATATATGAGAGTTGGTTTTCTTAATGTTTTTGTTTCACCAAAAATCATTTATTAAAAAATTTCTTTCTATGGATGCGTGCTGATAGACTAGACCAGTAGTTGTAGTTTCAACATTTGGGGAAGAAAAAAAAGAAGAAAAGAAAAATACAATGTTTATGACCCTAGCCTCCTTTTTTCTTCTCCTAATACCCAAATTTAGGCTCACTAAAATGTCTCTGTACCTTAACTTACGCATAATCTCATTAGGGGGTTCATAGTTGTCAAAGTTATGCACTTTGACTTGGAATTCCATGTAATTACAAGATTTGGTAATAATTAAGATGTCATAAATAGGGAGAATTGTCTAAACATCCTCTGGAGAATATTTGTGAGAGAAGCAGGTAAATTATTCCAGGGTTATGTAGATGATAACAACAGTAGCCGAGAGAAAGTAGACAGGATGAAACAAGACACAGAAATTAGTGTAAAAGGATAATATGAAGAGGCAAGTTAGTTTTCAACTTTAGAGGATGAAGGAGGAAGATAATAGGAAAAGAGACAGTGCAGAAACTGTGATTGAAGAGATGTGGGGATTGCAATTAGTGAATTGGTAATTAAGGTGGTGAAAGACTGCCTGTATCTATTTAACACAGTCTTAAAAATATACCTTAAAATTTTGCAGGGGTTGAAGTATAGCTAAGGGTAATTTAGAACATGTACAATAATTTGTCAAACAAGGACAGAGGAAAAGATGTAAAACACCCACATGAAAAATCCTTTGGTGTAAAAGAGTTAAACAATGGCTCTTGTACTATAACTCCCAGCAGGCTGCTCCAGGAAAAAGCTGGCACAGTAAGACCACAATTTCCAAGGAAAGCCTGAAGCTTTATTCAGCCAGACCTTTTCATTAATCATCACAAATAGGTTCCTGTAAATAATATAATTCTTCCCTTAGTTTTTGGAAAGCAGAACAGCTCAGAGCACAAAAATGCACTAGCTGTATATTTTGCAATTATCATACTAGGAGTAAAAAAAAAAATCTAAAGTTAATATTTAGAGTTAGGTGTTAGATTTTTGTTTGGTTTTGTTTGATTGTTTGTGGTTTGTTTGCTTAGGTTTTTTTGGGGGGGAGGGTGGTGGGGATTTTATTTGTTTGTTTGGTTTGGTTTTTGGGGCATTTTTGTTTGGTTGCTTTTTGGGGTTTGGGGTTGGTTTGGGTTTTTTTTGTGGTTTGTTTGTTTGTTTGTTCTTTGTTTTTGTTTTGGTTTTTTGTTGTTGTTGTTTTGGTTTGGTTTTGGTTTTGGTTTTGTTTTGGTTTGGTTTTGGGGTTTTTTTTTGTTTGTTTTTGTTTTTGTTTTTGTCTCACAGGAGTTGTAATAATAATCATCTTGGCTTTGGGTACCAGTGAAAATTTATCTAGAAAAAACATGAGCTGGAAAAAAAAAACTTTGATTACATAAATACTCACATTTTTAACACTGTTAATTTATAGTATTAACAGGATGTTTCCATCATAGGATCATTGAATCATGGATTATGCTGAGTTGGAAGGGTCCCGTCAGGATCATCAAGTCCCACTCCTGGCCCTGTGCAGGGCAGACACAGAGTCACACTATGTGCCTGAGAGTGTTGTACAAACTCTTCTTGAACTCTGTCAGGCTTGGTTATGTGACCACTTCCTAGGGGAGCCTGTGCCAGTGCCCAACCACACCATAGGTGAAAAACCTTTCATACCTAACTTAAACCTCCTGACTCAGCTTCATGTTGGGACGTATGCATGTAATCTCAGAGTTTTTTCTTTTTTTTAAGTGAAAACTACTTGATAAAAAAAGGTAAACACTCCAAACACTAAGTAAAACTTGGTTTTACTTCTAAATCACAAGCTGCACCATTTTTTTGTTGTTGTTTTAATTTCTATAGTGAAAAATTCTGCCCACTCCAGATGTTGTCTTCTGTTACAAAGAGCACTTAAAAAAATAACTTCAAGGCTGCTAAAATAACAAAGACAATCATTAAATACCTAATATCTCATTTTTTGCTTCCTGTCCTTTGATAAGGTTTCACATGCATTAGCCATGCCGCAATGGAGATCAATGCCACCTGAGTTGCGATTCTGAAGCCACTGCCGTTATACTGGGATGTGTGATCTATCAGATTTATTTTGGCTGAAGAAATAGAAGATCTGGAGGGCAAAGAAGAATTTAAGTTTTTTCTCCTTTTCTTTCAGGAAGATAAAACCTTTTCACATCAATGTTGAATGCAGGATACTCAGTGCAACCTGATGGAAGTTCATAGCCTCTCTTATCAGTTTTTTATATTAGCATCCACCCCTCTAGGGTTTCCAAATTCAATACAATTCTCTGTGGATCTCAGACTTTTTCAGATTCTCAGAGCTGTCGTGAAAGTTCTGTACTTGCATGATCCTCATTTGTTTGTTTGCTTATTTAATAATTAAAAATTAATTGCTGATTCCTTCATCTTCCAACTATGCACAAATGCTCATTTAGCATGTTTAATTATATATAATACAATCATGCTCTATGACTTAAAGAAGAAGAAATTATCAAAGCTCAAGATAGAACAATTTATCCTTAGGTGAATACTAAGAAAAGGAAAAAAGTAGAGTATTATAAAAAAAAAAAAAAAAAAGCTGCCTTAATGCACTCTTACCTTAATGAAAAAAGAGGGAATTGGAAGTCTATTTTATTCTGTCTCAGTGTATTCCATCAGTATTCACAAGTCCCTATGTTGTGGAAGGTCTGTTAGGAAACATCAATTTCAAAACCACTTCAGCAGCTAATTTTCTAAGCTTGCCTAAGGATTTTAACACTGTTTTATAATATGAAGTAGGGTATAGATCTAAAATAGTAAAGAAATATTTCTTAACAAACAATAGAAAAGGTGATAAAATATTAACACAAACTTCTATTTATATTTATAACCAGTGTTATTACTGCTGCATTATTGTTGACTCAGTAAAAATAGCTGATACTTTCAGCATTATATATGATGAATTTATATTCATGATTCTGTTTGCAGTACAAGAACCACAGTTTATGTACCCCAGCGCTTAAGTCCATGGGTACCACTATCTGTAAATAGCAGTTGTATTGCATGAAAATTTGTGTATGTTGAAACATCATAATTAAGACAGTCAACAAATATAGTATAATTTATCCTTCCTTAAACTACAGAGTCACTATTTGTCATTAACCAGTTTTACATACAAGGAATAAATCCTTCACATGTATGTTCTCTCCATTAAAACCATACTGCTTTAGTAGATAACAACTCTGAAAACTAGTAAAATGGAACTCATTTAATTTTTTCATTTCTGGATTACTTAATCTTTATTCTTGATCTTGACAATCCATACATTTGTTATCATATTATAATATTTAACTGTGAGTATCCCTAAGTTATTACACAAAACTATGAGTATAATAATTCAATCAAAAATGCCAAGGATGCATTTCACTGAATTGTTTATAACCCATAGTGTAGTCACATTAACCTAAAATTTCATAAAGTGTTAGATACATGATGATACAGAGTTTCTCCTGCTCTTGTTTAAATATTGCTTCATGATGAGTCCTATCATTATCAGCATTCATCACAGATTTTGGCTGTAAATAGGTGAATTAAACGAAGACTAGATCATGGCACAAGTTTTCTATGAATACAAAGTTAAGATGTATAAACCTTGAGCACTCTGAAACAAATATAGGACAGTTATAATTATTTGCTCGGTTGTTTTTTCCTTCAATTTTTTCATCTTTACATAAATACAATAAAAAATTAAGGAATTATATGTACGCACATGTTCGTATATATTTACATTATATACTTATATATTTATATTATTACATGTTGGGGTTTTTATTATTATTTAAATAATGATATAGATTCCTTGTCTTTAAAGCCACTCCCTTTCAACTTTTCTTCCAAGTATTATTCATCTCTTTCAAGTGCAAAATTCTGTTCTTACTGGACAATATGTAATTGCAGCAATAATTGAATGTAAAATGCAGTTCACATTTTTAGTTAAAAAATTGACTAAATTTAAATAGATGTTTTTTTGGTATGCAGCTGCACTCAGAAATATAAAGCAGTTCTCAGTATAAATCTTGAAAAGAATGAATACTGTCACAGCTGGGATTAAATTAGTACACTGCTTAATAAAACATCAGTGATGTTGTTACAGCTGCCCCAAAATGGCACCATCCAGTGAAGCTCACTTCAAAAAAAATTATTTGCTGCTTTTAAGTACAATCTCTCACTCTTAGCTTTCTTCCTCCTGCAAAAACAACATGTAAAACATCAAGAAATAAGAATTAAAGACTACTGTGAACATCATCTTTCTGTTTAATTGCAATTCCAAATTGTCTAGTAACTATATGTCTCAATGATTTTGTTTGCTTTCATGCAGTAGAAAAGAAACTACCAGTAGTGCTGAATATCAAATGCAATACCTACTCCAAATAAATCTAAATAGTGTAAAGTGGGATACTGGCAAGTGCCAGTATTTTTTTCCCATAGCCAAAGATCAATTTGCTGCTCAAAAATCATTTTGTATACTGTGAGATTCACAGTTTAAGTTCTTTCATTTCCCACAATACGAAGACAAGCTTCCCTCTTGTTCTCCCTGTTTGTTTTGGGTTGTTTTTGTAAGGTATAATTCATTTGAAACACTCTTGAAGATGTACCTAGAATGCACTTTGAGTTATTTTTCTCATTCATCATCAACTACATGTACAACACTAAATTGATGTCTGTCCATTACCTAGAATATGTTTCATATAGATTATGGAAAGCTATTTTTAAATCTGTTGCTCTCTTTCAGTCTGGATCAGATGGGATTTATTTGATCTAAAAAGTACTTCACCCTAAAGCACAAAGGTGGATTAGGTTTGGTTTTTTTGGGGGGGCGGGGAGCAAATCTTCGGAAGTTGTGATTTTTATTTAATGAAACACAACCAAAAAACACCCACTAAAAACAGGCAAAAAACCCCACAAAAAAAAAAAGAAAAAACTCTAAAACCCCAATGAAGGCAGCATGTGTCTATTCAGTGCTTTATAATGACCTCTGATAATTCATAATTCAGGCTACTTTCAGAATTAAGTAAGTATGTTAAGAGAGATGCTTTTGATGAAGCTATTTGAAAGCCAAGAAGTTGCAGAAAATTAAATGTAAATAATAATATTTTCAATTTTAAAAAGTTAAGTCATCTTCACATTTGTTTGTGACATTATATTCATATGATCTCCTGCTTCTTCATTGAACAAGAAATATATTTTTTTGTTTCAGTTTTTAAATACTTAAAAATTAAAAAAAAAGTGAATGCAGAATCCATTATTTGTGGTTTATTCCAAACTCATAGGCATTGTGATAACTATTACTATTACTTTAAAAAGTAACAGTAATTACAGCAAAACTGGTCATAGGTGCATTTATAGCCTATTGTCCAAACGAAAAAGCAAATGCCAATTACAGAGAAATATACAACCTAATTTTTCAATGCCTGAATGTGCTACACTGCAAGAGTTCCATTAATAAAAATGCATAAGCTAATATAATTTAAATGCCCACAGAAATGAAGAATAAATTGTATTAAATGCAAGTTAAATTATATTCTCGTTTTGTCAGGTTATACATTTTAAAGTGTACTAGCATACATCGAACATTTGCTAAGCTACTATTAGTGCAAATTTCAACCTTTTTGCAAGTAAAGTCAAATTCTTGATTACTAGAAGAAACACTTGAGGATTTACAATTAATAGGCACATTTTATGGCATCATCATGTTTACTACACCTTTAGCATACTCCTAGTCCCCATAATTAAATGTCAATTATCACCTTAATCTAGCATAGTCTAAGAAAGATTTTAGGAAGAAAAAAATAATAAACATTAATTTAACTGTCACCTTAAGACACCCTTGCATTCAACAGCAGAACAATGCAGAAATGAACAATTTTATATATGTATAATGTGAGGGTGTGTAATGAACAACAGTTGTAAAAAACTTGTTTTTATATTAAAGCTGTAGGATGTTTTTTCCTCATTTTTGTCATCTATACTCTGCCCCCAAACCTTCCCTTAAACTTCACTGAGAAATGAAAAAGACACATACACATAAAAAAATGTGTGTGTCTGTGCATGGGCATGTGTGCATACAATATGTGTCTGTGCATGGGCATGTGTGCATACAATATACACAGGCACACACACACACATACACACAGAGCTCCAAATCTACCTTTTTAACATTTTGTGCATAATACCGTGCACCTATGTATCTAAACATGTTATACTTCAGGCTGCATGCCACCAAGTTTAACATCAGCTTTTATGACTATATTAGGATAGGACATGAGAGAGAGACATTTCAAACAATAATTTCAAGGCTTCATTCCTTTCGCAATACATGGTTCAATTTGCAGCCTCAACACTTTTATCTTCTCATTGAGAATTCCAGAATTCCTTTCATTCCAGGCCATTCCCCCCAACAGTTTACTTTCCCTCTCTAAAGGCCAGGTCTCCTTCTGAGAAATAATTTATTTCTTTTACCCAAAAATAGATTTCTTAATATTGCCAATATTCCCACTTGGAGTGATCAGGGAGTAGGAAAATGGAACTATTTCACTGAGTCTCCAATGTCTAACAATTAATTAGAAACATCATGAAAAATGTTAGGGCAAATGAAGCTTTACAGGAAAGGTGAACTGAAGATGCAAAAAAAGAAAGAAATTGCATATTACAGAATCCATCACTGCTGGTTTTACCCTGAAAACATAAGGCAGAGTGAGTTCAAGTTGAAGTAAAAAAATTATGATGGCTAAAGGTGAAAGAGTGGCTAGCATTGCAAGAGTCAAGTGCACTCTTAAACATGGGAAAAGAACTGAAAACCTCAAAAACATTAAAAAAGGTCTCTTCTGAGATGGGGAACAACCTGATTCAAATTGAACCATCTCATACTGCTCTTGATTTTTTTCTCTCTGTTATCATTCTGTTATCTTTACTTGCTGTGACCACAACAGAAACTAATGGAAGAAAATGTGGCCTATCCACCAGATAATAAGTATATTTCAATCCCAGACAGATTATATGGCACAGAATAGAGAGTTACAGTCAAGTGGTCTTTAGCAATTTAATGAAAGAATAGAAGAGTGATCTTCCTTTTAAGAAGGAAAGTATTGCATTGGAGAAACAATAAAATCAATTACATTAATTGCAATATAAGCATAATTTTCAGTTTTAACATTGTGTTTAAGTTGTCCATCTAAAATTACCATATCCAGCTAAATACCAAAAAGGTAAAAATAGATATTGAAAAAATCTTAGTAAGAACATCTGTGTAGGATTACTATAATTGCTTCACAATGTAAGAGCAAAAATTCAGCCAGAAGGAAAAATGAAAAAACAGTTCATCACTGAAGAAAATAAACTCTTTGACTGTATATAATACATAATAGCAAAACAGCTTTTTCTAAAATGTTCAGTATAACACAGTTGTCAGCCATGAAATAAGCTGATCTGATAAGGCATGACATGGTTTAAAAAAGAAACCAACCCCCCCCAAACTTTAATAGTTAAAAAAATATGACATAGATTTTAGGAAATATCATAAGCTTTGAAGAGTTATATAATTCTACATCTTGAGGAAGACAAAAATATGAACTTCAGGATATTCTGGTTAATGTTATCTCTTCAGTTTCAGACATTCATTAGCCTCAAAGAAGTCAAAGAAAGAGAATTTCCTAAATTATTTTATTTTCTCCCAGAGTATCTATAAGTTTTATATTAGAAAAACCCTCTTGGATTCATATGTAGTATAAAATACATATGTGGCTGCATCTTCTCTATGAAGCTATCACAGAGGCACTTTTGCCTTTTCTTTTTCTCATGCTGTCTCCCCCTCTGATTAGTACTTATTTTCAAATTAAAAAAAAATACTAAATTAGAACACGTTATATAGGTTTTATTAGTAGTACTTATATTATAGGTATGTTACTATAACAAAATTGGGCTATAGGCTTGGAAAAAAATTGAGAATAACTAAAAAATTAAGTCCAGCTGATTTCTCAGCTTCTGTCATACTTTAATTTTTTAAGTCCACATAAATACTTGTATTTAAAATTAACTGTAAAATAATACGCAAGATAAAAGTAAAGCTGTACAAGAGAGGACCTGATTAAAAACATCTCTAGTTTCTGAAGGTGACATTTTCCAGCTATGGAGATTTCCCAGGGAATCAATGGAAGCCTCCTCTAGAAGTCCTCTGAGCAGGACTTGTAGAGCACCTGCGAAGCATTCAAAGATTACTTCAAAAACAGCTATCCAGTTATCTCATTTTATTAATTTGTAATGGAAGACATGAATCCGCTTTATAGGAAAAAATATCTGTACCAAAAGTGGGACTGAACTACAGACATTTTGCATTAATAGGTGTAGTTAAACCCTGAGATATTACTTATGTGAGTGAGTTGCTGTTCAACAGGAAACTGGGTCTTGGTAAGAGTTTTCTTTAAGAAACACAAAATCAGAAATTACTTGCATCATAACTCTTCAACTGTAGGCTTTCAGGGAAATGCTACCTGTGTCTAGATCTCCTGCATGTCTGAGCTTACTGCATGACAGAAAGGTGAATCAGGCAGGAGTTTTCAAAAGCTGTGATAGTTCCCACCTACGGTTTGTACCCAGATTAATCATGGAAACCAAAGTGGTGCAGGTGAGGGGAAAGCTATTTAACAGCTTATGTTGAATTTAAATGCATGATATCAGGTCAGCTGCCCTAGGAAGGCATACACTTCTCAGATGTGGTAACCATTGAGATTGATGTAACCATTGAAGTCTAGAAAGAGAAATGAGAAAATTTACTCTATTCTTATTTGTATTTATTTGATATTTAAAATCACCTATTCCAACCCCCTTGCCATGGTTAGGAACAACTTTGCTGAGATCGAGTTGCTCAAAGCCCCATTCAACCAGATCTTGAATATTTCAAATCATGAGACATCTACAGTTTCTCTGGGCAATATGTTCCTGTGCCTCACTACATTCATGTTAAAATTTCTTTCCTTATAGCAAGTAAAAATCTAATCTAAATATGCCCTCTTTCAGTTTGAAACCATTAACCTGTCACTGCAGGCCCTGGTAAAAGGTCTTTCTCTTTCTTGTAAGCTCCTTTCATATAGGGAAAAAGTCGCAATTTCCCCAGAGCCTTCCCTTCTCCTGACTGAAACCCAGCTCTCTCAGTCTGTCCTCACAGTAGAGGTGTTCCAGCAGTCTGATCATTATTGTGTTATCCTCTGGATTTGTTCTAACAGTGTCGTGTCCTACTTGTCACACTTTTTTTATGCAGCCCAGGGCACAGGTGGCTTTCTGGATGGCAAGCACACCTTGCCAGATCAATTCCAATTTTTCATCCACCAATACCCCAAAGGCCCTCTCCATAGGGCTGTTCCAAATAAGTTTAATTTGTGCTGATATTGTAAATTGCCCCAGTCCAGGTGCATGACTTTTCACTTGGTCATGTTGAACTTCATAAAATTCACATGGCCCACTCTTCAAAGGTCAATGGCTTCCTAAAACGGCATGACTTTCCTTCTAGCATGCCAGCTTCCTTCTAGTCAGTCAGCTTGGTTTGACCTTGATACTGAGGTGAGACACACTCAATCCCACTATGCCATTGATGAAGGTATTTAATAAGCTTGACCCCAATACAGACCCAGGAGGGTCACCACGTGTTACTGGATTCCATTTGACCATTGAGCTGTTCACTGTAACTCTGGATACAGCCATCCAGCCAATTCCTTGTCCATTTAACAGTCCATCTATCAAGACCACACCTCTCCAACTTATTTCCAAGAATTCTGTGAGAGTCTGTATCAAAGACCTTTCAGATCGGTAGGTGTCAGTTGTATCCCTTCCCCTTTCTATTGCTGTAGTTACTCTGTCAGAGAAGGCTGGAACAGGCATAATTTACCATTGATGAAGTTGTCTTTCATCATCTCTCTGTTTTCCACATGTCCTCCACCAAAATTCTTATCAGTACAACTAATGGTGGTGAAATATTGCTTTCCTTTTGTCACATACAGTCAATACAGAAATTACTGAAAATAATCACAGATTATGCTGAGTTGAAAGGGATCCACAAGTCCAACTCCCAGCCCTTTTCACAGAACCATCCCGAAGAGTCTCACCATGTGCGTGAGAACATTGTCCGAACACTTCTTGAACTCTGTCAGGCTTGGTGCTGTGACCACTTCCGTGGGGAGCCTCTTCCAGTGCCCAACCACCCTCTGGGTGAAGAATCTTTTCCTGATATCCTGCCTAAACCTCTCCTGACACAACTTCAAGCCATTCCCTCGAGCCCTGCCACGGGTCAGCACAGAGAAGAGATCAGTGCCTGCCCCTCCTCTTCCCCTCACGAGGAGGTTGGAGACTGCAATGAGGTCTCCCCTCAGTTTCCTCTTCTCCAGGCCGAATGGACCAAATGTTGGTAAAAATAAGGTTTTGACATAATGTATAAAGGAATGTCTAATTTTATTTTATTTTATTTAATCTACACAAATTAAGGAGTGAAGAATTAGGGAGTTTTTAATCTTACTGTTTAAATATTTCTCTTATCTGTAATGTCATTATAGGTTGTAAATTATTTTCTTTGGAAATAATTCAATAATTCCTTGTGAGTGTTGTTTGGGGTTTTGGGGATTTTTTTTTTTTTAATTATAGAATATAGGAGTTTGTTGTATATTTTTTATGTATATACATGGGAAAATGTTCATAAGCTGTTAACATTATCAGAAAACCTGCATAAAGATTTAGGTAATTAAAAAAACATTCCAGCTCATAGTGACTCAGGTAAGGAGAGGATAATCACCTTGAGAATTCATTCTGTTTTGCTTTGTGTGTAATAGAAATAATCAATACTTGCTTTAATTATTTTTCTTTCTATTCAGAAGACTTTACAAAAGCACCCACGGAAGTCCAAGATTTCCTACATAGTAAAAGCATCTGTGTGCTGCACCATTATATAGGTAAACATTACAAGACAGAGAGATTTCAGATGGAATCAACTTACACCCATGTTTCAAAAATTACTGCAGAAGTCTATAGAAGTTCTGTATCAGATACAAAATAAAGTGATATTTCTGAGCAATGAAGACTCATTGCCATGTTGAATGTTGCTTGAACTTCTTATATATTTTCAATGTACATTTTGTATAGTGTTTCTAGGTGGTAATAAGAACCAGCATTTTTTTTTTCTCAGTTGTCAAGTAAGAGGTGAAAACTCTATGCCTGTGATCGAAAATATTTTTTGGGAGTCCATATGGTCTGGTTCAGTTCACACGTTTCAAACTTAATTTCCTTTTACTCTCACGAGTCGATAGACTCATAATTGCAGGCAGCCTGTAAGGCACTTATGAGGGATTTCACTGGCTCTGCAAAAGGTCTCAAAAGATTTTCACCCATGCAGGGTGAAAGGCTAAGGCTGTCATGAATATATTCAGTCCTCATCAGTTACATCTCTGCCATTACAATAGTGAGTTAGGCATCTCTTGAGGAAATTCAGGGAGAGTAATGGAATCCTCGTACCAGGAAAGGAGTCCCCAGGAGGGGTCTTTTAGATGTTAGCCCTTATATTTAGTGTTGCCAATATGATTTCACATTTTGTTTTTAGGTTTTCTACTAGAAGATTTGGGGTTTTAAGAGGCCTAGTCAGCTGGAATGACCTGCATTCACACACATGATATCATTTGTGAAATACATTGCAACTTTCTTTACGTTAGTAATCTTACTCTAGGCTGTATACATGACTCAGTCTATCTACTTGAATAATCTCTAGAAGAATACTAATTAATTTTTTATCTTCTAAATGCCACTCTACTGTGAGTGGTTTACTATATCAGTTCCCTTTAAACAAGCTTGGGTTATGAACCAAAGGCCATTGAATAATGAGTACTTTACCTGGGGAAAAAAAAAAAAAGCTGGAATGAAATTTTGACTCTCCATATTTATTTTGCACTCTACTTCTTTCGGTAAGAGTGTTTTAAATAATTGAATTTGGTTTAGTTTACACCCTTTAATTTTTTATATTGGCTTTATTATAAGAAGTAATTACTTTTCAACCCAATATCCTATTTGAGTCACCTTTTTGGTCATTGGATTCTTTTACAGGACATGGTTCATGAAGTGATATTGTAACATTTATTTTTTTTTGCAATTATTTTTATATCTATTTAAGAATGATTAAACTTGTCTATAATTTTGGAATATTGGACTGAAGAATAAAGCCAGTTGCTGATTGTTTATTTTTGGAAAATAATTTTTATTCTCTCAATAAAAATGACTTCTTGTAGAAGAAGGCTGTGCTGAGAGAACACAGTATCAAGAATAACTGCTGTAGCAGTTATTTTTGGTATAGTATTTGCCCTACCTCTGTCACCTATCACTTCACTTGCAATGTGAACATAGCTGAGTCTTTAAAATCCCTTCTGTCCATTAAAGAATGCGTCCTTCAGAACTGTACTATCACCTCTGCAGAAACATCTAGAAACCTGAGATATAAAGGGCAAATGATAGATGCTGCTCTGGAGAAAAATACATGCATTTTTCACCAGATGGTATAAGTAGGTAAAACGGTATAAGTAGGTAAAACAGTATAAGTAGGTAAAAAAAAACCATCACAAATTCTTCTATTGTACTTTCAAATTTATTTACTATTATTGCTCTACTTTACTGATTCTATTTATTAAATAAACAAAATAAGCAAAATTAAAGTTATTGTTAGAATTGTGTAATTGAGAAGATTCTTATGAAGATATACGCAGTCTTACTCTGAAGTGTTTGAGAATGGTACAGTATTTAACTTAAATAATCAGCTGTAAGGTTTGCATGGATGCAAATATTTTGTTAATCTTCAATAACAGTAATATTGTCTGATACGGAGGTTTTGCTCTTTCCTCACACCATCGTACTTCCAACAGTAGTACTTCTTGTGTCTGTTTACTACTGGAGTGTTTCAAAACTATACCTTCTTTGAAAATATATATTACTCAAACTGTTAATGTTATCATATTTAATATCAGCCCTGGGCGTGATGGTAGTGGAGATCTAGCAAGTTTCATTTAAAATTCTATTTGCAGACCTAAATGCCAATGTCTGTATAAGCAATTGGTAGGTAATTGACACCTTTGTGTTCTGTAGCCCTTCAGTGTGGAAGATTACAGATATTTTTTTCTCATTTTGTTGCTATTAAAATTACTGAAAATGAGTCTTGTTCTTTGTAACATTAACTCCATTATAGAAAATGTCATTACCAAAAAATATTCATCATTATAGTCAGTTGTACAGAATCATTCAAAACTTTCTGTGTATAAAGTAATATTGTTCAAATGATGTGGCTTTTTGTAACATCTCTATGAAGAATTCCTTAATAGAATATTGACATCCAATTCTTCATGGTGACCTTGTGTTTTTTTAATACCACGTCCCCACATCCATGGAAAATCAGGCGGAAACATAGTGCCAAACAGAAGAAAAAGATACAAACAAGTCTACCAGCACCTAATTGTATTCAAAATTATAATATCTGTCTTTTTTTTTTTTCCTGAGTAAGAAATCTACCAGACTATTAGGCATTATTTTTTAAGAAGTGTTCCTTCATTTCTTAATCTCCGAGCTTCTGTACTTGACAAAAGTACTTAGCCAGTGATCACAAGAGAAGGTTGGTCTCATCTGGACACTTCAAGTTCATCTGTCTGAAATAAATAGAAAACAGATTGCCTTATACCCAAGTACCCAACATGCAGCCTCATGAGCTGAAGTGGCCTCAGACATAGGAAAGAACTTGAAGAATCCTATATCTCACATAAGAGTCCTAAGCACTGAATTATCAGCAAATGAGGAACATTCTTCTACTATTTTGAGAGTGAAAAACATAATGGTAATATGTTGGTGTTCACTTTGCCAGTTTTTTAATTCTTCCTACCAACCATCCTACTTACAATCAGACTTCTGAGGCTCTTCCTGTAAGAATTCAATAATCATGACTTTTACAGTTTCTTCAACAGTGAATAAAGATGCAAATCATTAATTTATTATTTCTGCTATTACATTATTATTTCAGGGAGCTTCTTTTTTCACATGTCTGTGCAGATTTCCTGCCTCTGTTGCCTTTGGGAAAGAATTTATTAATGGCTTTTATTCCTTTTGAAAGTTGTTCTCCAACTCTATATTTTGACTGCCTTTTATATTGAACCTGCTGGAATTTTTAGTCCTTTCATTTTCTTTGGTTGCACACCATTTCACTTTTCTGAATGATGTCTTCTTGAATTAAATATTTTCTATGACTCAGCAATTTAATCATGCCAACTTTCTTTTGCATTTTTTTGAACTCCCTAGGCTATTTTTATGCTGTTCCTTTCTTTGAATTTACATATAAAGTCTTGGATTTCTTGTCTGGTTGCTTCTACAAGGACATTAGGTGCAAGTACATTGTGATTTCTATGCTAAATAGTTTTTTGATGGCAACATTTCAAATAATTTCCAACTCTGTTAAACAATGAGTTCTTCTATAATTTTTAATGTTTTCTTACTAACTACTTTTTTATTTATTCATGTGTCGAAAGCAAAACCAGTGAGACTCCCAGTCAGAGATACAATTTAATAGGAGAAGAGAGGAAAAAAGGTAAAATAAAATAAATGGAATAATACAACATAACACCCTGTTGGTCAGGGTGTTTGAAGCAGTCCAAAGGTAAGTCCTCCTGGAGTGGCAGATGTGGTTCCGCTGGAGCAGAGATGATCCTGGGAGAGGAGGGTCCAGTGATGGTGAGAAGGGTCCAGTCTTCCTCCAGGAATGTGGTGGAACCAGATAACTTGTGCTCCTGTGTCTCAGTTTTTATCTAGGTAGGAATGGTTGGCTCCTCCCACTGGGTGGAGCATCTCACAGTGGAATATGTCATGCCCTTAGTGAGCTTTAATGGCCCATTAGCAGAAGATACCCCCCTGGAGGGAGGTCGGGCTGTGAAAGAGATAAGAAACACTGCCCCCCCTGGTTTTAACAGTTGGCCCATTATCAGAGGGCATCCACCCCCCTCCCCCCAGAGTTACAAGAGATAAAGAAGAACATTTCCCCAACTGCTTTCAGCAGATGAAATAGAATACACATTTTTGGTTCCTTAACCCAAGACATTATGATATGTATACACAATAGGAGTGCAAAAAGTACTGCATGAAAAAGTTTATGGTCATTAACTACTGTCAAGTACTACTATGCAAAATTCTAATATCCGCAATTTATACAGTGAAAATATTTAGTACTTAAAATTCCTCTTAAAACCAATGATAAACCAATGAACATACCATTTGAAAATCCTCCCTGAAAAAGCCAAAATTAAAAAAAAAATATAAAACACACAAATTAATTGTCTTACCTGCCTGTGAGTTTTCAACTGCCTTATACAGAAACTGATCATACGCTTTTTGTTTTCAAAATTACTTCTAAAAACATTTGCAGAAGAGTAGCATGCTACACTTCTTTCCTTGAAAAAGGAAATCATGATACATGCTTATAATTTTCTCTGGGAATCAGTTTCTATCACTGTTCCTTGTTCACAGCCCCTGTAAGCACAAATGCAGAATTCCAAGCCCTTTGGGACAGAGAGCTCCAGTGCCAAGCATCCTCTGATACTCAAGTACCTGTCATAGTGGGGAAGGATATGTACAGGGATAAACAAACAACATTGGAGCACTGGCACAAACTGCCTAAACCTGTTGTGGACAGTTTACTGTTGCTGATGTCAGAGAAATCTTTTCTAATGCAGCTTTAAACCATCACACAACAAGTTAAAGTTGTGACAATCAATACTGTTAAGACCATTGATATAATTAAGACTGAGAGGAATGCAAGTAGACTAAAACAGAAAAGGGGAAACTCACTTGCCACATAGGGAAACTGTAACGCCGTAAACAATTGATTTTATCCACCAGTGGGATAGGGGAGGAAGCTACAGGAGGAAATGGAGGACCTATGAAGGAGGAAACTAAGCCTAGGAAGAAGGGAGGATGGGCAGAAATTTGATTTTTCAATTTTGACTTTATTTATCATTGGTTTAATCTGTTTTTAATTGGAAATAAATTAAATTAAATTAATCTTCCTTATATTTAGTCCATGCCACCTATGACATTAATTGGTAAGAGTTTCCCTCTGTCTATATCTCAACCCAGAAGTTTTCCATCACGTTTTCAGCCCCCTCATTTTTAAGAAAGAGGAATGAACTAGAGGCAGCTAGCCAATATCAAGCCACACATGAACAGAAAAAACGATTAAAAGGTAATGGGGTGACTTATGAGGTCACAAAATATTTTAGGATAAGTAACATCAAGATTTGCTTATGTGGATATGCAGTCATCTATTAAGTATGTTCACATAGCATCTTAGCTTCACAAATATTTTTAATTTTTATAGGAAGGTTGTTTCAGCTAGATAACCTAGTTCCCCAACAGCATCAGCATGTCCAATTACATTCCTGACCATGAACTAGAAACTGCATTTGTAAGCTTACAGTCCTCACCCCACCTTAATCTCTAAGTACATAATTATTTATGCAGTACATTACCACATGAGAGGGAAAATCCATGTTTATAGACCTTGACCAGCAGACATGTCACCTGATGTACAGTTCATTTCCAAACAAGGATTTAAAAAAAAAACAAACCCAACTGAGTTAAAAAAAGAGAGTTAAAAAAACCCCAGCATTACTTATAACTACGAGATGTTGAGTAATATAGAGAAAAGAACCACATCACTTTAAAACTAAGGGAAAAGGTTGTGCAGTGTGACATTATTACAACTTTCATAATTGTACAGTTTTGGCCTATACATCTGTTTAAGACCAATCAACATTCATTTATTTTATCTTTCTTTTTCTTTTTATATTTTTTTAGAAACAATAGGTTTGTTGTTAAAAGAGAATATTACATCAAAAACCTGATCTAAACCTACCAAACACTTTTTTATCAGTCGGCAAAGCTCTTAAAAACCATAGTTAGATCCTAACACCTTTGAATTTAGCTGGAAAACAGCACTCCATAAGAGTAGAGGAACGCGCATAGACAGCCGTAACTTCTATGAGAAATGGAGAGAATTCATACTTAATATCTGTTTAATCACACCTGGAGACAGGAGAAAATGCAGCTGCCGCAATTAATCAACACCTCAAAATAATTCAGACACTTCTTGAGATTTCCCACAGTACTGCAAAATTACACTGTAGCTGACTCATGCTTGCAGTTAAGCACATAGGTAAAGACTTATGCACCACTATAGTGTGTTTTTAAAGCTTCTTCTACTGTTTGTCAAACAAATTGTACTTTCTGATCCAGCAGAGCATCACGGCTCAGAGACGTTTCATTGAAGTGACATAAGGGCAAACACAGTCTTAAGTAAACTAGGAATATAAACAAATTAGGGTATCTTAGCAAATGTAGCAGAAGCTTGTGTTTCTGGAAAATTCGTTGTTGTGGTTTGACACTGGCCAAAAGCCAGGCACTCACAAAAGTCATTTGCTTATTCTCTCTTGCTACAGTTGAGTAGAGGAGAGAGAAAAAAATTAACAAAGGGCTCATGAGTTGCGATGAGAACCAGGAGAAAAAGCACTATAAGGGCAAAAGAGGTTCAAATTTAAAAGTATAAAGTAAATTTATTTTTAACAGAGTCAGAGGAGTATAATGAGAAGTAGTACAAGCCTTTAAAACACCTTTTTTTCCCTAGCCCTCCCTCTTCCCACTGATAGCTCATGGAGACAGGGCATGAGGGGTTTGATCAATTTGTCACTCGAGATCTTTTTCCATTTGCTCAGGGAAAGGAGTCTTTTTTGTTTTGTTTTGTTGGGTTTTTTTGTTGGTTTTTTTTTTTGGTTTTTTTTTTGTTATGTTGTGGTGTCCCTCCCACTAGCAAACTGTCTTTCCAAAACCGTTGTGGCACGGGTCACACGTCTACAGGGTGTAGTCTTTTAGGGGTAGGCTGCTCTACTTTGTGAAGCAAGGGCCCTATCTCTCTATTTCTGGAAGCGGGGGCCCAGTCTCTCTCTATTCAGGTCTCCCACTAGCTTTCTCTAACATCCACCTACTCCAGCATGACCACTTTTCCCACGGGCTGTGAGTGAATCTCTGAATCCCCCATGGGCTTCATGCATTACAGGGGACAGTTTATCATAGTCCTCACCACAGCTTGCAGAGGAATCTCAGCTCCCCCACTTTTTCCACTGGCCTTGGTGTCTCCATGTTGTTTTCCCTCACATGTCCTCTTTTCCTCCTCTTCTTTGACCAGAAGAAACACTGCTGTTTGCAGGTACTATTGTAAACAAGCTCCATTAATTCAAAGATTCTTGCAAGATCCCGCAGCGCCAAGAATTTGATCTCGTCTAGGTTCCGTGTCACTCATCACGCTTCCACTGTCAGTGACCAGGTGGCTCCACTGACAGCACACGGGCAGTGGTGGCTGCCATGGTGCTGGTGCCATTTACTGCCTCTCTTCACACTCGACACTGGGAAGGGGACGCCGCTCCTCCCCCTGCCCTTCCACCTGCAGCACGGCTAGCCAGGGGCAGCCAGGCAGGCAAGGCTCATCTTGGATCACTCCAAGATGGCAGCAGCCATGGTGACACTTTGCTGTGACACGGATGGCCCCCAGCAGTGGCTCTTCACCACCCCTGGGAAAAAAAACAGCCCTGTGTATGGGCTGTTTTGATTTTCTTCTTAAATATGTCGTCACAGAGGCGTTATCAACTTCTCTAATTGGCCCAGCAGCATGTCCATCTTCAGAGCCATCAGAGGTTGGCTCTGTCAGACATGGTGGAAGCTTCTAGCAGCTTCTCGCAGAAGCTACCCCTGTGGTCCCCCCGCTACAAAAAAACAGGCTGTGCCAAACCAACACACTCATAAAACAGATAGCTAAAAGACATATGGAAGGAAAAAACAATGGGGAATTAAGGAAGTGGTGTTCAATGAGTTAGCCTTGCACAAATCAAAAGTGGCAGTCAGCATTAATTGAGCTGGGGAAAGAAGGGAGGTTCCACTTCAGACTTCATTTTACTAACGGTTAGCTAATGAGAAGCTAAAGAAGTAATCTCATCCTAATTGTTTTTCTGGCAGTTTTAAATATTAAGTGTTGCCCAAACCTATTACTCAGATATCAGAATACTGATATCTGTTTCAGTACTGTGTAAGAAGAAATTCAAACAAGAAATTCAAACCCCAAATAAAAAAAACAAAACCCGCAAAAAAAAGCACCTTTTTTTGCAATTTAAACTGTGAAACATCTTTTATTACTGTGTTTTCAAATACAGTCTCAAACATTTGCACAAACCCATATCCATTTGTTCTGCTGTAAAATCATAATGCTTAATGACAGTATTTGCACAGCTGAGATATGCAACTAATAAGGTGTTCCAAGTTAGAGATATTTGAATTAATGGATTATGTGGAATTTTACAGAATTTTTGTTGCACACAGTGTTTAAAATGAAACTGAAGTTTATGCTGTAAGTTCCTGTTCACATTAATGATTGTGTGTTGCTGATTAATGAACAGCATCTGTTGTTTGATAATAACCTTAAATGTGTAATCAAGCCAGAACCGAGTCAAGTCCTGTATTTCTGTAGGAAAACATGGGATGTGCAGTAAATGAAGGAATAAATATTCTCCAACTACCCACTGAATGAAAAACATAATATAAACAGCACTCAGAAAAGACATTCACTTTTAAATTCTCATCAGTTTCCATAAACCTTTGCAAGCTGGTGTTTTTCAGTCTGGAGAAAAGGAGGTTCAGGGGAGACCTTGTCCCTCTATACAAATACCTGAAAGGAGGTTGTAGTGAGGTGGGTGTTGATCTCTTCTCCCAAAAAGCATGTGATAGAACAAAAGAAAATGGCCTCAAGTTGATCTAGGGGAGGTTTAGATTGGATATTAGGAAAAAATCTTTATTAAAAGGGTCATCAAGCCATGGAATAGGCTGCCCAGGCAAGTGGTGGAGTCACTATCCCTGGAGACATGGCACTTAAGAATATGGTTTAATGATGGACTTGGCAGTGTTAAGTTTGCTGTTGGACTCAGTCTTAGAAGTCTTATTCAACCTTGATGGTTCTATGATTCACGATATTATTCTATACATTTTTGCTCTCTCTATCCAACTCCTACTTAATACACAAATTGAAAGGATTTTACTACGTATATCCATAATATTTGTGAGCTCCACATTCAAATATGGACCGTTATGTGTTATTTACTTCAGATAGTTCAACTGTTCTCTGATGTCAGACACCTCAGATATCCATTGAGGCAACTTGCTGAAGACCTTCTCAGAGAATATTCTAAAAATACCTCATCATACACTATAGATATTTTAGGGATGTAGATCTAATGTACAGATTAATATCAAAATATCTGTGTTCATTTTAGTTTATTTCTTGATTTGAGTTACTCTTTTTTTGCTGACTACTTGTCATCATGCAAGTTTTCAAAGGGTTACCAATAAATACCATTGGCTTCAGTTGGTTCTTTGAATTCCCAGGTGTCTTACAGTAAAACCTGGTTGCACCAAAAGTCCCAATGTACTGGGAAAATAATGCAGAAGTAAAAATTTCTTTCTTTGTACACATTCAGACCCATGATTACCTTTTCTTCCACAGATCAGAAAAATTGTAAAACCATATGAGCTTCTCTCACTTCACCTGAACAGGAAAAGAAAAATATTGACCTTGTAGGAAGAAAAATGTAATTTATGTTCTCATACTATTACATCAAAATAGAAATTAAGTTTAATCTACACAAATGCTAATACCTTGATTAGTTTTTTGGATTCAGTTTGCATTTTAGTAACAAGAAACACAGACTTGATAAGGCATTATATTTGTACAGCCTTCAACAGAAGTACATGCTAAATATTTTTGTGAGAGACACTGAGAAAAGTAAAATCTATGATTAGAAGTCAATACATACAAGGAGCTGATTATCTGCTGTTGCAGTAAGATCTATCAAAATTACATGATTCTCAGAACTGCTGAGAATGTACTGATATTCTTACTCCACTGGGAATAATGTGTGTTCAGTGTCTCTGAAAAAGAAGTCATTTAAAATTGATTTGGATGTCTAATAATGTCTAATTGAAGAACTCTCTAAACTGAATACTAGAGTGAAAACTTGAGAGTGTGAAGGAAAACATATGACATCTGGGACTGGGGTTTAGAAAAATCTTGAAAATTGAGCGAAAGGAGGCACTTGTATTCATGGTTTCTTTTCTTTACATACCTATGCTATCTTTATTTATTATTTATGAACAGGTATTTTCCGGGGTAAGTGTTTCACATTACTGAACAGCACAACATGCAGAAAGGCATCTAAAAAAAAAAAACAAATTCATGTTCTTGTGAAACAGTTGTAAAGGAGCACAGGGAAATTGTGTTTTTCCTTTGCAGTGACTGAGATCTGTACTTTTAGACATTTTAACCTCTTGAATAGCATCAAACACAGGTAAGAAATACCATGCCATTACTAGAAAATAAAAATAAAAATCAGTACATCAGATTTCTAGAAAATAAAACTCTTAGTAGCACTCCCAGGAAATAACTACTTTGATAACATGTATTCAGAAGTAGTAGGAACAACTGACGATAGTCTAAAGTTTGTATTCATTACTGTAGCTAGTATTTATTACTGTAGTTCTGGGATCTGAGATATTATTTTGTAGTTATTTATTTCACTGGAAGGTGTCATGTTTCAGATAGGGAATGTAGTGCTTACTTATTCACTAAGTTTGGTCATAGCATTTTCTTATATGTTTTTGAGTTTATGGTTGGGTAAAGATAACACTCCTGACAGGTTTCAATGCCACTACCCGCAACAATGCACTTCACTACATCTTGCCTTGCTTCATCGTTTTCATTAAATAGGACTTAAGCCATTTTTCTGCTTCTGTTTCTGTCTTGTTTCTGGCGTTCTGTGATCTTTAATATGATCCTTCTTATCTACTCATATTAGATGATTGCACATTTTCCAGCTTTGATCTATGCAAGTTGCAATTGGGCTGACTTGCTTGATGTTAGCATTCCTTCTGCGTGAGACAGTTTCTAAATTGCTTGTCCAATTTCTGTGGGTTTTTTTTAAAAGCAAAGCATATTAATGTGTACGCTGTAATTGAAAAAACAGATATCCTAATGACTTCAAAATTACTATATCCATGCAGCTTGTGAAATGGCAAATGGCTTTGCTTTCCAAGCCTTCCTTTTCCTGCTGAGCATTCTTTTTAACACTTTCCATTGCAAAGCCTTTTGTTTCTTCAGAAAAGCCTAAAATGCCTTCCTGCATTGCCTTTCAGGGTCTAAGAAGCTAACATGTTTGCTAAGAGTAAATTGCTGCTTACTGGATATTTCTGACAAAGTTTGACAGTAACATCAGTGAGTCTGAGACAGTTATGTTTAGTAAATCTGTAGATGTAAAATTCAGAATGCTTTGCTCCCTTTCTCTGTTCCATCAGCGTGTACATTGTAATTTTGTTTGAAATGTCACATTCCTTTCATAGCTTAACAGCCTTATACCTTTTAAGAAAAAAGTTGTCTTATATTAAACAAAGATTCATTATTTTATCAATGCAATTATGGCAATTATATTACCAATGCATTAGAGCAAATGTCAAATTAGTAGAATTTTAGTCCAGTTGCTTGTGTTCTGTGCTGCAAGAAGTACTAGCAATAGAAGTAATAGTAACAATCTCTCACCACAGTTCTTCAAATCATATCTCAGCTTTATTTATTTAAGCCATCTCTATAACAAGAGAATACTTTATTTCTTGTACTTATTCTGTTAATTGCCTCTCCTTTTGTGCTTATCAACATAGTTACCAGCTAGAGCAAACTCATGATGAATTTCAATATGGCAATCATCTGTCAAGAACAGGACAGAATCCATTTTCTCTGGGTTGCATATTGACCCACAGCAAAAACTCTTGCAAGAATGTGACTACTCGATATAAAAGCCACAGGTTTCCTGAGGTAACCTGTACCTCATGTAGAGGTCATCTGGTTCAATACTCTGGTCAATGCAGAGCCAATTGCAAAGACAGATTAAACATCGAATTTAGACCAGGTTGCTCAGACAACCCAGTCAAGTTTTGAGTATGAACATGAAACTTCTACCATGTTTCTGTTGCAGTGTTTGACAATTCTTGTAGTAAGATTTTTTGTGCCCTTATCTAGTTTGAATTAATATATTTAAATTTTTTGTCCGTTTTCTTATATGCTTACATTGTGCTTCTCTTGGAGAAGTCTAGTTCCAGCTTGTCTATAACCTTCAGATAATTCTTCATGTCTAAATTTGCTCTATTTAAAGTATATTCAGTTTTATATTGACATGCTAGATATTCTAATTAATGTATTAAATAGTAGACATAATGTCAGAAAAGGATTTTTAAATAAGAAAAGGTCAAAATTTTATTTAATTCTATAAGAATATGTACTCCCAATGCAAAAAAAGAAAAAAATTGACAAAAAAATTAACACCATTATTGCTGTGTTAAGACTATAATGATATTAAATTCAGTTTTCACACAAGCAAATGGGTTCTCACCCACCCCTGGATAAATAATTTGTATAAGAGAAGCTGAGAAAAGATCTTGATCATCATGCCCTCCCTCCTCAAAGTTTGAGAACTAATGATTTTTCACCATTTCACAAGACAATTTACATTTAATTGCATATCTTCCTTGCTATACATATAGATAAAATATTTTCTGACTTTAAGAAACCTACAAGTTTCAAAACTGTATCTTATAAACATAAGTTCACACTTTTTATAAAATATCAAGATACATAAGTTGTGCAACTTATTCTGAGATATTATTATTGTGCAACAATTCTGAGATATAATACTCAGTAAACTTATGACATACAGATATGAAACCTCACATTGGTGAGTTATGTGTCTCAGTGCTGTATAAAAGTTAAAGGTCATTGAATTTATCAAAAGGAAATCAAAGGATAAATAGGACACTCCATAAAAGGTAGTGTTTACTAGGAGTATTTTTTTCCACCTAATCAACTGTAGTACCATTTCATTTAATTATCACATTGACTGTCCTTGTGCAACTCCAGAAGAAGATCAAATGTATACATTCACTGACCAAAAACTAGCACCATAAATGTATTTGCTGCAATGCACCACCAAAGCAATTCCAAAAACTGCAACCATTCATTAACATATTCTATCTGGACATTTTGACCTTGTTCCTACTATTATAAAAACTGATGTCCTACAGCTATATTTGGAAAGTCTTCAGGTTATTCATTTTGCAGAGAAAGTTGTTCTGTAAATAAATAGTCCAGAGAGAGACACAAATTCAAAATGTAAACAAGAAGCATAATTTCTAGAAAGAGCATCAATCTGAAGCTAAGACAGAAGAGACTTCCCAAATCAGTCTCCTTTTCCGCATTTTCCATGTTATCGATATTTTTCTTCACTATGGCCTAGATCTTGGTTTCTCCATTTCAAAAGATCTTTTTTTCTGATGTCAGAAACCAAACTAGAAAACTGTTTTCTAGTTCCACTTAGATATGATTTTAAAGTAAATAAATGCAAATGAATATATCAGTCTAACTGTATTTGTATGGGGGAAACAAATCCTTAAAAGCCATCTTAATCTTCTGTCTGTAAACATCTTTGTCTGCAATTCTGCCTGTACTGTTTTGCAGATCTACAAATCTGATAGGCTACAGAGTTCCTGCCAAAATGATAGAGACAAAGAAAAACAAAGGCCAAAACGCTTTCACTTCTACAAAACAAAGTGCATACACCTTACTTGCAGATAATCTGTAGTGTTATCTTCTATTTGGTGGGGACTATCTTGTTAAAAAATCTGTGCCTTATCTTATGCATAGACTGCTGTGGATGAACGTTGACCTTAGATAGAACCAAAATGATAAATGATCATTTCCTTAGTGAAGGTTTGCAAGCAGCAAGTGTTATCAATTTTAAAGAAGCTTTACAAGTACAAAATATATCAGGAAGATCCTATCTGCTTGTTTATGTTTCCTGACTCTCCATGCCTTGGAGAAACCTATAAGCATAGTATTATGCATCAAATAATAAATAAATTAATTAATTAATAAGGTTGTATAGCTCCCCCTTTTTTTTTTTTTTAATTAACAGTATGGTTAGATATTTTTATATAACACTTAAAAAAACTTCAATACTCAAAACCCACAAATACTGTTGGATAAGTGAAGTATATCTCGCAATATTTTCTTCTTGTGTTATAGGACCATTCTAGAGAAGCAGTTCAGTAGTAATTTTAGATTCTGCAGAATAATACTCTAGCAATATGATAGTTATTGAGCAAGTCTTCACAGAGCTTTTTGCATGGCCCTTGTACTTGCCTCATCCACAAGTCCTTGTGCAAGCATAGTGGTATTTACCTTATTAACAGTAGAGAGCTAGAGCTGGTTTTGTCATGTCACAGTTAATCAGGAATTCTTCCCTACCGGAATTCTCATCCCTCATCTCCTTAAATGCATGCCTATGACAGACTTTTCTGTCCAGTGGGCAGGTACATTCAAACACTTTTTGAAAGCAAAAATGAGTTCTGTACATTTGAATCTTACCCCTCATGGTTCAACCACTTCTCCCAAAGGTCTTGCTCTCTTATGCCCCCATGCCAACTGCTGCTTTGCTTGTGTAACTGGTAGAAGATGTGAAACAAGAAAATTATTTGCTCTTGTTAAAATGTCACTGAGAAGCAAGAGGAGTTATAAAAAGATTTGAGACTTTTTCCTTTATGTTAACATATTTAGATAAAGAACTCCATAAAGAGTGAACTGTGAAACAAAAGAAAGGTTAAAGTACATGGAAAGAAAGGGCTCTTTTTTATTTTTCTCAGAAGATTTTGCATCTCCCCTGAAGGAGGCAGAAGCAGGCAGGCATGGTCAAATGTAGGCTCTTCATCAAAACACCGTGCCACACCTCCAAGAAGCAGCCTTGCAGCACTGGTCATTTGTCTCATTCAAAAGTGTGGAAGAGAAGGCTCCCCAGGACATTTGGGAAGTGGCAAATCCTGCTGAATTTTCAGAGCAGTTCCAATGGTCAAGACAACTTTGAGAGCCTCCTCACTCAGGCTTATATAACCAGATCAAATTTTGAGTTATATAACAAGTGTATGACATAAACCTCACAGTGAAGGATGGGTTGGATGTTCAAGGGAAAGCCAAGCCATCCCTCGGAGTGTCCATGTATTCTGTGCCTAAAGCACAGCCCCAGAGGATATAAACCAAGACCTGGGTCTTGTGAAGGGTCTGCTCTAGGACATGGTCTAGAGCATGGACACCCTAGATGAGTCCCTGGATAGTGTTGCCCTCCTTTCTGGTAGGCACATGTCACAAAAAAAAAAAAAAAAAAAAAAAAAAAAAAAAAAAAAAAAACCAAACCAAACCAAACCAAACCAAACCAAACCAAACCAAACCAAACCAAAACAAAACAAAACAAAACAAAAAAAAAAAAAAAAACAAAAAAAAAAACAAAAAAAAAAAAAAAAAAAAAAAAAAAAAAAAAAAAAAACGGAAAAAGAGAGAGAGGAAGCTGCCAGTGAATGGAGAAGAAACAGACAGGAAAATTGCCTGGAACTAGCCCAAAGGCCACTTGGTTGGGCATTTCTCTGACTACACACTCACATGGGTTGGCAGCAGACAATCCTAGTGTTATTTACAGATGGGCCTTCTGTTGTTTTGGGAAGAATGTTTGGAAATGACATTCAAGATGGAGCCAGGAATGATGTAGGCAGACATTCTCAGCAAAGCCTGGAACTCTTTTCATTTAAATCTATGTGATTTGTTTGGAACACCTAAAAGCTTGTTTTGGTGTACTAAGAAACTAAAAGATTCAATATGTTTTTCAAAATATTCTTCTTTTTCACTGAAAATTTCCTTATCATGTATATAAGTATTTATAATAATACATAGATTTCTCTTCTCTATGTGTGTGTTTGTGTGATTGTGTGTGTAGAATAATAATGTGTTATAGTGGCAGTTCTGGGGAAAGCGTGACAATAATTTATTCTATTTGCAGAAACAAAAGAGCATAAACCATTGAGTTTGTAGCAAACAGGAAAATATTTTTATCATGGGTTTTTAGGTACTTATTTTTCAGCTTTCAGATAATGGAATACAATCTGGAAAGGAAACCTTTTTACTTAATTAGCCAATGAATTAGAAGGCATTCTTGCAAGGAATTCACTAATATCCATAAAGTATTCTGCCATAGCAACAAAATCATGTGAGAATTGAGCATGGGATATTTGAATTAATAAAACCATTACAAGTTTCACCCCCAAAATCAGTACTTTTATCTGCAAAATACTAACACTTTTAATAATATTTTTCTGATTATCTGAATATATCTTAAAAATGTGCAAGGACTTAAAAACACATGAGAGAATTGCCAAAGACTGTCCTGAATGTAACCAGGTAGGATCTCAATTTACCTGTCCTTTCACAAAATGCTTTTTCATATGCAATAAATCATTAATAATCATAATGATAAAACAAGAATAACAAGAAAAAAGATTAATTATAAAATGTGTTTTTATCCCACTTTACTTGTAATACATTAACTTGAATAATATCTTTTAATAACTGCTAATCTTCTAATGCAATTTCTTGACTCAACACATAGCTCATCTAGTCTATTACCAGAAGAGACAGAAGACAGTTTTGTTTATCTGATGTTGTCTTTTTAAAATACTCATTAGATATTTCCCTGCTTTTAAAAATGTAATTGTTTATCATGTTTGAAGATTGTGTGTAATCACATATTAAATATGGTAGATAAACTAATTTAAGAGTGTGATTTAATCAAGCAGTTTTAAAAAATCAATTAAGAGTCAGATGTGAATTAATTAACCTTTAATATATCTAAAGCATGAGAAAATGGAGAAACTTGAAAGTCATCTAGCTGCTGTTCACATTTCACAGCATTCCACTGGATTGTTAAACAATATAATAAGTATAACCTCAATAAAACATTTAGATAGTAATATTTTTCATTATGCAGATCTTCATAAATCCCTAAAAATTTAATGTGAAGGAAAACAGGTAATTTGTAAAAGGTTGTGACAAATCTATAAATGACTACCAACTTTTTGAGCCCCTTACTAGAGATGTCCAAATGAAGGCATCCTATGGCAATGTTCATTTAAAACAGCCTACTCCTCTCTTTTCAAGGTAATAAAAAAATTCATGACATCACTTTATTAATAAACAGTTCCAAGTAAGAATTAAATCAAAAATCAGCTGCTGTCCAGTTATAATCAGAGTCTTGAAAAGACTCCCCAGGAAAGTTCTAGAAGGGGAACATTAAGGATACCTAAATCTTGTCAGGAAAGCTGTGCATAGGGAGTTGCCTATATAGGAAGTCATGGCAGGAAATGGGAGTTATCATCCCTGTGCAAGAAGCCAGAACTCAGCAGCCAGTGAAAATAAGATGAAAAGCAGTGTACTAAGAGATGCAAAAAATAAACAGCCCTATTACATAGTTATTTGCATAGTATGTTGGAAACCCTGACAGAAAGAAACTTCTGGCCTCTAGAGAGGTGAGACATTTATCAACAGGTTGATCTTTAGCATTATTTTAGTTGTTGGGGTGATTGAGTACATATATCAATGTCATGTCTGCATAAGAGTTTTAAGATACAGTGTGGGTTATACAGTAATGAGTCCTTCTGTCATATTAAAGAACCCAGAACTGATGCATTCGAGGTAGCAGCATATGCTGACTGAGAATGAGCAATTATGATTAATAAGAAGATTAAAATTTCAGTATTCCTAATACTGTGATTTACAAGGTTTTGCAAGCATTTTTTTTCTCTGTGTTGAAAAAAACATAACAGAGTTTCAGAATCAACTAAAGTTTGGTCTAAACTGGTCCATGTCAGTCCATATCTGGTGCTCATCACTCTGTTCCTGAATGTTCTGTTCCATTCTCCATTTTTCCCTTGGTCTTTATCTTTCAAGAGGCTATTTTAGCACCTATATAAATTGAAATTGACCTGGATCAGTCAAGTCCATCAGCTTCATCAGACTTCCAGTCTGAAATTCAGTACCAAGTACTCTCAGTGATGTCTGTAAGCAGTTACCATTGATATTGCTAAATTTTTCACTATGAATTGAGGCTTGCATGTAATCAGCATTTCCTTCAGTGGTAATTTGTCAGTTTTGTTAATTAGCTAAATAATCACCTTTTAAAATAAATTGATTTTCCATTACTTTTCTAGCCTTCTTTTTCTTTTATTTTCTTTTAAAAGAGATGAAAGATGATGATATTGTACAAAAGCATTTAAGAAATTATTAATCAGTTAATTGTTTTCATACTCCAATATCTTTGTTTTCCTGCTTGTCAACTAGTGACATCAGCTAGAATTTTAATCTTCTTAACGTCTAAGAATAAATAAAAATAAATTGAGCTTCAAATAACTTTCTTTTTTTTGTAGGAAAGCAGTTTGAGTAGTTATGTGCTATTAGTGCAATGGAAAAACCACAACAAACTGATGAAAAAAAACTAAAACCAAACAAACCAACAAAACAAAAACCCCTAGTAAACATAAAAAAACCCACCACTCTTTGTTTACTAGTTCACAGTTCCAGTCATAAATTGCTACCCCACTGTTTTAAGCAAGAAAATGTCTCTGTCTGTGGTGTCTTTTATTACTGTGAACAAAGATCTGCTCTAGCTATAATCCTACTGGAATCACTCTCAGTGCTGAAAAATTATAAAATATAGACCATTCATATTGGGGAAAAAAAGCATGATTTTTTGCTACTTGAAGGGAGTTTGGTTAAGATTTTTTTTTTTTCTTTAAGTGGTTCATCTGGATTTTTCCCCTTTTTCCTAATGATGCTTTTGCTGTGAAGTGATGAAATTGCTGACTTGAGTGATGACAGCCTGAACAATGATTGCTGTCAAAGACAGAATACCTTTTATCTCCAAACTTCTGAAATATTAAAGAAGAGACAGCCAATAGATATTTCATTTTTTTTAAATGGCCTTCCAATTACCTTTCCTTTTAGTTCTATTTTTGTTGCACAAAAGGATACCAAAGAAGTGTGTTTGTCACAATACTTTTTTTTCTTTTTTTTTCCTGATGGAAGATTTCTTCTGTGTTTTGTAGAAAACAATCTTTGAGTTGGAACTTCACAATGATAGACAATATGCTTTTACAGCTTCTGCATAATGGGCATTCAAATCTTTACTAAGAATATGGGAAAGACAATGACAAAAATCATCTTTTATATAAAAATACTGTACTGTTTTATAGTAAAACAAGCAAAACAAGTAAAAATTTTTGAGCAACAAAACTAAACAGAAAATAACAATTTTATGTGCAGATATCAGACAGAAATAAACTTAAATATTTTCACATTTGCATGTGAAAGCCATTCAAATGTCATCAGATACAGATAAAACAGATAAAGGTACCATAGAAAGGTTAATATGAGATTACTTAAATAGTTTTAAGCAAAAATTGATAAGACCTATGAAGACTTATTCCTTTTTTTCATTCTTGATACTTAATCACTATACAGTATTAAAGATTGAAATGTTTCTGAGCATACCTTGACACAAATTCCATTATGCCATGCATATCCCAGGCAAGCTTTTATTTCTATAAAAATTCTGGCATATTCCTTTGAAGTCAGTTATGGATATATCTTTAATGGGGTATTTTATTTTGATGTGAGAACAATTTAGAGAAGTAAATGAAACTTTCTAAACTGTTTTTTAGGTAAAAAAAAAACAACCAAACCTAGACAAAAACAAAAAAAAAACTGTCTAAACTACATTTCCATGTTCTAGTGTGGTTAAAACTTGCTAAATATTTCAAAACACATTCATAACTGTGAAAAGCAGGAATTACAGGCCTATTTATGGAAACTGAATGTTTCTCACTTTTAAATTACTTTCATATATATATTTCAAATGGTGCAAAAATTAAACCAAAATTTTGAGTTGAAAGTATGAGAATTAAATTTTACAAATTACTAGAAGGTGTAGGCAAAGAGAGATTAGATTTCATTTTATTCTACAGAAAGGAGGTATGATTTCCAAACAGCCTCAATTTATTTTTGCCCATCTTACTTGCATTAATTCAAGAATATTTGTGCCATTTTCCTCTGAGGCATAGCTGGTATAAATAAGAAAGGCCTATTAAATTAGGTTATTATGTTTTTTAATGTATGTTATAATTAGCAAATTTATTTGTGTACCTTTTTGCCTGTTGACAGAACTAATCCATAATTTATTCACACCTTCTAATTCTATCGGCTTTATTGCTACCTAATATTATCATTTAGATAATTTGGTGAAGTGTTATGGAACTCTGATAAAACAGTGCTGCATTCTTTAGGAGCTATCAAGATTTTTAAGGATGACTTAGTCTTTAACCCTAAAATTT
The DNA here is from genome assembly GCA_017589585.1 of Phylloscopus whistleri. Taxonomy (NCBI): domain Eukaryota; kingdom Metazoa; phylum Chordata; class Aves; order Passeriformes; family Phylloscopidae; genus Phylloscopus; species Phylloscopus whistleri. The sequence goes on from JADMLD010001549.1 coordinate 7,090,594, forward strand.
GAAAAATAGGTGGATTTCAGCAAAGTAAATGATAAAGATTTGTAATGGAAACCATAATATTGTTATGCAGTCTTCTGAATTGTCCTTTTTTTCATTAAAACTTTGCAAAGTGATGGGTTGTATTTTAAAATGCACCTCACCAAAGATATATATATATATTTAATTTATTCTGTTAGTGAGAACTGATACACAGAAAATATATCTCATTGCCTTTAGCAAAAGTTATTATCCATTAAGCAAGAAAGATTTCTTATTCAAGTTAATTTCTCTAGGTTATTTTTAATTTCTTAAATTTTTTTTTGTTATACTATACAGTGTATTTTCTTCCAGCTGAGATGGGATTAGCTACTGAATCATGTCAATCCATCAGAAAAACAAGAGATCTGTTTGGCTAGTCTAATCAATGGTGGCAGCAAAGTCACAGCTGAAGATGTTTATTCTAAACTGATCTCAGTCCTAGACTATCAAACAATTTTTCAAGTACATATAAAGTTTGGAATTATTAAGTACAGAACAGGCAGCAAATATGTGCGAGTGATGCCAGACCTGGAATAATACAGTGGGAAAGGATAGCCTTCATTTAAATATAAATGGTGTGATATGCTTATTATATTTATTTACATTATATTTACAAATATAAACATATTTTTCTATTGAGTCAAAGGATTTGGATAATCTGCATCAATTTAAGACAGTGACTTAGAAATACAGATACATTATGGATACCTTAAAGACATAATATTAATTTATATTAATAATTCAAGTACCACTGATATTATCTAATTTAGTAGATTTACATATTCTTTTTTTTATTTTCAAGAGCTATATTCTCCTATAAGACCATGACATTCTGAATAAAATTTGTTCTCAAGCCAAAGCATAATGGAAAATAGAGAAGATTAAATGTTAGGATTTTTTTTTGTTGGATGTTTGTTCTAAAATGTGTGTATATTTTAGAATTGCTGTGGTCAAAGTAGTTCATAATTTCTGTTCTGTCTGCAACACTGAACTCTGAATCTGTAGAGACTGGAGTAACAATCTATGTACCTGACTGAAATAGTGTTGAGATTATTTAATTAGATTTGCAGACAAGATCAAAGAGTTTACTTCTATTTAAATAAATAGATAGATAGATAGATAGATAGATAGATAGATAGATAGATAGAAAGATAGATTTTCACCAATCTGAAAACAATTCCAGGGAAAGAAAGTACATCCAAGGGTATTTTTTTAATGGAACACAGAAACACAACTAACTCCTTATTGTCTTTCAAGGCACTCTAAATTTTTGCACAACAGATAAAGTCTAGAAATTTGTACCTACTCCTGTTACTCATTGCTGTCTATGACTATTTGACCACAGCACTCAGTTTTGATTCCAAAATACCACATGAGATGAGAACTAGAGGTTTGCATAAATCATTCAAATACACTGGTTAGGGGTAAAGTAAAACCAGAAACACTTTAGGGCTACAAAGTAAAATAGGGGTTCTGAAGTTTTCTGTCTTCAAAAAGTATATTGAGCTCATCAGAAATGCTTCCATAACGCTATTTTGATCTGAGGAAAGTGGTGAGACTTCTGGTAGGTATAATATAATCCCTGAGATAGCCATTCCAGGGCAGATAACGTGCAGTCCCTAAAGACTATTGATACAGATTAAATACTTGTAGATGGTATGTAAATATGTGCTCAGAAGGCAAACAGCCAGTGACAAATGACAGTAAATAATCAATATATCTGCTATGTTGCTAATAAGGAAAAGGTTACTGTTTCTGTAGACTCAAGTTATTTTGTGTGAAGCAGATAAATCAATAAAATAAAAATGAAAATAACAATGAAACTTATGTACCTAAAACTATACACATGCTACCTGAACATCCACCTTAAAAAACAGGAAAACTAGTAGTAGATGCTTCTCAGAAATGTTAGCTTTTAATAAAAGTTATGGCCTGATTAACTCAGTATACCAGATAATCAAGATTTGACTTTGATTTTATAAGAGAGTTTGAAGTCTGGCAATCTGACTCTGGGCAGTATTTTTACATGAATCAGGCAGCAAATTTAGCCACTGAGTCATTCTGTAAAACCAAAATCCACAATTAGCTGACTCACTAAAATATCTCTTTCTTTCTTCGAATAGACACAAATGAGGGTAGTTTAGAATAATTCTAGTGTGTACAGAAAGTAGGATTTATGACGCTGAGTGTTGAAATTTATTTCTGTTGAAATTAATACTATTACTACAGATAAAAGATTATTCAGGGCAGACAGATGTTTTGAAATGTAGCTTCCACAATCCATAACTTCCCCTGGAAGAAGAGATGATCTTAATAATGTTATATTGAAATTTGTAATTCCAAAGCTATGTTCAACCTTATAAATCTATTAACCACCTGTACCAAAAATAACAGAATTAACTAAATTTTGCTTAGTTAACAAACTAAGCCTTCGTCTGAACAGCACAAAGGTCACCTTCATATAAGCACATAGGACTTGGTAAGTGACCTTCTCCAGCTTTAGCAGGATGCTAACAAATGTGCAATAGTACATAATGCCAGCAGTGAGATTTGCCATGTCAAGCAAGAGGCTCCTCTCAGCCTTTTCCAGAAAGAGGTGTTTGTGAGCCCTAAGTAACAAATTAAAGCTTCCAGAGAGGCTGAGACAACCAGAGCAGACTCTCACTCACTACTTGCTACTCCTCACTGCTAAAACCCTGTCATGATGCAGCATTCATGCACCTGCTCTGGTGTGCTAAAAGTCACAGATTCAAGATGACACTAGGAGAGCAGACTCTCTCACTCCAGCTCCAAGGTCAGAAGCATCTTTGTTACTATTCAGACATTACTTTAATATGTTGGACTGGAGTCCTAGGACTCTTTTATGGGCAAAAAAGTTCTGAGCAGGTCACCCTGTAGCCTAGGGACAGGGTGGTACTCTTCCCATTGCAGAGGGTAGGCTGCACTGGTGCACACAGGGGGATGTCCTTGGGTTGGCTTGAGATTACAGGAGTTAACATTGGTGCTGTGTCCTCACCACAGCATCAGGGTGACATAAGGCCATGAATGTAATTTCCAGATATCCCCACTGAAGGGAGAGGGTAAGGATCATAACTGGCTAAGAGAACTTTGATGTCACAAACACAACTCCCAGCCAAGATCATTAGTATGATGACATTGGCAACATCACACATACAACCTAATTTCTTCTAAGCCTTGAACATAATTGAGAACTAAACATTTTGGAGTAACTAAATTACAGAACTAAAAGGATTCTTTTGCCAAGAAAGATTTAGGAATGGTTAAAGTAGCTGAGATACTCTGTGACAACCCCTTATTTCAAGCTTTTGTAGATTTTAAACATAAAGCTTCATAAGAAAAAAACACCATTAGCTACCAGAAAAAGTACATCTAAAGTATTAAAAACAACCAACAAAAACCCAAAGCAAACAAAGAACTGATTAACCAAACGACCAACCAACCAAAAAAATTTGTACAGGAAAAGATCTCATTCCTTGCCCCATAAAGGTAAATTTCTATTTCCATGAACTACAGTTCATGTTACATGCCTCAACCTCATCCTGCAACAGATCTGCTATGTTTTAAGTAGAGATTACCGAGCAATCAAGTGCTTAGAATACAGTGGCACCTAAATACTCAGAAAATTAGTGTGGAAGTGATTTTAGCATAACGCTGTTTTATCTGAGTATGAATTTGGTTTCTCACTGCTTTCATTGCACTCGTGAATTATTCTTCCAGTTCAGTGGTACTTATACCAGCTAGAACTGATACGAAAAGATTAAAACATAGTTGGAAAGGCTACATGCCCTGAAATTTACAGGCTGCAACTTGCCAGCAGAAAAGTCATGATTAGGAATATGCCAATTAGGTGCAAAACATGGAAAATTCCAGAGAGACCTAACTACGAGTTACAATGATTTGACTTGGCTGAGTTCAGTAATATAATACTACTTGGCCTTGCCTCAATCAAGTGTCTAAAGAAGGCATCATTTGCACTTCTGAGTCAAAGAAATGTGAACGGAGAACAATATTTAATCCCCAAGTAGTCATTCCCGGTGGGACAATCTGTCTGTACAATTTCTTCACTTCTGACCCATTTGTAACCACTGTGCAGTTTCATTCTGCAATCAATACTCATGGGATTTATGGGACTAAGGCTTATTTATGCCAATGGAACTTATGTAGGGTTAGTCCCTAGGCACTCCTAACTGACCAGAGACAACAACTGCTGGCCAATACTATATGCAATTTGAGAATTATAATTATATATTCAGCATTTTCTCTCATCCGTTATTTTATTCTGCTTTATCCATTACAAGCTAGAAATGCAATAACTAAATAGCATCTCAGCTTAAAGAGGATATTCCTGACATGGATAATACTCACTTTCTGAATAATTAGTACAGTCAAAGTAAAACTTTTTTGCTTTGATAACTTGGGACAATTTGGGGTCAGCAACATTATTGTCTATGACAGTAAACAGGTTTATTAAATAGATCAAACAGAAATTTCACAATCTGCTTGATCCTTAATTACCTGCAAATTTAAATCCCTATTTTATTGGAAGTCTCAGGTGTTCTACTCAAAATCTCTATTAAAATGCAAATAGGTCATTATATAATTGAAGCTATTTAAATAAAGTATATTTTCTTCACCCATCCATCCTGTCATAAATTTGTGAATAAGTGAAATATTTGAAAGGACAAGGGCTAGAGGGATTTTGAGTGGGGTTGGTGAAAATTATAAGAGCATATGAAGAGTGTTCAAGCTCTCTGTTTTCTTGTTCACCATATAACAGGAAAACTCCATAAAACTCAAGAATAGTATTTCTAGCTTACAAGGAAATAAACCTTTACATAAGGCATAGTTCCTCACTGGATTTCATTACCCCAGTAGGTCATTAAAACAAACAGTGTGACTTTCAATCTTTTCACAGATAATGACTTTCAATCTTTTCACAGACACAGAATATGTAAAAAGACAGAGTATGGGAGGAAAATTCCCATTACTTGTTTTTGTTGGTGGACAAGTGATGAGGATGCACTATTAAAGTGCACAGACTCTCAAGTCAGTTAGTTTGTCCAGTGAAGTCAGAAGGAGAATGAAAATCATGAAGTCATTTGAGGCCACTAGTTCTTAACAAGGTAGCAGAGAACCTGAAAGACAGTCAGAGGAAGATAATAGATTTGATTCTAAAAAGTATAGATATAGTTCCTATAGAAAGTGAATTGCAATATCTTGAGGATAATTCCTTCTGACAATAGTGACTTAAGGTTGTATTTCTTAGATGGTGGCTCTGAAAGAACCTAAAGGTTCTTAGAACCTAAAGAGCACTTGCAAGATAATTGAAATGTCATATTACAGCTATTCCAAAACACTCTTCATAGCTATAATCGTTTAAGATGTCTAAGAACTTGTGAACACTGTATTGAACTGTTTAATATCCCCTGTTTGAAGATGGGAATGCATTTTTTTAGTTGTGACAAAGAATAAGACGATATTTTACTTCAAATTCTGCATATGTGTTGTTACAGACTGCATAAAGCCAGGTCTTCAAAGTTAAATAAGACAAAAACTATATAACAATACCAGTTTAGTATAGTTAAAACTATTATCCAAGGAGGGAGCCCAAAAAAAGAGAGAGGTTACAAAATTTTATAAACGACAGAGGTAATAAAAGTGAATGAAGGTAATAAAAAAAACCAAAAAAACCTCACAATGTTCTCCCCTCAGAAATTATGACATCTAATTCTCTAACATACATATATTGTTAAATTTTTTTTAAAAATAGATTTCATTTTGGAACAATTAAATTATTCTGCTTCAGCAGGAAATGAGTGTTGCAGTGTATTTACCTGCATAGAAAAAAAAAAACATAAGGGCTTATGGCTATAGAGACTGTAATATTGCCTGTGATGCAATTATATATATATAATACTGATAAAATGGAATTAAAATAAACAAGAAAATGGAATTAAATGAGAAGTAATGACTTTGGGAAAAAAACAGTTGGGCTTTGGGTTTGGAAAATTCCAGTGTGATTGCATAGTTCTACAAATTTGCTCAATTTGGTGATATTTGCTCATTTGCCAGTATAAAAAGTGTCCATCAGGTCCATCAGGACACTTTCTCTGCTTTTTCCCTCTGTCTCTCTCTCCATAGACATAAAAAAAGACAATTTTTTACTATTACTTTTAATTTTTGCAGTATAAGCATCAGCAGTTTTCTCGTTACTAAGTTTAATTCACATGAGTATCATCCCAATTTTTTAGGTGAAGGAACAAAATGAAGGACATTAAGTAGCTTGTTGAATACCAGAAAATCTGATGCCAAGAGGAAAGCAGATGCACATACAAGGCTTTCAATTCTTGTTTGCAGAGTGTTAGTATCTTTTTATTATATCAGTATTTCTCAGCTAAATATGTAGAGCCTTTTTTTCACAGAAGATATTTTTACTTTTTTTTTTTTTTAATTGTTTGAGCCCCTTTTCCTGGAAAAATAGCTGCATAAGTAGCTATTTAAAAAATACATTATTATTCTAGGGAAATGCTAATATATTTGCCTGATAACATATATATTAACCTCTGAAATGTATGCATAATTATAGCAAATGACTGGTAAATCTATAATATTGACCTGATCAGTGTTCACCTTCCAAAACCCTTCCTCAGGGTAGACCTAGATGTATGCCAATTGTGCTTCTCTTCAATTTACTCCAACACAATCCCATGCAAGCTCATTCTGAAGTTCTAGTTTTGTCTGTCAGGTGCCATCTGAACAGTCATCTAATCCAAACTTACAGTGTCCACAAGTAGAGGGAAAAATGGACATTATGTACTGACAAAATACATTTTTGTAATATATTTGACCTCCAAGAAGTTTGACATTTGCTATTATAAACATAAAAGTTACCTATCTCCAATTCGCTAAAGAGAGATAATGAACAGGTAGGAAGGAAAAAGAGAGAAGAAGAACTATATTTCCATGGCAGAGAAGTGAATTAAGACAGTAATGTGTCATGCCATCACTGCAGTTCTTAGTAAAAAGTATGTAGAGAATAGAGAATTTTTGGCTTTAAAAAAAATTAAAAAAGAAAAAAATCTACCTGAACTTAATGATGAAAGTTAAATTAAAAATCACTTCATTTGATTAATTATTACTAATGGATCAAAGTGATACATTTGGTGTTTTTTTATTCTATTTTAATGGTATGTATATTAATAGAAATATATACATGTGCATGGTTGCATTCACATTATTTCATCATCTATATTCTAAAATTTTTATCTTGATATTTAGACATAGACATACACAAACTTTTAAGGGCAATTTGTGTTAGTCACACTCTTATGAAAACAGAGATGTGCAATTCCCTTTCTTCTGCTGGCCTAGTCAGAAACACAGTACTGGTTTATCTAGGCCACTGACTTGGTTCACTAGGAAATGCTTTGTTTTCTTTATTTTTTTTTTTTTTTACATCGTAACTCTTTAACTGCTTTTTTTTATCTTGTTTTGATTTTTTATAACTCAAATAAAAGCAAAGCAGAATAAAACATTTACAGGTACTAATTAATGAATAATAAAATTTCATACACTTCCCCAGAGCAAAAAAACCAATATTGAAACTGCTCTTTAATAATTCAGCAGAGAATTATTCCTTCCTAGATGGTCAGAATGCATCCTTTGAAAGTCTTCCGTGTCTACTGAAACTCTCAATAAAAAATGAAGTTGCAATGAAGTCTCAAAGAAGAGTTCAGTGCTATTCAGACTGAGACAATCCACAGCAAACATTTATTTTCTAATAAATTGATAAACATAAGTCTTATACGTGTGTTGTCTCCTTTTTACCATCTCTTATTCCATGCCTCTTCTCTTTCCTGCTAATGACTTTCTTTCCTACTTAGCAAATGAAGCTGACATAACTTTGGTGCTCAAAAATGATTGTTCATAAAAAATTTACTAGGCAGCATATGGATAGAAAAACGTAGTTCAATATTTTGCTGAACTGATGCAGAAGTAAATGTTAACTAGATCAAAATGAAGAATTTATGGTACAAATGTTCCAAAATAAAATATACAATTTATGTTCTTTTCTAACTTTTACAAAGTTCTTCCCGTTGACCTGTATGCCCCTCTTCCACCATCCCTTTCCAGTCACCCTTCTGCCCAACGTTAAATATCAGCTGCCCCATGACTGGAGCAGAAACAAATTCTCCACACAAATATTCTTCTGTCAGCTTGGTTGGATTTTCTTAATGCAAAAGGGAATTAACTTTCCTTTGATATTTGAGTTTCTGCAGGAAACAAAAAAGACATTATTTCTTCAGTTATAATACACACCTTGCTACTTCCCCATGCCTGAAATTGTCTTCAAGTGAAAGCAAGAACCTTTCCTGTTAGAATTACCTCTGTTTTGGCTCAAAAGCAGTTTCTTCCCAGATAATTTATGGTGAACCTCTCTGTCATCATTACAAACCTCCTACTCTTCTCCAACATCCCTCCAATGAACCTGCCTTCCCGATTATTCCTGCCCTGTGATCTGTCCCTCTAAGTACATACCACAATTTTTCAGTGTTCTGATATTTCTAATTTCTGGGGCAATATTCTAATGTGATGTGAACAGTATCTCTTCTGCAGAACATGTAACATTCTGTACCTTACCATGAAATTAGTTTGAAAGGCCTTTTTAATCAAGCATATCTAGTTGAATTTGAAATAGTAGTAGCTTGGTGAAACTTATGAACTTAAATTGTACAGGAGGTCATACTGGATACTCTACTGTTCCATTTTGTTTTGCTAACTTCTAGTTTGTGTAATATATATATATAAAAACCAACTTTAGAAAATGTTTTATTAATAAAAAGTTCAAGAAGAAAAGTCTTGGAGGAAATCTGTCTAAAGTGATTATTTCTTTTAGTAAGAAAATATCTTAAAATACAAAACCAGTCTTCATAACTGATTTTCTTAACTCCTGACAATTTTAACTGAAAAATATGAAGGAACTTGACATAATTTTATTGGGGTTTTTTTTTTGGGGGGGGAAGTGGGAGCAGAGAGGAAAGATATACCGTTATAATACTATATATCTCGTTGTAATATTATTTCTTATTTTTAACTCATTGTCTTTGTTCCTCTTAATAAATAGCTTGTGTTTCATAGTGTAATGAATGATGTTATGTGAGCAGAACTCTGTCTTCCCTGGCAACATGAGCTCAGACTATTGAAGAGAAAAAACAAGTCTTTCAAATTCCTAGTAGCAACCTTTCACCTTTGCTCCTTGCTCTTATGAAAGACTAGAGATTAGAAGCTGAGTTAAGCTTTTCAGTGCCAAATAACCTCAACTACACATCTCATTTTAGAGTCATCAGGGGTGTCACTTGGAAGGTCAACTCTTTGACACCAAGGAAGAAAAGAAGTTGTATTCTGAGTATCACAAGAGGCCTATTGTTGCTGATTGCTAGAAAGGGAGAGAGGGGAAGGAAAAGAAACAACAAAACAAACTAAAAAAATCCCACAAAAAAACCATCAGAGGCTTTTAAGAAGCTTTGAGCTTTGAAAAATAAATAAAGCATTGCATTTGAAACCCCTTTGTGCATTAGAACAAAGACATAAAAAGTTTATCATAAAATAAAGGTTTGACATACAAGGTTTGATATATCCATACAAATGGAACTTACAATGTGGTGTAAATAAAAAAAGAAATTAAAAAATGTTAAAGTGAAGTTTGCCATCTGGTTTTGAAAGTTATTAGAATGTTCTTTGTTGAAAGATGAGCTTTTCAATTAATGACTATGTAGATTTAGATCAGTAATTCCTTTAGTAATTATACCCTGTGTAAAGAAGGAATTATATGCCTTGTAAGCATGTTCAGTTCTATCAAAGTAGATTTGTGAAAAAAACTGAATTAAAAAGCAAGTTTATCAGTAGTAGTTCACATAACAGATATGTCAGTCATTGTATCCTGGGAGTCACAAGCAAAATGCAGACTCGATTTTTAGCTAGTAATTAGATTAATTCCTGACTTTAAATATACATTTTTACTTGAAATATTCTGAATATTTTTGTTTAGTAAATTGAGGAAGAAGAGAACAAATGGAATGATTACATTTTGTTACTGAATTGACCATAATTTTTATTTTTCTTTCTGGTTTTATTGGAACATTTTCTGCTTTCAGTGTGTTACCATCATCAGTTCTTGTCCGTTTAGTACTTGAATCTGAAATACTGTTTTGAAGCAGAATCAGCTAGGTATGATTTTTTTTTTTCTGAGTGAAAGAATATGTTCCAAACAAATCTTTTCAGAGAAACTGAAGGTACTCATATATATTCATCTTACAAAGGCTGGCATCTCCTTCACTCACATGACTTTTATGGCATTCAAATGAAACACCAGACCATTAATTCAGCAGAGAAATAAATTAGTCTAAAATATTTAAAAAATAAGATAATGGAGGCTACTGAACAAAAATTCAATTGTACCTCATCTCTTAGGACTTATTTCTTAGCCTATTCCACAAGACAGATTAATGTGAAAGCTTGTTATAAATCTGTTCCTCAACTTCAGTCATCATAAATGGTGCCAGAAAATAAGGAAATACGATGTGTTTTCAGAAATAGATGAATAAAAAGGGAGTGTGGCCAAACAGGAAATTAAACTGCATTTATTACAAAAATAATAGAAATAATTATTTTTAGTTTTAATAATAGCTTTTATTTCTCTGTCTTTGTTCTTTTCTTCTTATTATCTTTCATTTCATTTAGTAAACTCAGCACTTATTAACTAGAATAGATGTTGATTTTCCCCCACATTCTTTCAGTTCATCTGCATGATCTTGGAAGCAGGGTACCAAGGAGTCAGAAGATGGTCCTGCTCCTGTCTAGGCTCTTGCAAGAGTTGCAATTAGTTGCTTTTCTCCTGGCTGTATTTCTGTTCCCCCTGCTCACATTTTTTGCCCCTGCATGACTAGAGAGATCCTAAATGTCCAAAATTCTATATCATGGTATGATTATCTGTCATATAAAAGGAAAACTAGATCCTCAAGATAACATAGTCAATCAAACATGCAACAACATAATGGATCCTGCTCTTCTCTGAGGACACTAGATACTACAGTCATGTAATCTACTTAATGCCAACATTAGTCCTTTTAGCTAGCTTCCTGTACAGTAATCTCTGCTATGGCCTTCTGTTTTCCATTATTTTTATCTCTTTTTCATTATTATTTATTTAACGTGGATGTTTTTCCACAGCAATATCATTTCTAATATGAAGTTGACCTATGACCATGTAAAAAATTGAAGTATGGTTAGTGAAATCCTGTATTGAATATAAAAATGGAAAAAAAAGATAAAAATCTTCAGTTTAGAATGTCTCATGGCTCTCATATTTGTCTAGTTACTGTTTGATACCTATGAAAACATGATATTTTTGAGGCTATTAGTACAAAAAGGGAGAAGTGGATTTGAAAGTCTTTTTTTCCAGACTCTTTGTGTGTTTTTAATTTTTTATATGGTTTTGCTGTGGATTGTGTATGATATTCAATACATTTTTAAAAATTATTAGATTTGGCTATTATTTCGTAAGTAATTCCCAAATCCTAGTTTTAAAATGTTTCTAATTGCATGATAAAGAAATACAGTTACATGAACATGCAGAAAGACTATCATTCACTTTGCTTTCCAATACTAATGCTCTGTCACTTGGATGTGAGTTATTTAGAAGAAAGTACTGTTATACAAATATTCTCTAAAGTATTGACAGGCTGATGAGCCTTTTGACAAGATTTGTCTCAAGCTTACACTCCTATTCTGGACTCCTTGATTCTCAACAAATCCCTTAAATACCAGCACCACTTCAGTTGTTTTAATTCTACTTTTAATGGTAAATCTTATTTTTAATGGTAAATCATTGCAATATATTCTATATATTAACTATTTCAAATATCAAATATTTTCCTATTGTCCAGGGGTTTTTTGATTGTTTTGTGGTTATTTTTGGGATGCCTTTTCTCCCAGTGAAAACTTAAGAGTAGTGAGGAAAAATTAAGGTCTGGATTAAGAATTATATTAATGTTATGACTAACTAATAACTAATTATATAAGTAACCATAACTAATCTATACTATCTTATTTTGAATTGGCAATGAAATTTAAATTTTTTGTTTTGCACACATTTAGAATTCTGCACGAGCTCCTAGTCAATAGTAAATATTTTTCTTTCATAACATTCTTAAATTAAAAATGTTTCTTGCCCTTTGAGAGATGTTGTTATGAGTTTACACCGGTCCCTCTCCCATCACCTCCCCCCACCCCGCAAAAGAAAAAACAAAAAAGAATTTGTAAAATTATATTTTTCTTGTCATAGTGGTAATGGAGCCCATTGGTAATACACTGAGATATCCTCTCCAGTGTTTGGGATAACCAAAATGGCACTATTTCAGATTCAGCTACATGCATGTGTGGTAAGGACAGTGGTAGGTAGAAAAAGTAACCTAATACATGCTCAGGTTCTGCCATGATTTAAAGGCCAAGCAAATCCCAGATAGTATCCTTAGGAATGGGGAAGCAATTTACCTTATGGATAGAGAAATGCTAGGAAGGCTTCCCGAAACAATTAATGGAACAGCTTGGAAAAAGCAAATGGGGGAGTAGGGGAGAGGAGAACAGCAAAATCAGAATCCTCCCTAAAAATAGTCCCTTCTTTTCTTATAAACATAAATATTTTATTTTGATTGAGAACAATCAACTATGTTCTACATCTGAAAAAAAAGGAGAGGTTGTGGTAATATCCACTGGCCATGCTTTTCATACAATAAAATAAGTTCAATACACAGAAAACACGTATGGAAGAAATTTACATTAATTGTTTAGCTGCTTTATCTGTGTTGATACACACTGCTAACCACATGATAGCAGTCACAAGTCTAATGTGAGCTCTGGCAGGACTGGAGAAGAAAAGTGGTTTTGTTTGTTTGTTTATTTGTTTGTTTGTTTTAAATATACACAACTTACTAAGGCTTGCTGTCATTTCTGAAAAAAAAAAAACTTACCTGAATTTTCAGTTAATTTCTCATATCTGTTTAAAAAAACTAAATGAAATCACATTCTGTGCGCATCTGTTCTCTTTCATGGAAGTGTTTAATTTATAACAGCAAGGTACTTAAATGTTTCTCACTGCAACATTTTTGATGTCTGTTACAGGGAACAGCCTCAGACTTCTAAGTACAGAAAAAAGGATTCTACAAGAAATAGCTAGACTAGCACAAGAAAATAAATGTGCATAACAGTTTAAGGTCCTTTAGGCACAGACCACCACTTTTCAATCTCACACTTCATCTTTGCTTTCACAATCTATGTCCTAGGAATGAGATTAAACACAGATAATGCAAACTAGACAACACTTTGTGTGTTTAATACATACTTTTTTCCCTTGCCTACTTTATTGTAATGGATGCAGAAGTGAAAATATATAGAGAAAATAAAAAAATACTGATCATTAAAAAAATAATAGAATCTCTAGAAACAGAAGCAATTCACTATTCTGGGTTATACAAAAACATTAGGCTACCTCTTTCTCTGAGTGCACTCAAATGTCAAAGTACTTTTTGAATTTTCTTTTATAATCCAATAATAAGGCATCATTTTAGTAAAGCCTGTATAATTGATTATAATGTCAACAATATCATTTGCTCTGGAAGAAGAATTAAGTTATGTTTCATTTGCAGTTATCTCTTTCATTTAGGTTCAGTTCCTTAATGGATAACATGAGTAGGATGAAGGATGAAACAGTTCTATCCTCTCTCCTCAAAGCCTTCTAATCAGAATTAGATGAAAGAACACAACTCATTCAGCAGTGGTCTTTGGTTCTACCTAATTTTTGTCTGGTAAAGACAATTTTAGCCTGGCTGGCAATATCTGCTTAAAGAATATCAAGATTTAATTTCCTAAGGATTTCTTGATCAGCAATAGAACAATTTCCTAAATTTAGGGTGAGAAAAAAACAATAGTTGCCATACTCTTCTTTCTCACCATGGCAATAAACAACCTTTTTCATTAACTCTGGGGAACCAATTTAGCAATTTTATGAGAGAATTAGAGAATAAAAGAAATACTTTCAATAAGTAAAAAGGACAAATGAGTAGTAAATTTACTCCTTTGTTACATGGCAATGAATACTCATTCTGTGTTCTGAGTCTGTACAAAGCCAGTCAAGAATTAAAAATTTCACTAACAAGAATTGCATATTAGGTGGAATTTCTTTTGCACTTGTCCAGTGTCTTGTTTCATCCATGTGGTTCATCATATTGAGCTTCAACAGTGAAAAGTTAGGGAGATAAAACTTCCACTTTGATATTGAGCCCTTTTAAACTTAAAAAATGAGCAATAGTGTTATTTGTACATAAATCTACTACTATGTGTTATGAAATCCCCAGGCTGAATGAGGGCCTGGGAAACCTGGTCTACTGAAAGGTGTCCTTGACCAAAGTAGGGGATTGGAACCAGATAATCTTTAAGATCCCTTCCAATCCTATAATTTTATGATTCTATGATTCTATGATTCTATGATTCTATGATTCTATGAAATTAAGATTTAGACATTGATTATTTCAGAAAGAAGCCAACTTAAATTCAAATCAAGTGAAATACAGTGAAACTGAGTTTTTCAGTAAAAGTACCTTTGGCCCTAAAACTGAAAAAACAAAACAAACAAACACCCCAAACAAACAACAAAATCCCCAAAACAAAAACAAAGAAAAAAAAAAAAAAACAAACATCATTACAATATCACTATAAAATATCACATTTTACCAAATAAAAAACCCCAAGACTATCAACAAACCCAGCCTGCAAAGGGTTTGACTGCCATTTCAACCCAGTGTGAATTAAATCTGACTTCTTCAGTATCTATAGAGTACAGTGTCCTAGGACTAGTGCAAGGGAGAAGAAACTTGAATTGCCTTCTCTTCTGACAATGTACATCTCAGCCTTTTTGCCTTCATACTCTCAGATTTATTTATAACTCTTTTTATTAAGAATAACAATGACCCCTATGTCAGCCATTTCCTTGCACTTAATCACTGACTGCATGAAGGGCCTAAGGCAAAGCTACATCTCCTCTGGCCAGTTACTGCCTGCTTGTTAGGAACTTTGTTTCTGTCTGGTACCGCTCCTTAATTTAAGTTCTTGGTGAACTTCAAAAAGTAGTCTGCCGTTTTGTTTTTTGTTTTCTTTTCCCAAGTACTAATTCCAATAATAAAACATTAATCTGCCTGTGTTGTCTCCAATTAATGCTTAAAACATCCTTGAAATACACAAAGGAAAAAATCAAAGTCAGATATATTTTGGTTTCTCTACTCTTGTCTACAATTTATGTCCATTGTCAGAAGAGAGGCAACAATTGTTTTCAGAGAACATTGTTTTCAATGTGCATACTTCTACATGGAAATATCGTTATTTAATCCCTGGAACAGATTTATTTATCAACTTGCATAAGAGGAAAATGAAATAAATGCAGTGAGGGCACCTATTATCTGGCAATAGAACACTGGGAGTTTTTTTTCACTAATTCAAGATTAGCTTCTGCAAAAAATAATTTATTTTTATATTTGTGTCATGGGTTAACACAGCTTGGTTTTTAGTTAAAGAGTAAACAGTTCCCTGTACGGAGCTTGGAGTTTCTTTTGGAGAGGACAGGGACCTATCAGAGGCCAGTTTTCAGATACTGACATATTGTATAACCATTGAGGAAGCTAGATGCGCCTTTGCAGATACACATATGAGGTTGAGCCAGGCCCAGGAACTTCCCTTTTCCTCCTGGCTCCAGAACAGGTAACAGAGCTGGCCCCACTCTGCCGCTGGGCCTGGGGACCCTCCTGCTGCAGCCATCTCAGCCAGGGTGGGCCCAATGACTCCCGGGTAGAGGAAGGGGAGGAGAATATGCCCTGTCCTGGCCGAGCCTGGGCCCAACTGGCCGCTAACATCTGCTGCTAAGCCACACTTCCACCATGGCCTGAGCCAAGCCCCCCCACCTCACCTCCTCCAGCGGCTTCTGGGCAGAGGAAGAAGGGGAAAGCCCAGCCAAGTGAGAGATCCTGGCTCCAGCCCCGGCACGGCCTGGGTCTGCCACCTTCAGCCATCTCCTGGGGAAGAACTAGCATGCCCTCTGAAGACCTGGGAGAATGATAACTCTTTCCTTGACAGATGGAACTTGCAAAGTACTAATCCTCTCTCTGAGTGAGAGAAAACAGAGTGATTGAGACGTGGAGAGACCCAGTGTAAGACTGAAGTCAGTGAAGAGAGAGACAGAGAGAGTAAAAGGTGTAAGTGGGAGAAAGGATTGAGGAGTTGCCTAGTTTGGGCTGTACTTCTCTTGTGAGGCCATGGAGAATGGACTAAAGTATCCCTGTAACTTATAGAATGTTTTTTAGGGGGATGCAAAGTTCTAGTCATAGTCGTGGACTGATATAGTTGTGATCTAATGCAGAATTTTGAACAGAGAAAGATAAAGAGATGTTAAGCCCTCTGCCTCCAGGGAAAAAGAAGATCTCTGTTTCTTGAGATGAAGATGATTTTGGAAATAGATGAAGAGAACCTTGATTCTAAACTAGAACAGTGATCCTTAAACTGCACCCTAAAAAAGCTGATATGCCCATGAGTGCAGTTGTGGGAAAAGCTGCCAAATGGGAGGGACTTCACAGTTTGCAAAATTCCCCTGGGCAGCTGCAGATTCATGACATGGGAGCCACCAGAAAACTGTTTCTTGTGGCAATATTTCCATGGGATTTCTAAGAGAGACTCTTCTCCATAAGACCTGATGAAAGACTATTTTAAAGTGGTGAAACTGACTGAAAATCCCACGTTTTGTCTCTTTATGTTGTCAATGGGAAAGTGAACAGTTTTATGGGGGGAGGAGAAGTGTTTTGAAGGTTTCATTCTAATTCTTATTAGTTTTGTTCTTTCTTGTATTTTTGTTAATAAACCTATCTTCATACCTTTTAAGTTTGAGCCTGCTTTACTTTTCTGCTAAACCTATCTCACAGCAAAAAGCGTAAACAATTCTAGGAGACACTCAAACCACTACTCTAAATTTGGAAAACAGGAATTAACAAACGTGAAACCACTAAAATTTGTCATTAGAAATCAACATTAAAAATAACTGTGATTAAATGTGCTTGGGAAAAAAGTCTTCAGAATCTGAGAATGAAACATCAAAGCGAAGTTCCTGCTGAGCATCTGTAGATTTGTGGTACAAGAACTATTTCTGAGTCCATAACCGTTTTGAATAAGAAACTTATAGAAAGGGGGTTTATACAATTCCTCTATGGCTTTAAAGGCTTGTCTGTTTTGTAAGTATTATTCTTAGAAAGAAAAGGATTTTTATGTAAGGCAGAAAGGTATAAATGTGTTTCTCAGGAGCATCTGAGCTTACTGCATCTCAAATTGATTTTTTTCCAATAGTATATCATTCTTAAAAATATCTGATGTCAATTTTACTAGCTAAAAGTGTGATATTTTATTCACTTGACTGTAATTCTGTCATTTCCTCATTTAGAGGCTGGCATTTGTAATCATATTTGTTGCATTAATTTACTTTGTTTAATAGAGCCTTCTGGTTTTAACTTCCTGGATTATCAAAAGGAAAAGAGGAAAATGATTACGCCAAGTTTCCTCAAAATTCCTTGAAAGCACAGTCTCCATTAAAACCAAGACTGAGTTCATTCTCAGTGGAACAAATGTAAGCCATAATGCCCTGGCCATTGAGCAGGCCATTTTTTGATGGAAAAGGAGATGTCATTTTGGACAATGAACTCCACAAAGAGGGATTTGTGAGTTTTATGGATCCTGATTTTGGTATTCCCTTGTGCTTCTGCCTGTCTCTTGGTATTAACCTTATCTTCCTTTTGCCCTTTCCTTCTTCACACCTTTTATTTTTATTTATTCCTCTGTTAATTTTCTGGTTTGCAGAAATTGACACACTGCACAAATTGGTTTCATTTCCCAAATCAGGTTCCTGGTCAAAAAACAAACAAAAAAAACCAACCCTGACATTTTTCTCCTTATTTGTGAAGTTAAGGAACAAATGCACTGAAAGGATGGAGCTATTTTGGTACACACTGAAAATCCAAACAACCCTCACACTTTAATATCCTTTCATATTTGTGTGCATTTAGATTTACAGAAATTAGCAAAGCATCTGCATTTAGTCAGAACCTTACAGGAATTTCAAAATGCTTATTTTCTACCTTAGGGAATATTTTATCCCTCACACCAGTTCTTCATCACATTTTACTGAGATTTTTCAGGAAGACTAATCCCAGGGCAAACTGCTTAAAAGCAACCCAAAAATATAACAGAAATTCTCATTTTACAATGTTGTGTCATAATAAATATACACATTTGTCCTGAAAAAGGTCAGTGTAGAAGATAACAGTTTTTCTTTGTGATCTGGCATAGTTCTTTTTATGTACTTACAATGCCTTCATGTTTAAATGTGTAAAGCCTGGAAGATGAAAAAGAACTAAGGAACTTTCTCATGAATAAAATTTTTCCTGACATTTGTGACAGGCTGTAAGCTGGTAACAAACCAGATCTTGCCTTCCAGTTTTACCTTCCCTGTAATCAGCACAAGGAACAGAATCTTACATATTCAGCGACAATCCCCCTGGTCTCTTCTTCTCAAATATACTCATCTGTTGCCTTGTAAGGAATTATAAACCTTGATTTGCTTGTGAGAATGTCTGTTTCTAAGCTATGTAAATTCTGATCTAATTACCAGTGTTGCCAGTTATTGATTTACTTCAATTCTTTCCCAAGAGCTTTAGTTGAGTTACTTTATTTATTCCAATAAATAACAAATGAAATAGTTCTGTTAACTTCTAACAATCTCTATTTATTACTGTGTCTGTACTGTGAAACAGATCTAGCTGAAAAGTTGGATGAATTTGCCCTCTCTGAGCTCCATGCTGTGGGGGTTAGATTGCCACAAGCACATGCTCAAGCTATTTTAAGACAAACTCACACACCTTTATTCTGTGCTGAACCCTGGAGTGCAGACATATGCTGTAATGTTTAGTCATGAGTAATGCGAAGACATTCAGGTCCTTTGAATCTCAGAAAAGCCTACTTCCTAGTTTCTCAACCAATCTAAATTATACACCTGGTATTTTCAAAAACATCTTGTGCACTTACAGGGACGATTTCACTAAATATGCAAAGGAAAACAGTGCAAGACACAACAAAAAGGTGCACTCTCAGCAGTCAGTGAAGTTGAAAAGACAGTGTCCTTGATGCATACTTGGAATTTTCATCAGCCCCTGTAGGACTAATTTAAGATTAATTTTTTGTTAAAAGAGAATTCAGCATGGAACCTGGTCCTAATGCCTTGATAAACTATTTAAATGATCTTTTAGACTTTGTGTTAGTCCAGATAATCTTAAAACATTACTAATTACTCATAAAATACGCATTTAAAATTTGTTATTCTAGACTTTTCAAGACACTCACAAATCCTGGGAAACATTAAGGTAGGAGGGGAAAAATGAAAGCTATTTTAAAAAATTAAAATAAAATTATGAAAACAATCTGTTCCAGAAGTAGAAATACATAGCTACATATTGCTATTATAGGTTATGTGGTAGAGGACATATGAATCAAAATATTTTTAAAAGAACTTGCTCTTTGAAAAAATGGCCCATAATCATCTAAAGCTAATGTTGATCCAGCGCAAGCCATATTGTTAAATTACGTCAAAAGAGTGGAGGCATTTACAAACCAAGAGCAAAAATTGTACCTCATTTAGATAACTCACAGGAAGCATATTGGTTTACTAGACATATGCAATCTGAGCACAGAAGAGTACACCCAGGGAAAACAATTTATTATAGCACGAATTTGGCAGTAGTGGTTGGAACAAGGGACAGGACCATAAAACTTCTTCAGCTTTCTGTGTTTGAAAATATCCTCATCTCTTCAGTCCATCACTTTGCATTACTACTCACAACAGGATGCTTGGTTTCCTCTAAAAAGGCATCATGGGCACTTGACTGTGGGTGATTGAGTTATTTATTTTTCTGAATAAAAAATTATTCAGACTTCTTAATAATGTTTCCAAATTATTATTGTACCATTTATTATAAATTTATATAATATAATAAATTTATATAATAAATTTATTATAAATTTAGTATTGCATTTCTGCAAGAATTACTATTTTATTGGAAGAGAGTTTATTTGATTTTTTGCTGTTACATACATACATGGTAAAAGAATTGAATGTTGGGGTAAAATAGGAACTGCTCTGTAATGACTGATAAATATTTGATATCAGCATGGTTATTGGGATCTTTAATTCATAATTTTACTAGGCTAAATCAACACTGCTGAAGGCAAAAAAGCAGAGAAAACAAACTGTGGTTAACTCTAGCAAACACTTGGGATGTTGTTATAAACCGTAACACTGTGTATAGATGAACTTTCCAATTAGTTTCAGATAGCCAGTCTTGCTAGAAAACTGCAAAATAAAAGTGGAAGGAATGAATAAAAAACATGTCCCAGTGTAGTGAGGTCAGGCAGACAGTAGAAAGTTGTGTATGAGCCAAAGACCCTAGAGAGAAGAGATAAGTGAAAGAGCAGCACCAAGGGAAGCTGAGCCACTGCAGTGGTGAGCTGATAACAAAGGGGCCACTTCACCCCTCCTGCTACTGCTCCCAGCTCCTCAGCACCAATTGCCTCCCTTGTCCCAGCATTGATGATTCTCTGTCCCCACAGTACACTCATTCAGAGAACTAAATTAGCAGAAAACACATCTCTGCTGTTATATTCTCAGCTGAACTGGCTCACTTGAGTGCCTGAGTTTGTAAGTGAATTATCAGCAGTTGGAAAGGAAACTGCTCCTTTCAACCACAGCTGAGACTTTATCGAAACCTTAGAGACTCTACTAAAAAAGAACGCACTTTGGATGTACTTAACCCTTGAAAACAAAGCTAAAAGTTTCCAACAGCAACTTCTACTAAGATAACAGAAGTGAAGAAGGCCATTTTCAGTGCTGTCAGAGACTCCTGATGATGTGTTGTGATTACTCACCCGGCTGGGGGAGATGAATCAAAGCTATCACTGATCACTCTATCTTAAAGGTTACTGTGAGGCTGAAGGAAAAAAAAATCTCATGCAAAGTAAAGTCTTGACTTGAGACTCAGGGAAGGTAACTTAAAGAGAAAATTGTGGCTAACTGAGCAACACTGATGAGAGTTTGCATGTAAAAAACTTCTTTAGTGAAGTTCATATACTAATTTTATGTACGTATAGTTTTAATGAATATTCTTCACTAAGCTAATTGCTATTGAGTCTCTTATATCTGAATGCTGAGCATCTGTTTTTATGAGAGAAAATATCTTATAGCCATGCCTCTCTACTAAGGGAGATATCAGAGCTGTGAAATTACCAGAGTTTAAACTTTTTGAAAGCACAAGACTCCTGAAGCAAGACTGTAGGTCTCACTGTGAACAAAGAGTGATAATAGGGAGATACTGTGGATATCCTTCCAAAAAGTATGTAAAACTGAGATACATCAATGTATTTTTGGAACAAAGATGGAAAAAGAATAAATGTTTATGGAAAAGTCTGTGTCTGATGGAAACTGGAGAGACCAGAAACCAGCTTTGAGGTGATACCTGGTTTTGCTGATGTGGAGCTTAGTCGCTCTTGGCTCCTAGCTTTACCACAACACATAGAGAGTATCAGAAAATGTAGCTGGCCTGTAAATCTCCTGCATTGGAGACAGCACTCAAAAGTTAAGACTGTGTGCACATATGAAGTCAGTATATATGTCCATGGTGCACCACTGAACCCTCATTCACTGGAGTAGGTTTGCTAAAATAGCTGTGATTCACTTCCCAGAAAAAAAAAAAGCACATCAGGACTGGAGTCTGGGATAAAAATAAGTCCAAAAAAGACAATTCTGATAGACACAGAATTGGTAACTAGACTTTATCAGTAAGGAATATCTCTTTGCCCACCCCAGTGCCTGTGAGCAACATACATCTCTCTCTTAATTTATCATGGAGATTTCAGGTATCATTCTCCTGATTTCTGAAAGAACAGACTTTTTGAGCAACAGACTGCTGGGAAAGATCACACTGAATACAGGTGCCAGAGAAGCTGTCTGAGGATACTATTATTTAGATATACCTGGTATGTTTAGAACACACTTCTTAACATTTTTGAGGAACAGGAAAAAGTGTTTTATCTGGCATCTGAATTAATACCTAACACAACTTGTAGAAGCAGACACATTTGATAACATGATTAAGCACAGCAAAATGTAGAGCTAAATGTTGTATATTCCCAAGTAGTTTAATAATGCTCCAGATGATGTACAAGATCTCAGATAAAACACAAAACCCACAGAATAATGTTTTTCCATGAAGAGCAGAGATGATAGGCAGGGTAGACAATATAAGCCACATAATGGGGACAGTTTTAGTTCTATCCAGTAAATCAAAGCTTGGCTCTGATTGCTAAAGTTATGATCCAAGATAAGACCCCAAGGAAAGTGATTAAAGCTGTTAGCAGAGTGTGGCCAGTGCAGCAAGTGTTACCAATTCAGAGCAGAGATTTTGCTGCTGAAGGGATTTTCCCTTCAAGAACCAGATTAGTTATCCCAGAGGTGTTAGAAAAAGCATTTTAAAGAGATTGCATGAAGACCACTAGGAGATGCAAAATCAAAATGAAAAATAAGATCTCCTTCACACCAATCTAGAATGAGCAGTAACACAGAGGAATTTATAAAACCTTTCTTCCAGCCAGGCACATCAAGAAAAACAACTCTATATGAACAGCATAGGAAAGCTATTACTGTGCAGTAAGCTAAACACAAAGTTGTTTATTTTGACAAGGTATATGCAATCTGTTCTATACTTTTTTCCTAATTCTTGAAATAGCTTGCCTAGATGACCTTAAAATTTAGAATATGATGGTACATTTGTAATCTGGTTTGGCTCTTTGATTTTGTTGGTTTTGAGGACTCGTTTTGGGGCTTTGGGTTTTTTCATTTTTGTTAGGATTTGATTGGGGTTTTGGTATTTTTTAAACTAGGACATTTCATACTACAGTCACTTCCTTAAAGGCATGAGATGAGAACTGTTCACTCTGATGAGTCTCTTTTATTCAAAATGCTAATGAACATGAAATCCTGAATTTAGTAAATCCAACAAATGTCTCTGCTTTTGAATTACGGAACCATAATTTTGGTTTAATCTGGGTTGAGTGGGACCTCAGAACATCCCCACCTCAAAGCAGGGCCATCTGTGAAGCTAGACCAGGTTGCTCATGCCCTGGAAAGAATAACACTTACATCTCAAAGAAGATCTGGACATTTAGGTGGCTGCTGGAGTGATTGACTAAACATGCCTGACCAGTTGACTGGTTGACTTTTTATATTATCTGACGAGAGAGAACATTAAAAACAACAGTTTTAAGTAGCTTATTGCATATGAGTAAATCCTCACACTCCCTAAATAAAAGGCTGAATACTTTTTTTTTTATGATTATTAAAAATACGAGCATGAGTCTTAGAAAGTACAGTTTTTAGAAGACAGTAGTTCTACCTAAGAACAACTCTGGTTGTTATAAGACAGTATGAATTGCATCCATAAAAGCAAGTTCATTTGGTTTATGTAATAAACCCATAGATACCCATAGTAATAAAACTGAATAGTGCAATGTCTTTACAAAAAAAAATCAAACATTAAAAAATACAATTATTTTTCCCTCATCATTCACATCTGTTCCATGTCCTCACAATGCCAGGATTTGGGAACCAGTGATAATAAGTTAGTATATAATTATTAACAAGGCACTAGTGTCTAACAAGTAATATTGCAGCAGACCTTTCTTATAATAACACTTGAGTCCTGAGGTCAGTAAATGTTGTCAGTGGATTTGTAGAAGGATAGCAGGAGGAAAAATTTATATTGGACTCCTTGTATTAAGAAAAATAAATTGGTCAAGTCTATATTGCAAAAAGTAGCAAATTACCAAGTTTTCCAATTTGGAACTAAGTTTATTAAGTTGTCATCTGATTAACCTATTAGTCCTGAGGTATTCACCTGGTTAACATGTTTCCACAATCTAAGTTACCATCTCTACTTGTTAACACACTGGGTGACATTGGCTTGCCAGCTCCCTCAGAGCTAATCTTTGATGTGTGCATAACATTCATTGCAGTGTTTGAATGTGATCTCAGTAAATCTGAGAGAGAAGGGGCAAATGGAGGAGAAAACTTTATCCTTCTGCAGTATTAGAATACTGACATGAAAGGTAATTAGAGGTTTTTATTGTGTGTTTACTTTCAAGATGTAAATGAATGATTTTGTCTGGTTATCAGAATCAAAAGACGTGGACTTCAGAACCACGTAGGATCATTCTCAATCACTATAATTTATCTACATGTCCTTATATGACTTTTGCCATTATGGCAGAGAAATGCCTCTAGAATAATTAGTTAGTTAATTAAATATTTTCTTTAAAATATATGTAGCAGAATGGCTAAATTTCAGTCATCATATTTACATGGACAAAGTTCAAATAGTCATCTACATAGGTGAAGTTTATTCGCCTTTGTGAATTTTAATTTTTATAGGACTTAATAAGACTTTTAATAAGACTTAATTTTAATAAACAAATGTTCTGTTTGCCTGAGGTATTGGAAATTTTTCTGGCCTTCTATCTTATTTCCATTTCCACAGGAATCCAACATCTCTGGTTGGCACACTGTAGTACAATTTTCAATTAATTTGCTCTCCTGGATTAATCTGGTTTTATTTCTTTTAGCAGAAGCATAGAAATGGTTTTCTAGCCACATATGTTAATTCAGATTTCTTGACATTTTACATCAGCTGAGGGCACTAATCCTGGTGTCTTAGACAAATTACAACTCAGTTGTAGGATGCCTATGTGAATTCCAGCACCATATTTAACAGAATATAATTCAAAACTGAAATACACGAGAGAGGAGGGAGAGGTCTGCAGTCTATTGAACGTTGTTACAGTGTTTAAAGAACAGTGAGAGAGATAAACCTCAATGAGTAGTAGTGGGTTGAACAAATTCCTGTATGTCCCTCATGTATATTGCTTGCTGTTTTAAGGTGTGCTTCATTGAAGTTAGAAAACACTGAGATCTTCAGATGAAAGGTACTACAAAATGAAAAGTGATGTTGTTATTAGTTTTTGTATTCCAAGCCCCATTAGGACAGCTGCAAAATCCATAAACTGGAGTTTGCATTGGAATCTTTGATCTTAGGTAAATGCTTTATCTTTGAATTAGTGGATTAAAGAAACAAAAGAAATACAACCTTTTCTGTGTATTTGAGTTTTGTTTACTCCCTAATGCATTATGTAGTACATAGCATGTTGTTCTTGATCCTCCAAGTTATTTGTAATTAATGAATAATATAATAAAACCCATCACATCTTCAGTTTTAGGATAGTAAAGTAGTTTATACACTCAAATAAATTAAGGCACCATGTTATGTTCTC
This sequence comes from Phylloscopus whistleri, assembly GCA_017589585.1. Lineage (NCBI taxonomy): Eukaryota > Metazoa > Chordata > Aves > Passeriformes > Phylloscopidae > Phylloscopus > Phylloscopus whistleri. The sequence continues at coordinate 7,116,145 of JADMLD010001549.1, forward strand.
ATTCTAGGTGCTTGAAAATTGAGACAAGCATAAACAAAAAAGTTTGTTTTGTTTGAAGAGCACAGACTGGAATTACATACATGAATTAGACTTCATGCAATATTTGTTCTTACCAAAGCATTAATACTTACCACATCTGCTCAGATGATGTCCCAGGAGTTTAATCTGTACAGCAGAACTAAGCCAGGACTGCTGCTGCCGTTATTTTATTGTTATAGTGCCCCTTAAACTCATACTTTAATTTTCCTCTCTGTAACAGAACTGAAGAGGTTAAGTGTTTTACTACTCTAGTTGCTCTCTATAGTATCCTCTGCAGAGTACATTTATACTCCCTGTCTTGTAAATATTGCATATAAGAGAAACTTGTATAAAAAGGAAACACATGAGGTTTTTAGAGATATGCTTTGGTTATAGTAACGGTAAAATAATCACAGAACACAGACAAGACACCTCATATGAAAAAAATGGCTTTCAAATAAACCTTTATGTAGAGTATTTTGCTACCAATCTTGGGTTTGTTTGTTTTGGTTTTCTTGATTTCTTCAGACTGCTCTCTAAATTGGAGGTCACCTGCAATCAGATTTAAATTGTTCTTGCCATCTCACTTTAATATTTTTTGTTTAGTAATTTAAAAGTCATTTCTCAGAAACAAATATCCAGGACAAAAGGAAACTATTGCATAGTTGAATGGTGTTTAAAGGCATGGAGATAAACAAAGTCTATTGTAATTATGCCAGGGGCATAATTTTGACTGTTCTGCTCTGCCTTCTATAATTAGTCTTGAAAGCAAATACTGTTACATTCAGCCACGAAATGAAGTGGAAGAGCTGAGTTTATTAGAGATTAATAAAGTCTCATGAACATTCCTAAAAAGCTACTGAACCCTTAAGTATAGATTATAGGTCAGAAGACATTGCCAGTACTTTCTCAGAGGGCAAAAAATTGAGTACACTATATCTATTAACTAAAATGAGAGTGAATGGAGGGCTGTCGAATGTTAATGGAAGATTTTAACAAATTACACCACAGAAAAAGATGTGTAGTATTTTTATTACAACATTGAAATGTATTTTAACAGTCTTATAACTGTGATGCTTTATGAAAAAATCCACAACTCTCATTACTGAAATTCATTGCAGCAATATGTGCATGTTTAAGTAGTGTTGCTCATTTATAAAGACATTTAAATGTAATTTTCTGGCAAATTCTAAACTATATTACTGAACTATATTACTATATTACAAAACTATATAAACCCCTTACATTTGAAATGGTGTTTTTTCCATCCAAGGAACTTCTAAAGAGAAGTGTCAGCTAGCAGTGATTTCACTTTTCCTTTCATAAATGGTACACAGAATACAGAAAGTGATAAAGCTATTGTGTAAGTTTTTCAGAATACGCATAACTGCAAGCCCTCATCACTGCATTGTAAAGATCAATACCAACGGAAAATGGATACCTAGGTGGGGAGAAGACAATATGACACTTTTTTTCTTCATGAATGCTGGAAAACACTCTTATTGGTACACCTAAAAATTATTTTCATTCTTTTAAATATTCTCTTTCCCATAATAAATTTCTCCCTGTTATCACAGGTTATTTTCAGGCAAACTGCTTAAAGTTTTTATAAGCTCACAAGGAAATTGACAAAAAAATGTTGTTTTCAAAAAAGCAATCTTTAACAAAATCATTCTTACCTTGTATTAGACACAGTAAGGGAGGTGGTGGAGCCACGTCCCTGGAGGTGGTTAAGGAAAGACTGGATGAGTTCCGTGGTCTGGTTGACAAGATGGTGTTAGATCATGGGCTGGATTTGATGATCTCAAAGGTCTTTTCTGACCTGGGTGATTCTGTGATTAAGTGGTATATATATACGTTATAAATCTGACACAAGACAAACCTCATGGACTTCCCATTCTCTTGTACTGACATCTAAATTAACTTTGTGTATCAAATGATAATTAACTTGATTTGCAAACTCTGAAACTCTTTTTGTTGCAAAACAGAAGTCACAGTTGTACTGAACAAAAACAAAACAAAACAAAACAAAAACAAATACAAAAGCCAAAAAAACCCCAAACTCACAAATAACGCCCCCCTCCAAATCATATTTATTGGAATAAATGTTGAAAAATGACCAAAGTTTTAAAGCATCTCACACTCCCTTTTACATGCATAATTCTGCATTTAACACCTGCTTTAAAATATGACGTCTTTATATAATCTGATATAATTTGTCAGCTACTGTATTTCTCAGGGAAACTATAAGTTATAGATCTTTTCCCAGTGGACCAATATTTCTTATTTCTGTATATATATGCTCATTACTTCATTAATTGCTATCAATCACTTTAGAGTAACTCAGGGGATTTAGTTCACAGGGGGCTAGATATCCACATCTCTGGAGAAATACAACTCATTACCCGTAGATGGAATTTTTTTTTTCTTTTTAAGTGCATTTTGTATTTGAAAAAGACCTTTAAGACTGGCAAGAATTGTGTATGTCTATGTGTGTGTGTGTATGTTTTGGGCTTTCAAGGTTCTCTTAATTTTCTCCTGTGTAAACTGCTATTATAATTATACATGATTAGGGTAGAACTATATGTGCAGGCATGAAGTTCCAGCAAAATTTCCAATTAATTAATTTTAAAACAAACAAACAAACAAACAAACAAACCAAAAAAAAAAAAAAAACCAAAAAAAACCCCACCAAAACAAAAACCCACGCACATCTTAATCTGGAGATGCTGGACATTTGAATGACTCAAACAAATTTATCCACAAGTTTACTTAAGTGTACCAAAGTGGTACTAGATTATGCTATATGCAACAGCAAATTCAAATACTGTAGGTTAGGTATTGACCTCAAAGGTCAGAAAAATGTCATAGTTGGATGGAAGTCAGTCAATAGAACTATTTACACTGAGATGGGTGATCAGGTCATTCACAACAGAGACAGACACAGATTCACAACAGACACATCATTTTGTTTGAGTACCCTTGTTCAATGATTATGCAAAATAGGTCTTGAGTATAATTCAAGACTGGTTGTCATGAAAAATGTGTTTGTATTATTTATTACGTATGTATGAGCATTATTATGGATCTGTGAGTTTTAGAATTTGGTGCAAATAAAATTTTGCGTGTTTACTGGTATTCATCATTTCTTCTTTTGATAAGTCTAGAAATAATTGGCCTATAGATAATTAGAATATACAGAAGACCTTATTTTGAAAATAAGGTACATTTATTAGCCAGGCAGTTTCAAATCCAAAATGCAACATAACTGTAAAAAATAGTACCTAGAATTCATTTTAGTTGCAAAAATAATTTTATATTTATAGTAAGATCAAAAATATGCCCTTAAGTATATTGACCTGTATGAATATACTTCTAGAAATTTGGAAGACAAACATAATTAAATGTTTGTTAAAGCCTAAAAAAAAAAGGGGATTTGTAACCCTTGCATGACTTCAACTGAATAAGGTAAAAATACAACAGATGTTGGTTCAATTATAATTTGCATTTAGCACTTTATAGATTGCCAGACTTTTCAGCATCTTCTTACATCTTTCTTATCAGAAACAATGAAAAAGGTGAAGTAGAATATGTAAGGCAGAAAAGTATACATCTCCTCTTGCAATATAGCATGAATTCTTGAAATAAAATAGTAGACGGTGTGACAGTTGAGTCCAGTCTCTTTTATGTAATTTTAATCTCTATATATGTGTGTGCATGTATGTGTGAGGGTGCATTTATATATATATAAATTATATATACATATAAATAACAAATTATCAGAAGAATATTAAAATCCTCAGTCAAATAAATACACTAAGTACTACTTTTTTTTTTCAGTAAGTAGTTGTCTTGGATTATGGAACCAAAAATGCATATTCTATTTCACCTGTTGAAAGCAGTTGGGGAGATGTTTTTCTTTATCTCTTGTAGCTCCGTGAGGAGGGGGGCAGATGCCTTCTGATAATGAGCCAGCTGTTCAAACCAGGTGGGGCAGTGTTTCTTATCTCTTTCATTATCTGTCCTCTCTCCAGGGAGATATCTTCTGGTAATGGGCCATTAAGGCTCACCAATGACAGGACACATTATATCACCCCATTGTGAGATGTTCCACACAGTGGGGGGGAGCCAACCATTCCTACCTAGATAAAAACTGAGACATAGGAAGACGAGGTATCTGGTTCCACTGGATTTCTGGAGGAAGATTGGAGCCTTACTAATAATATTAACAATACAAATGTAGTAGAAAAATAAAACAAATAAGCAAACAAACAACAATCCTAGAAACCCTGACAGAGTCAGAGCTACAACCTGACACCCTGTTGGTCAGGGTGTTAGAAGCAGTCCAAAAGTAAATCCTCCTGGAGTAGCAAATGTGGTTCTGTTAGAGTAGAGATGATCCTGAGAGAAAAGGGTCCAGCGATGGTGAGAAGTTTTTATCTATGGGGTGATATAATGTGTCCTGTCATTGGTGAGCCTTAATGGCGTATTACCAGAAGATATCTCCCTGGAGAGAGGACAGATGACAAAAGAGATAAGAAACACTGCCCCACCTGGTTTGAACAGCTGGCCCATTATTAGAAGACATCCGCCCCCCTCTCCACGGAGTTACAAGAGATAAAGAAAAACATCTCCCCAGCTGCTTTCAACAGGTGAAATAGAATATGCATTTTTGGTTCCATAATCCAAGACAGTAGTCCATTTATATCAACACAGTAACTCACTAGAGTTTGCATTGTATCTTTCTTTGAATAAAGATCAGTGTACAGATATATTTTTGCAGGAGCTAAGCAGGGGATTAATCAAAATTTGGAGAGGTTTCAGGTGTCTTATCACGTTTTGTTTCCAAAAGTAAATCTTTTTTTTTATACCACTATGTTTTCTGAAAGGTCTATTTCTACTTTTTGTCCGAAATGGAAACTTTCTGGCAAGAAACCATTGTCCTTATCTTCAGTCAGAGATATAGGTAACAATCTAATTTATTTCCTCACACCAAAATAGTACATCATTGAATAAATTGCCTAGCTTGTAGACTCACTTGATAAGACAAACAAATTAGAGTTTTTGAATTTATATTACATTGAAGAATGAATTGTTTGAGGCAAGGTATGTAAAAAAAATCCCAACACTAGAAAAGAATAAATGATTGTTGAAAGGAGGAAAATAACCATTTTTGAAACATGGATGGAACTATATAAAAATATAAGGGTGGAAAATATATACTGTGTCTATAAAAGGATAATACAAATTGAATTCTGAAAAAAATAAAGAGGTCAGACAGAAAGATAGTGGCAGCCTTCAGAAAGTGAAGTCTCTTATTAAATTAATAATAATAAAAAAATTTTGTCCAAAATAACTCTAATTTTGATTTGAAATTAACAGTTTCTCCTAAAAACATTCATATTTCCATTCCAACATGGAATGGAGACATTTTTTATAAACAGTTTATCTTTGTGAAAAGATCAGTCCTAAAATGCTGCTGAGCTCAACATCTTAAGACCCTTCTGCTTGATAAACTATGAATGAATAAATTAAATTTCCTAAAGACAACAATACCTTTTTTTTCAGAGAATGTTCTTGTATTTTCTGTTTTCTTTTTTTCTGTTTGTTTATCCTGAAGTGCCAGTCCTTAATGATTTGTGGGTAGATTTCATCTTTTTACTTCTGGTGATGCTCCGTTTAGCCATTTACTGACATGCTCAGACAGACAGAATTCCAAAACGCATGCTGAACTAACATGCTGAACTAATCCTGAGGATTTCACATGGGAGAAATTCACATTTCAGCCAAGGTAGTTGCAATATGGAAAAAAAAAATAATATATATATATATATATATAATAGAATGGGTCAATGCAAGGATTGCTTTTATGATTAGCTTTTTATGAAATATTGTAAAGTAAACTGAAACACTGAGAATATGTATGTAAGTATATATAAATACGTGTGGATTTATCTACGTAACATGTATTTTCATCCACACAGCACAGATTCATAGATGTGTTGTTACACTACTTACATCTAGATTTTCCTGGCTTAATATCGTAAGTGCTTAATATCGTAACATATTGAGTTACTATCGGTGGAAAACACAGGTTTTCTTTTACTTTTTTTTTTGTTGTTGTTGTTGTTTCTAATCAGTGTTTGTTCTAATTCTAAAAAGTTGCCTAAAATGCTATTTATCTTACACCAAATTGATTAAAGGATTATATTTTCTGTAGTTATATATATATATATATATATATATATATATATATATATATATATACACATATAGTTTGTTACAGAAGTGTATAGCTATAAGCGTATAAAGAAAGTTTAATTCCTGGAGCCAATATTTTTTTTAAGAAAATTGATTTTGTCCTGGCTAGGTTGAAAGATATTCTGAAACATAAGGAACATTTTATTTTAATGTAACTTTTATGTTGGAATAAAAAGTTTGAAAATAAGTATACAAATACAGACATATTTTTTCATTTCAAAGGAAACTGCCAATTTTTGTTCCAAGTATATGCACTAGTATTTTTTCAATTGTGATATTTAAAAATTCAAAGCACAGAATTATTTTTTTCATGTTAATTGGCTCTTCTATCAAAAACTAAGTCTCTTAGGAAAATGAGAATTTAGTTCTGTTGCACACATTTTACTGAAGTAGGAGTTATTCAAATTTTGCGTCTTCTGCATGTGGAATAATGTACAGATCCCAGACCCCCTGTACAAGTTTTAAACCCCCCTGTACAGCTTTCTAACAGTCCAGGGTATCCAAAGGAATGTCCTGGACTCCAACACTTTCCATCCTAAATGATTCTAAGTTTCCATGATTTATTGATGAATTTAAATTTGTACCTGGAAGGATTCAACAGCTCAATGTTGTCAGAATAAGTGCAACAGTTTTTGGGGTTGTTTTTTTTGTGGTTTTTTTTTTGGTTTGGTTTGGTTTGGTTTTTTTGTTTTGGTTTTTTTTTTTTTTTTTTTTTGTGTGTGTGTGTTTTTTGGTCAGGTTTTCTAAGTTGGATTAGTGAATAATATCAACTGTCATGGAAGAATTCAAGAACAATAAAACCTCAAGGACAGAACTACATCATGAAGTGAAATAAATTTTAGATCTTATTTCCAAGCAGGAGATTTTACAGATGTACCAGGAAAAATATAAAATTTATATCTGTTTTAAAATCCACTCCAAGAGTGTATACAGAACACACATTGACATGGAAGACAGTCTCTTCTACCCCAGTCCGACTGCAACCAGCACTCTGGATAGAGTGGAAAAGGATGCTCACTCCAACCAGACAGCACATGGAATCCTGTCTGGCAATCTGTTTTCCATAAAAAACACACCTCAGGTTCATCTTCTTCATGGTGTTAAATTTCTGTGGATTTGCTCCCCTCTTCCTATTCTTACCCTTTTTATTTTTTTCTCACTTAGGTGGTCATGGTTGGCAAAAGAAGTCAATGGCCCTACTGGTCACAACACCCCAGGCCAATTCCTTTGACTTTCTCCATGTCTAAAGTCAAATAGCTGATATTTCCAGGTTGCAAATGGCTTCTGGCTCTGCCCTCTGCTCTCACCATCCTCAAAAATGTTACTAAGATGTAAATAAATAAGAAAATCTAATAAATATGCACCTGCACTGCTACATACAAGGTTTCAGCCAAATTAGTTGCCATTCCTGGCCATTAATTAAAGAGCAGAATTTCTGTATTTGGGACAAAAATCTGTGCCAAAGCATCTGTTCACTTTTCTTGAAATACATGATTTGTATTTTCTAATATGGATTCTAGTGAACAATGTGAGAAATTGATTCTACACAGAAGACACAATTGTACATCAAGAAAACCCATCATGTTGGACTAGGTCTTTGGCCACACTGGAGTAGCTAATGACACTTTTAGCAATAATATACAATGTAAGAATTTGAGCGATGCCTGCTTTAAAAGACAGGAAAATATACTGGACAGAGTTGGTCCTTAAGTGAGAGAAGAGACAGTATTGTAAAAAACAAATGCTATTTTAATGGCTGATTTTCCAGTTTTGAAAAATGGAATTGACAAAGGAATTGATGCAAATCTGAGAATCTATCTATCTATGATCTGAGAATCATAGAATCATAGAATATCCTGAGCTGGAAGACACCCAAAAGGATCACCAAAGTCCAACACTTGGCCCAGCATAACACCATCCTCAAGAGTCACACCATGTGCCTGAGTGCATTGTCCAAACTCTTTTAGAGTTCTGACAGGCTTTGTGCTGTGGTCACTTCCCTGGAAATCCTGTTTGAGTGCTCAACCAGCCTCTGGATGAACAACCTTTTCCTGATATTCAAACTAAACATCCCGTGACTCAGCTTCATGCCATTCCTCTGGGTCCTACTGCTGTTCACCAAAGAAGAATGAAATTGCACCAAGCTTTGTGAGTTCTTCATGCTCTTTTCAGAGCATTCAGTAGAGGAGAATGAAAGGGCAGCAGATGTTTTTATTACACTAATTTTACCTTTTGAAGAACAAAATAATAAGTATCAATGAGAGACCTGGTAATTTAATACTTATTTTCTTCAACATTGCACCCTGCAGACTCACAGTTAAACTCTGCTATAATTCCTGTGTACCTCTCCATCAACTTATGAAAAAAAAATTAAAATGTTTTTTCAATTTAATTCTCAGGACATATATTTTTTCTTAAGTGTAAATTCTTGTTTTGTGCTTTATGAAATGTCCTCCTGTGATTCATTTCAAACTTGAGGTTATTCTAAAACTCAGAAACAGTTGCAACATTCCATATAGCAACTGCTCTCAAACAGAGATTAATCCTAGCTCTTATTAGCAAATTCCAGAATCTAGGAATATTTAGTCTGTGTTAAATTATGTGAAGCAGTAGAGAGTTTATAACAAGAAAACTTTGCTGTTCACCATGAAGGGATTCTTCTGCCCATTCATTATTTATTAAATTGACTGTTTTGTTTTATAATTGAATGAGTCATTGTAATTGCTAAGAACTCATAGATGATAAGCTGCCTTGTCTTCCAATGAAGTCAGTCACTTGATCCTGAAATCCTGTCTGTAACAGCAAATCATGTGTAAGTTAATGAAATCTCTGCATTGGTTTCAATGGATTCTCTATCACTGCAGAGGGAAGTAAGCACAGTTATATCACACCTACTGTTCTAAGACAAATTAATAAAAAATAGTTGCTTGATATATTGAATATTCTTTAAAATTATCTTCAATATATTCTGGTCAAAACCTACCAAAATAAAAAATACCAGCTTTATTTTATACGACAGGAAGAATGTCACAGTGGAATTTTACCCAAGTGTCACAATAGGCACAGAAAGAAACACACAGTAACGAAACAGGAAATTAAAATTAATGAGGTAACACTTTTCACTTGTTACAATGAATTTTTAATTTTTATTTTAAAAAGGAATATAAGATAAAATCTTTCCCGGTTTATGCAACAGTAGGGCAATGAAAATTGCCCTTGGCTTCATTAAATCCAGCCTAGAGATGTGGGCATGCAAGCGGGCACACACCCACACACAAATATATACACAGTGCATTATTTGTTTAAATGAAATTTCCCTGGAGGCTTTTTTGTGTAAGAGAAATTTTTTGCCTTAGTACATTACCAGTCTGTCATTTCCAGTCATAATGAACTATTTTACTTTGTATCCCGTTCTTGAAGTTTTTTATGAGAATCTTTGCTCTTCCATATGGATAAGTATTTTATGATTTTCATTCTTCATTGATTTAAAGGTCATTATCAATTCTAGTTATTTTGCCCATAGCTCTTTTTTGTTTTCATGCAACATTCCAGTCCTTCACTGACCTTTGAAATACTTATGAAAGTTACGGTAATTTTTTTATCTGAATTCGTAGGCTTTGAAGCATAACTGTCTTCCATCATACACTCATAACTTAGCCTGTAGGAACTGTGAATCATATTCCTGTTTAAAACAAGTTTAATGCAGAAAGAAATTATAAAAATAATGTGAACTTAAATTTAGTTTGAGGCATTAACCTTCCCATTCATTCAGACACTTTGACTGGTTAAATGTGGCCTTGATTTTTTGTTGCCTGTCAGTAGAAAAGTATCCCATCAATATGCAATAACTTGAAGAAAAGAAAGGATGTCCTGTGCTGGTGGGCAGAAACAATGCAGATTGCTGTCTCTGAATACAAATTATTGAGCAGTTTCTATGTTATGCCATCCATTAACTTCAATGAGAACATTTTGTAATGCCAAATACATAACAATAACCACTTCAGCATTCTCAGAATGTGACTTTGGTTCATGTTGGGTTTTTATTTTTTTCTTTTAATTTTTTTTTAATATGTCGCTATGGGGATGAACATTGCTGTGTCTGGGAATTTCTAATCACAGATATTACATATGTTAAAATTGTGTCAATTTAAAATTCCATTGGCAGGTCAACATTTAGCTGCTATGAGATAAGAGCAAGAGTGTAATCCAGAGCAATGTACAACCACCTTTTGTTTATGTATCAGAAGGAGAGTCAAAGCCAACAGCTAGTAAGTTAATTGTCTGAATAGGTCAGACATTTTTAAAAGTCCCCAAAGCACAAGACTTGCAACAAACACAGCTTACTTTTCCTCTTCCAACTCCTAAATCAGAGTTCACAAGATTTCAATATGTCACAGAGCAGATTCCATCCTTTTTTAATTGCTAAAAATGTGAAGTAAGTATATTAGTTTTAATGGAGGAGCTTTACTGAGATTTTTAATCATGAAATGTATAGTGATTTGGGGTTCTCTTTCATCTCCTCTCTAATGTTGAATGCAAAGCTCTTTTGGGAAATCCAGCTGATCTACAGAAGATTATTTCAAGTAACAACAAAAATACCATATGTCACTTGCTGCTGTGCTGACAAAAGCAAATTATTGTCAGAAAAGCGAGGAGTTTAAACAAAGGAAAGGCCAGCAACATGATCAAAGGGTTAGTGCAGTTAAATTAATTTTAGTCTCTTCTAATACAGTGCAATATAATACAAATCCAGTTTGCACAACCAGCAAATGAGTATATACCTGCTGCTACTACAGTCTTGGAAAAAAAGATGGTTTTTGTATAAAAATTACATATATTTCTGTGGAATTATAGAGAAAAAGCAGTAGAAAAAATAAGCACAATGCCTTCTTTGGTCCAGAAGGATTTCCAGCTTGACAAATATTACATGATCCCCATTAATATAATCCCCTTTTACTCTCACCTCTTCAAGTACAGCTTTTGAGCAGCTATCACAGGGGAACTGGGAAACAGGCAAACAGAAGATGAATCAGGTCACAGTCATGCTTTTATAATGGTGCTGACAATGCTTTTGACCTTCACGTATTGGCAGGTAGTTTATTTTTACCACCATTCGAAGCTTTTGTTGTCAACAATTGTCAGTAAAATCTCGGTTCATTGTGCATTTTAGGGCACAGGTAAGTTTATTTCAGTGGGTTACCAGCAGAAGAAAAAGCATACTCACAATTCAATATATAAATAATGATATGGAAAAAAATGGTCCTTAAATATTCTTATGACTTATAAAATCACAAATAGTAGTTAGCCAGTAGGCTAAAGAGAAATCAAAATCTGTTATGCGAACAGATCAATTAGCCTTTATGATTAATATAATAGTATTATATAACTCAAGGCATTAGAAGAATAAAATGATTTTTTTTATCCTCTCATTTTTCAGTTTGCCAGCAGTGATTTTTCCTGTGAAATCATATACAATTTTATTTTTTCAAATTTACCTAGAAAAAGCAAAATCCAGAAATTACTTATTTTCCAGTATTAATAATATTGGTCACATGAAACAAAAAAAATTGATTAAAAGCATAGAATGTAATTCTAATTTAAAATTTTCACAGCAGTGGAGAAATTATATTTTCCCTATTGCTTTGTAAGCTATATTTCTTATTTCAATTTTGACAAAAAAATATGGTTGTTTGTTTTGTTGTGATGGGCACAGGAAGATATATTTAAAACAGAAAAAGATTCTTACTTCTACCTAATTTGTATGAATCATCAAGGAATGAGGAGGAGTCAAGTCTCCTCTTTTGTGTTTAATCATTGACAAGTATGAGATTGAGAGCACAAAAATCTTTCTAACTTTGATAGCTGAAGTCTGAGTATCAGGGCAAGGAAAAGAGTGGGTGTTTAAGAACTATCTCACCCTAATTTGTGATTCATTCTCTATGCTGTTTGTCCCCAGTAGGCAGCTGAACGAGTACTGCTCTTGGCTAGGGTGGATTTTATCTGCTTCATAACCTGACATTTTGGTTCTGTGTTTCAAACTTGTCACCAAACCAGTGTTTTAATTACTGCTGAGTTGGGCTTGAAAAATATTTCACTCTTCTCCCCTTCGAAGTGGAGAAGACTTTGGGACACAACAAGGACAGCTGACTCCAGCTGACCAAAGGGACATTCCTTGCCCTATGGTGTCATGTTTAGCAATAAAACTGAGCCAAGAATTTTTCTAGAAAAGTCACTGCTCACAGGTTGTGTGGGCATAATGTGTGAACGTTGGTCTGCTAGTAAGGTGTGGTGAGTGATCACTTTTTTTTTTCTTTTTTTTTTTCTTTTTTCTTTTTTTCTTTTTCTCTTGCTTATTAATTTCCCTCTGTCTCTGCTCATGAGTTTTTCTTTCTTTGGTCATTCGACTCACTCCCCCGTCCTGCTGAATGAGAGTACATGAGTGTGTGTGGGAGCTTTACCAATGGCTGGAGTCGGTCCACCACTGTATAAAAACCAATTAATCCTCTGCTGGGAAGCTCAAAAAAAGAATAAAGTCTATGCAGCAACATCAGCACAGTCTTCATCATAACTCTTTAGACTTTTACAGACAAGACAATGATAAGGGTTTTTTTTTCAGATGTCAAAATAACCTTTATTTTCACAGTGAAAGAATATGGTCACCCAAGCCACCATTTTGACTCGCCGCTGCCTACAGAAAAGACTCACAGAAGAGGTGTAAATAATAAGTCCTGGGAAAGTCAGATAGATTGTGCTAGATCAGCCACATGCAACTAGCAGCAGAGCCATTTTCACCCTGAGAAAAGAAAGTTGTGATGTACTATACATATTAGATGGAAGTTAAATGTAAATGCTAACGTGAAGTGACTAAATAGATATAGCACCCTTTCAGAGATCCTTACAGGGTCTGGTATAAATGACAGAAAAACTCCAGAAAATCTAAAGTTGGAGTATCAAGTATAAACTAGGTAGTTTTAAAATGCTTCTAAAATGGCTTGAGACACTTTCTTTTTGACACATAAACCCTTTCTTAAGTGCTGCTTATTGCATTTAAATTCCAGAGTTTCCATTTCACCAAAAATATCAAAGTAATAAAGGCTTTCTACCTGGATTTCTGTGTGTGTTTTTCTGTGAGAGAGAGAAGTGTGAGCTGGGAGCATGTTAATCTCATTACATTCAACGTACAATGTATTTCACTTCAGAGGACAAGGGGAAACCAGGGAGCACAGTGTCCTTCTTGAGGTTACACTCCACATGTATCTCCTCCAGTGAGACCATGCCCTACCTCTTCCACCAAAGCTTCCAGAAGAACTATGAGTCAATGCACAGCTTGAAAACACATGTATGGTCACACCTAACATTTCCACAGTCTCAGAAAGCTTCTGTTGCATACCTAATTACATAAACACTCATTATGTATTAACGACTGATAAAATACTTTATATACTTTTGGCAGGTTCTATTTTAAAGAAAAATTGTGAAGATAAATACTTAAGTATTATTTATCATATCAACTAGAGAGCATGGTAGTTATATACATTGCTACAGGACCCAGAAAAATAGGTTTTCATTGTAAGTGTGTAGTCACTGCCTCAAGAAAACCTTAAAAAGAACACATAAAGTATTCATATTTTTACTTAGAATAACATTAAAAATGAATGTATTCTTATTAAGTTGGTTCATTAATATTTTCAATTTATTCATACCATATTCTCTGTCTTATTTTTAGCTTACATTTTATTATTTAATAATACCATACCAAGCCTGAAGTTTCTTTTTTACCAATCTAAAACCCAACCTGGTTGATGAGCAGATGGGTTTGAAAATACCTTTAATCAAACATGCCTCTCATGTTCCCCAGGCAGAATGATACGATAAAATCTATAAATTCTTAACATACTGCAATTTAATGTGTAACTGGGTTTAGATATACTTCAACGAAGTTTAACAAATTTTGCTTTTGTCAGACCTTTCTCAGCACACTATAGATACAGTTTGTTTAAATCAGCTGGTAAATGATGTGGCTTATTCCCTGGAGTTGTGACATTTTATGCTAGTTAGGTAAAACAATCTAAAAGTAAAGAGTATCTGTAAGCAGCTCTGGCATTTAGCTGACCTGAAATAGATGAAGTAAGCAAACAGGAGAACTACGAGATTTGAGCCCAGCCCTAAGGTTTCTTTAAAAAGGGAAAATGTCCCATCTTCCTTGGCAGAGGAGCAAAAATGCAATTTTATTTGGGCAAATCCTCTAGAGATTTCTTCAATTTTCTTCCTTAGATTTTAGTCTTAGAAATGGTTTTTCAAATTCTTGTGAAAACTAAGAGCTCAATACAGAGGCAGAGTTATAGACTGTTCACTTGAAGAATGTTAGAGTACACCTGACTTAAGCCAAAATTAATTTAATTTTTGTTGACAATACTCAATTTAAAATCTCTAAAAGCAAAACAACAAAAAAAGGAAAATAAAAGTAAAAATATTTACATATTATTTGTCCAAAATTATATCAAACATGTTTCTATTTAATTGCCTGCTAATTTGGGCTTCTGATGTACTTTAGGATGGAAAATTATTCAAAATCAATATGAATAATTCTATTTCACGTAATTGATTAAACTTGTACTAACTTGTGCTGAAACCTTTCATCTGCCATCAAACTTCTATCCAAGGTTCTCTAAAAAAGAAGAAATTCTATAGAGGTTCACCAGCTTGTTCCATGATTTTAAGATGAATTTGAATGCCATTCAGGAGAGTTTGGTGCTTTGCAAATTCAGGACATACTGAATTTTATGTTATAAAAGCAGAGGTGTCTAAGGTAGCTTAGACTAAGATGTGGTCTCAAAATTGAATTTCAAGCAAATATGCCTTTTTAATGTATACTTTATATAGAAAGTTATGCAAGGGAATTCTGGCATATGCTGAGATTTAAACCAAAGAAGAATGTTTAATGCACATTTAGTGACCCCTTATTCTCTAGCTCAGTCTCCGAAGCACTGGAACATTTGAATCATTTTGGCATAACAAATAGTCAAGGAGAAATTATTTTGGACCTGATAGCTGAATTTTCTGGGCTTGGGTTACTCACTTGATGGTAATTAGAACACCTTCCTGTGTGGGACTGGCAGTGTCTCAGGCCTGTTCCCTTTGTCACAGAATATATGTGTTACATATCTATATATATCTATATATGTTATATATCATTTACATTCTTGTAACTGTCTGTATTAATTTCCTGTGCATGGTATTCTATATTTTAAGTATATTTTAAAGGAACAGAAATATCAAAGCATACCCATTATTCCATATCTTTTAAAATGCATTACTACTACTACGAC
Organism: Phylloscopus whistleri; assembly: GCA_017589585.1. NCBI lineage: Eukaryota > Metazoa > Chordata > Aves > Passeriformes > Phylloscopidae > Phylloscopus > Phylloscopus whistleri. The sequence goes on from JADMLD010001549.1 coordinate 7,131,753, forward strand.
TACTACTATTAGTACTACTAGTTTTGGCATCCAGTATTAATTAAATTTTCACTACACAATAGGTCTCCTCCAACAGTAAAATCATATTTCCCTTTTGCTAGCTATATGCTTGGTATGCAATGCCAGCATTACTTCCTCCTTTAATTTCCTTTTTTTTTTTTTGCCTACAGCACTGATTTCCATGGTCTGGATTTTTAGGTTTCATTTGATTTATTTTCACTGATTAATTTCCAGCTGTTTCCATATTTCATGTGTCATTGGTGTCTTTGATAGCTGCCTTCAGAGCTTACATTTTTTTACACTTTTTCTTACTGATATGTGTCTCCTAAATATGGATATGGGCTTTTTTTTCTCTTTCTTTATGCAAAAATTCATACTATTTAATCCCATATTTACAGAACATTCAAAATATGAGTATATTTAAAATTACCTTTAAAACTTAGTTTAAATATTAAAAAGTATAAGAATTACATTTACGTTCTCTTGAATCTCAACAACAATTTTAATTTTTTGAGAATATCCAGTTCAGTTTATCTGTGAAAAATTTTATTTAACAGCTTTAAAATATCACAAAAAGGGTTTTTCATATGCCTTTCATGTTAATTCTATAGTTCTGGGGTTTACATTGTTTCCTCTTAATTTCACACTGTATAAATGCAGAGAATGTGGAAGCTAATGTTGCAATGAAATGCACTGGGGTATTTTTCTAAGCAAGATCATTTGAAATTTGAATTAAAGTTTTATATCAGCACATTAATCTATGAAAATCAAAATTAATCCTTTGTTATCAAAGCAACTTTCCTGGTATTTTGCAAGAATTTTTACTGCAGGGTCAGGTAAGCAAAACCATCTGACCGGGAAAGTGAATAGGACAATAGACAAAAGGGGGTTTGAGGTAAGTTTTAAGCCATTGTGTCAGTTTAAGCATCTCAAAGATTCTTGTATTTTCATTATTTCACTGCTCCATGAAAGTAACAACATTTTTAAATCAAGGGAGAATGCAAAGGTGTATGTTTTTAATCACTGGGTTACAATAAGCAATGCTTTTCAGCCTCTCCAGTCACCAGGTCATTGTGTCAAACATAAAGTGGCCCTGCCTTTAACCCTGCTGTCACTTGCACTGGATCTTTGGGAGAAGGCCATCAGGGGGATTGTACCAGCTCCTTGGGCAATGATAATCATGCTGGTTAGAGCACTTAACCGAATTCTGATAATCATTAAATAGGATGCTGTAAGAAAACGTGCTAGGAGTACATTGGTAGGAAAATGCAACTGTCATAGGCCTGTAGAAAGAGAAGGTAAAAATTTTATGTAGGTTAAATCTAAGATTTTGATTGTGTCTCTCCATTCCGAAATTGCAAAGTGGGAGAGTGTTAAGGCAATTTCAGCAATATTCTGGAACTGCTGTCTTGGAGTACAGGCTCAGTCAAGCAATCAATGGGAGTTTGAAATGAATATGCATCTTTGCAGAAAAACTGAAAGAACGGAAGCCATAGATTCTGAAAATACAATCAGTTGAACAAGACTTGCAGAATAGTGATTATACAGGAGTTTCTTTTTGAAGACTACACAGTTTAAGTGTCCTTTGCATCAGATTTTCAATCTCACCTATATATGCCCTTTGTTCCTACATCATCACAGCTATTCAAGAAACTGTTAAATAAACAGAATCCAAAAATTAATTATCCTGAAAAACTATATCCCTCAATTTCTGGTTCTGAGTCACTTTTCAGTTTTTTTTTTTTCTTTTTTTCTTTTTTTTTTTCTTCTTCTTCTTTTTTGTGCCAGTACATCAAAAAGTATTATATGATGCAGTAAAAAGATGATTTTTTAAATGCATTACCCTCAATCTCATCTCAAGACTTCACTGGACTGCAGTCTTGGTTTGGTTCTTCCAGCATTATCCCAAGTCCTGGCAAGTACTCTAGCATGAACATGTTTATTTATTTGTTTGTTTATTTAGTCATTTATTTTTCTTTCTTTCTTTAGAATTGGTTTGCATTTTAGGGGATTTTGTTATCAGTAGTGAAATACTTCATTTATCTTTAGCTCTCTAAACTTCACATATGTGTATTCTAAGAGGAGCAACTATCCGTCATCCAAATAAATATTTAAGGTGCTTGTGAATTCTTAAAATCTTTACCTTAAAATTTTCCCAGCCTCAAATACACTAGTTCTCTACTTGCATAGAAGTTTTATCTGCTAATTTTCCAGCAACTAATGACCATTCATTATGTTTTTTATTTTGTGTGTTTAACTAGTATCAGAATTCATGTCACAAAAAATTAAACTATACTGAGAAGTTATGTATCTCTTTTAAAACATCTGAAATTCTTAATTCATTCAGATTGTCTTTTGCCTACTTTATGTAGTACAGGGACACTACAGCTAACAAATATCTTAGATGGCATACTTGGTTCAGTCTTAGAATAGCTCTTAAATCTATCCCAGTTTTAAGAGTATACACACAAGATAATAACTTTTTTTTTTTTTTAATCATAAGAAAACGGAGATACTCTGTGGTTTCAGTATTTGGTGAGACAATATTTTTAATTTTGTCAAGTTAAAATCTAGTCTCAGTTTAGCTTCTAATACCTAATATGAATAGGTCCAAAGCACGTGAAGTGAAACTCAAGGTGCAGGGTCCTAGCTTCAAAACATATTTTAAATTGATTAATATTTTGAGTTTAGGAGCTTTGTTATTATACTTAGAAGGTTATAATTGAACTTTTACCTAGATAAAACCTGAGAGGAGAACAAATGCTTTTTCAATTCCATTTGCGTAATAGGGAAGAGAGGATCAGAAAAGAAGTCAGTTGAAAAGGTTCATGTTGGAAATTTCTCAGAAATAAGGGAATGAGGGTAAAGTCTGCTCGTTTTTACTCCTGCGCCCTGGACAATGGATCTTATGCCCTGGACCTCCTATAATTTTTTGACTTCAAATTACTTTCAAAGGATAGCTCAAGTCACAGGCAAGCTCAGGAGGTCTCCAGCTCAACCTCCTGCCCACAGCAGGGTCGCTTCTGAGGTTAGACCTCCAGTTGCTGAGGACTTTGTTCAGGTGGGTCTTGAAAGCCTTTAAGGATGAAGATTGCACAGCATCTTTGGGAAGACTGTTAAGCTATTCTCAGAGATGAAGTTTTCCTTAGATCCAGCCTGAACAACATTTTTCTCAATTTATGTTCATTGTCTCTCCAGCTTACCTAGGTCCTTCTGAATAGCAGCTCTGTCTTTAAGTATATTGACATACCCCTGTGAGACCCTCAATAATTATCTATATTATAGGTGTATATTACCACAGGCAGAAGTTGTGTTTAGGTTTCTGTATGCATATATTTCAGATTTTTCACATAATATGAGTAAATATCTTTCTCTAATCTTTAGATTATTCAAACCTCTATTAGTATCATCACCACCATTCCCTTGAAAGACACTTCCCTTCCAAATGTCTTACTATTTAATTCATTTTTTCTTCATCTTCATATTCTTTCAACAGGCTGAAAATCAGGAATTTGGAAGACCTATGCAGAAGGTATTAAAAGAACTTTCTGTCTGTCTGAAGTAACTAACTCTCTTCCAGATCTTTGGGGCCAGTTTTTAAGATTTGCAAAGCTCTAATTAGGATGTGACTTCATATTTCACCTCAATTATTGTTTGCCAATATTTCTTTCTCTATGGCATATTTGCACAAATTATAAAGCCTTAGTTCAACAAAAATCTTTTGTTCCCCCCCAAAAATAAGGAAGGGTCATGGTTGCAATTTTTCATCCATGCTTTAAACTCAAAGGTTAAAATACAATGTTTAAATGGTGACAGAAAAGTCTCAATGAAGAAATTGGGGTCTTTGACCTCAATCTCTGCTGCTTGGAGTGGGAGGTGGAAGAATCACTCTGTGTTTGCTAGCTGAACTACAGTAACCTACACCTGACAATTTAACCTGTTTTTGAGCATTTCTCAGACCAGATCAAAAGCATCAAATTCTGTGTAAATAACACATTGCAGAAATTTTTCTCTCACTTAAAACTAAAACCAGAAAAACTCCAACTATTTAATTACAAAATGAAGTACATAGACTGTTCAAAATCACACATTATGTACATTTTTAATAATTTATTCTCCTGCCTCCTAGATGAGTCTCACTCTATTTGAGTGTATTGAGATTCACTGAGTCTCACCATCTTAGATTTGCATTGAACTTGTATGTCGTGGGAGATCAGGCAGAGTAGGTTTTGTTATCAGAGGAGTAGACAAGTTTAGGACAAGATGAGAGGAAGTGATCACAAGAGTGAAGTACAAGTAAAAAACATTGACTTGAGAACCACTCATAATCCTATTAAAACTGTGGAAAAGGTTTGTCTTTTTTAGTATTATTATTCGGTGTTTGTTGTCTGAAGTGTGGATGGTGAATACACTGAAGTAAATAGATAACCTTAAGACAGGTTCTCTTTACTAATATACAAAAATACTATGCCTGGTTTTGCAGCCCAAATTGATAAATTGTGAATCAGAAACAGAGGAGGAAGGACAGATATTTATTAATAGCTAGGTTTTCTTCCAGATATACTGAAATACATTGAAATACATAGGTGCTAGTGATATAATTACTTTTTTTTTTTAAGAAAAAAAAGTTAACTTCAAGAAGATTATTTCTGCAAAGAGCTTAAAAGTTTTCTGAATCCTAAGTATAGGTATACTTCCTTTACAAGCCTTCATGGCACCCTTAAATTACAGTCTGTCTGTTGAGTTAGACAAATGGTAATTCCCATAGAAAATGACTTCTTGAAATTCTCCTGTGCATCAACAAAAATTAGAGGCAAATCTGTAGAAAAGACAGTTACTCAATTTACTCTGTTTTCTGCAGATTTTTTTCCATAACATCAAAATGAAACACATATTGTGATACAATAAGAAGTCATATTTTATCATTACTAAGTCCTGCTTTAAGGCAGGACTTTCTACAGCTCCAGGTAAGAGTTTGTACATATAAGGAGGAGCTGTCTTTTTATTCTAGCAACTCTTCAATATTATAACTCTTCTGTCACAACTCTCTTTGTGGAGAATTCAAGAAGCTTCTTTTTTTGCTTCCAACAGTTAATTCATGCGTTCTGCACAGCCCAGACTTTAGTGGGTAGGGAGACAATAGATTATGAGACAAGGAAGAATAGTTGGAACTTGCAGGAGGAGAGCACCTTAAGAAAGTTTTGTTACTGAAGTAACTGGAAAATCAATACTACAAGTGAGAAGTTGGTTTATTTTCTGTTGCATAACTATTGATTGTAAATGTTTGTTGCTTTTTTTTAAATTATTTTTTCAAATTCAAACTTGTTTTAATTATCAATTAATCGGGAATAATATTCCTTACTCTTCTGTCTTAAAGAATACTCTCATTGTTCTGCTTATCTCCTTTGTTTATATAAAAGAGTTATTTTGCACCTTCAGTATCTTTCTGCTGTCCTCCAAATAGATCTCTTGGAGTCATCATCTTAATAAAATTATAAAACCAAAGTATAACATTTTTTAAAATTATTTTCTAGCTTCAAGCATAATTAGGAAGTAATGCATGAACATCTACTTTCTTAGCTGTAAAATTCTCTGACAATGCAATCACATATTCATCAAGGTTATACATGGGACTTGCAAAATGCATATCATGGGTTTTATTTAAGAAATGAAAACAGAGAGGGGTCACAGTTCAAATATAGCTAGACAAATTATAATATGATCAGCATTTGTTTCAATGTGCGCTTTTTCAAGGAAGAGAGAAGCAGAAAGGGCAGCATAAAGAGGAGTAGAATGGAGTTGAAGAAGACCAAAACAGGCAAAGTAAGCCATTTTTTTTCACAATTTACGGTTTTGAGAGAGAAGGGGAAATAGGCAAAATTATCTGGCAGAACATGAAAGCACAAGTTATTCAACATTTGGGAAAAACGTGAGAAGGAGAAAAAATGGGAAAGGCAGAAAGAAAGCAAAGAAAGGAGAATCTCTTAAAATAAAAGTGTAGGATAGTGGAAGAGGTATGTAAAAGAGCTATCAAAAACCAATTAAAAAACAGATCCTTTACTTCTAAACTTTACACTATATGGAATTGCAACATTTTTCAGCCAAAATTCTCTGTAATTATAAAATTCCTGGGGTTTTTTTTCCAAATTACTGTATTATATCTCACAGGAGTCACTCATGAGCACTGATGTGGCTCATCTAACTAACTGTTTTAATCACTGAGGGTAGAAAAATGTCTTAGAGGTATGACAATATTCCTTTTCCTTGACTAAAAAGGAAAAAAGAAAATAATCTATCCTGTATTGAAACAATATTGTTCTACACAGTTGTTCAAGTTATGTTGTTCAGCTTCATAAGTCCGCATGCCAGGGCTTATCCATGCCATGATTTTACTGTTCAATTAGAGTAAAGAAATAGGAGTATAACATGAAGGTCAGCACCCTAGAGCATTTAGGAGAGACCGATTTGTTTGAAATATATTTTTAATGTTAGCCAAGTTTGTCTTTAAAGAGAAAGAATTTGTTCAAATTTCAAAATCAAAAGAAAACCAACTAAAACATAGACATTGAATCCAAGGGACAAATCTGAGATGTAAAGAGTATTACAATACTATTGTACTGAAAAATCTATAGTTCGATAGCTCAGTTTTAAGTGTTGAGAACTTTTGCTTATAGTGAGTGGCTAATGATTTCTAGTTAATAAATACCTTTTTTATATTTTAATACCTTCTACCTGTCACCAAGGTAGATTTTATTTCATAGCTTCTTTTCTTGTGTTTTTATGCAATAAATTATAATTTGCATATATTGGTGAACGTGGGAGGAATAAAATAGCTAGACTAAAACATTGAGAAAATGAATCACACATATTAACACAAGAATTGATTAACCCAGTCAAGAGTTCTCTGTAGACATATTTTATTTTACCAGGTGCAATATACTGTCTAAGGAAGTGGTGAAGACTGACAGCTCTATAGAGAGTAGCCAGGGCATTGCCTGTTTTGCATAGCAAATTCCCTCTAAGGTTGGCAGAGAGAATTATTTGATCCAGCTAGGTAAGTTCATCAGAATGCTTTGCATGCATTCCAGATGGCATAAAACATGACACTGATACGTAATTTGTTCTTCCCGTGTTCCTCTTTGACAAAAGAAGCTCAAAAAAAGAGACTTCTTCTGGCACCACAAGATTTCCCCAATGCGCAAAGATCTATGGATTACATTCATGCGCTAATTGAAGATGCTCAGTCAACAATGAGAATCTGAAAATAAGAAGCAACCAAAGAGAGCTTAAATAAATGCCAACAGGTTGTCAAATAAAGAGGGTTTTAAACTATGTGTGCCAGAAATGAAACTTGGGGATTAAAATAAGGACTTCACTGACTTGAAAGGAAGATTTATTCAGAGAGGGAAGAAATAACAGTGAAGTTGGCAGAACATTTAGGAGACCAGGAATAAGCAAAAATTTGACAATCTCAGGAACATAGTGAAATACTACTAGATAATGAAGGATTCAATTTTAGAGGAGATTGAGAAGTGCTGGGATTCAAAGTTTTATGCATCTTTACTTAAAAGAAGATAAAAATACTACATGAAAATGCTCTGAATGAATAATTATTCCAGAAAAGAGTGATTTAATCTTTGTTAGAGAAAAAAAAAAAAAAAACTTAAAAAGATGCAGAAAAATAAGAAAAGCTGACTGGCGAAGCAGACATATTTGGAAGACTCCTTTGCCAAGAGAAAAATAAATGTAAGACTGATCAAAAACTATCAAAGAAATTAAAATTGTCAGACCTAAATACAAAAAAATGAGAAAAGATCACATAGGACCACAATGAAAGTAAAGTAAAACAAAGTATTAAAAATATTTGGATTAGAGATAATCTGGGTATAATTCAAAGAAACAGAATCAAATAACAATTTCTGTTCAGGATTCAGAAGCAACAAATACAAAATATAAAACTTCTTGTACTTTGTATAAATTAGTCTAACTGTGACCAAGGACTGTGAGAGGAGATTGTCCCAGATTTGTAGTGTGAAAAGTAATACATGAACCTAAAGACATGTTAGTTTAATATTATTCATATGCAAAGTTTTAGAAAAGATTTCAAAGAATATAAAAATTAAAGGAATAGGTGTAAATGGAATGTAGAATAAAATACAATGTGGTTTTATCAAAGAATGCAACCCCTAGATGAATTTAGCAATTTTTCTTTCATTAGAAAATCATATTTTAGGCTGAGCTCCTTTTATATGAACTTGAAGACTGCCATATATGAAAAGAAACATGTAACAGATCTTGAGAATTCAAAAAATTCATAAATTCAAGAGATTAATCAGGAAAGGTACAGGTTGCTGTAAAATCCTTATGAATCTTTCTTTATTATTATTTTCTTAAATGACTATGAAACACAGAAGTAGAATAAGTAGATGAAATCTGGTCAGCAAACAACCACAGGATGAATGTTTTTCCAATGCAACAAGAAGTCTGGGATATCACTAGGGAAAAGCAATAATGCAATAGAATGAAGATTAATTTCATGAGCACAAAGGAACATTTGGCAGAAAGTCAAGGCAGGGCAGTCCTGATAGAACCCAAGGTTCACAATCTACAACACTGATTAAATTAATGATATTGACATTATTGCGAATGGCGTCATTATCAGATGATAAGCAGATGGAAAGAATTTTCAAGATTTTCCAGAAAAAATTAAGATTATGATCAATTTGTAGTTCTCATCTTCAAGGGTGAAAATTATATTTTTTAATATGTATGGATGTTGATCACACATGAGAGAGATTGTGTGGCTTTGTTGCTGGTTTTTTTTTTCCCTATAGATAAAACTTCAGTTTGGTTTGTGGCAGAAAATAGTCTCATTAAAGAAAGCCCTGTTACACTGTCCCAATGGCTGCTAATGTCTCAGTGATTTCTCATTACATACCCCTCATTAAAAATATTAAAAAAAAAAAATGACATATGCTTCCTACGTGACAAAACTAGAAATCTATTTCTTTTTTATGATTTGGGAGTCCTCAATCTAGACATATTTATACTCCCTTGGAAAGGATAGAGCTAGCTGGTTGTATTGAGAAATGGATATTTCCCTTTCTTACCCTTTTCAATAAATTTTGCTTAAACATCACCAAAAAATAGTAATGTTCATTGTACAATGAATATTTGATAAGCAGTTCTACTTTTACTGAGCCGTAAGTGGAAATGAGCTAGTGAGAAAGAAAATGATCAGATTTTACACAGCTAAATTATATCATCAAAGTGCCCTTTTCTGTGCAACCCATTTGATTTTTTTTTTTTTTTCTGGTGGGGCGGGGGGGGGAAGTTAATGAGCTTGAGTACTATCTGAAACATATGAACATTATGGAAAATGTCTTAAATTTATATCCAGAACTTCACAGTCTTTTGGTACTTTCTTTCCAAAACAATTATGTTGGAATTAAGATCTCTTTTTTTTTTTTTTTAATAGACTAAAATTTAATAATAAAAGTTTGCTACCATGCAGAGGCTGCCATATTAAAATCTAATGCAGCATTAGAATTTCAGCAAGCCAATATACCTGCTACTGCATAGATGAAGAACAGGAAACTTTAATATATTCAAATGCATAGTTCCCTGTAAGTGCCATAAAGTTCTTTATAGTTTTGGGGTTTTTTACAGAATTAAAACTCCTAGCTTTCTTTGCACAAGTGTGTACTTTTTTCCTTTATTAAAATATTTTTCCAGAGTGACGAAGATACCTTATTTTTTTATATCAACAAATAAGACAAATTTATAACAATATATAAAAAATTAGAAGAAAACACATGATATGACATGAAAAGAAGTAAACAATAATCCAGAAGCAAAACCCACAAACCCTAAGGTGTTCTTTAATTAGAATGGGTGTATTTTTTCCCAGCTTCTTTTTATATAATCTCAAAATGAATAAATATTTGTAGTGCAACAATATACTTTTTTAATCAAGAAAAGGATTCTCATTCCTTCCTTATTAGGTAATTTCACTGTTTAAAAACTCAAATATTTGTCTACCTTGAGTTAAATTGTAATTTTCAGTATATGTTCTTTCAGTAAGAAAAACATTTTCAGTTATGATGATTCATGTTAACCACATTTCCACTCTCTTTTGAATGGATGATGGTGCGAAAACTTAAATGATGACTGAAAAATTAATTTATTCTACTTTCAATATGTGTAAAATACCCAAGGTTATATTTTCGTTCTTAAAAGGAGACTTGTCTGCCTGTGCTCAATGTCATGAGGCAAGAACCTTTTCCACAAAATAACTAAATGATTCTCAAAATATATATGTGAATAAATCTCTGGATGATGACAGAGGAAGTGAAATATCACGGAGAGATCTTTCCAAAATCAAAAGTAATGAGTAGGAACAAACATTATGGTCTAGTTACCAAAAATGATGGCTCAAAATAATATTACCATTCACATGCAGGCTACCCCTGTTTATCTAAGATGGGGCAATTTAAAAAGTTCCTCTCTGTTAAAGAATAAGACCTTCTTGATAGTGTTTTCAAATATATTTTGTATCTTAAAATTGTTAATACAGTTGAAGACTGTTTGAGAATTTTAGTATTTGTTCTACTGTCAAACATTAAATCAACACTTCTTCAAGGTAAAGCATTTTTTAAATATATATATTAAATAATATATTATTTATATATATATAGCCATTTATATAGCACTATATAGCAATTATATAGAAAAAAGTAAAAATATCTATACTACTAGTTGCTGAGTCCAGCATGAAACTCTAAAATGGAGAAAACCATAGTCTCCATCAAGACTCCATCAAGAACTTCCTTACAATTTTCTAACATATTGGAAAGAATATGTTTAATGTTTCATGGAACTTCCCTCTCCCCCCTCCCCACCCCCCCCCCAAATCTAAATGACTAGGAATAATAATAATAGAACTGGTTATAAGTTTTCAGATTCACTATTTTTCCACTAGAATTAATCAAGATGTAAAACCCTATGCTTTCCACTTGAAGTGTGTTTTAAGAAGATGAAAAATTTGTATTTTTAAAAATATTACTTGATTATTTTATTTTTAGTTTCAAACATTAAGTTTCAAAGTTTACTGTAAATAAAATACAGTCATTAATATAAATTGGAATAAAATTAAAAATCCAGCAATATTTTGACCACCAAAAATAGAATTGCTGAATTTAGTTTAAAATATTTGAATTTGAATTATTATTATGATTATGGACCCACACAGTCTGTACAAAATCATACAAAATAATCACCAAAACAACAAATAAATTAACAGGGTAGGAAAAAGAAACATCCCAGAACAACTTTGTATGCTGATACGTATTTACTCTAATACTCAAATTCTTCCTATACTTTCTTTCATTAAAAATTAGCCACGTTTTTAATTTATTTTGGTCAGCAGCATATTTTTTAAATTAAATATATGACCAGAAGCCATGCCAAACATAATAATAAACACCTTGATAGAAGTCATTAATTCACATTTATCTATAAGAAAGAATATCCTTCTAACATCACAAGCCACAAATAATTTTTACACCTTGCTGAAGCCTCAAACACATTAACATGAGGAAGAACCCACAAAAATATGTGTCGTGCTATATAAAACAAAAATTTGTCAGGAATACCTGAAAGCCAGTTTTTTCCATGTGTTTGGAGTTTTCCCCGAGCTTACTTCAGCTATTTTAGGAAGCAATAAATAATATAGTTGGAGGAGAACACTTCCAACTTATTTATTCCATCTGGAAAAAAATCTTACTGTTCCCAAATAAAGCTGGGTAAGCAAAACATAGAAATGAACAGTTACAAATACTTTTTATGCAATGTAACTTGGATCCTTGACATCCCATTTTAGCTTCAAAGAAGTTTCCATGTTTCTGGACAAATGGAGAAAAAAAAAAGATGTGGAGAGAAGGAATAACTTTGTGGGAGACAGATTCTTAAGTGTCTTCAATGAAAACAGTTGAAGCCCTGAAACCATCTAAAAAAATTCCATATGTACTATGTAAGTGCTTTCCTGTTCTGTAACTGTAAAATTGTATTAAGTTTTAAAATGTGATATTGTAGTATTCCCCCTCACAGAACAAGTTTCATATTCCTCCTCAATGGCGTTTAATTTAACTCTGCTTAAATAGAAATCACTCTTATAAAATACATTTTTTATAGAAGAGGAATGCTGGTTGTTTTTTAATATGTACCCCAGCTGTTGAGAATCATGGATGTACACTTCATAACACAGGTGACACTCTTAATGTAATCAAGTATATAAAATGGCTTTATACCAACTAGATTCATATTTCATGACTGGAGATGGCTTCATTACTTATGAATGCAATGGGCATTAAATATCTGTTGGAGACAGCAATTTGTTTCAACATTTTTATATGATTTTTAAATCTGAGCATTTTAATTATACTTTTTTGTGGTGACACATCTGAAGTCTTCTACAAGATACTGAAGAGGATGATGTGTCTGGGAAGATCTACTAAACTGGAATAGGTGGAACAGACTTTCCTTCATGCAGATTTAGCCTGTCAGGGGAAGCAATGTCACATCCCTCCTGCAGAGCCAATGTTCTGTGCAATCACACCTAAAGTATCAAAACCTTTCCACAGGTATCATTGCAGCTGTGCAATGCAGCCCTCTGATCCATGGCCTGCTCTGCCAGTGTTGGGAAGCAGGACATCTTTGGATGTAGGTTCATAGCAGAAAAACAGACGTGAGGTTCGGTGCCATGAGCAAAACTGAGGTATTATTTTGATTTCAAAATATTCCATTTACACTTAATCTACCTTGACTGTACACAGGTTTTAAAAATTTCACATTCTCCCCCTACAAAATAAAGTAACTCTCAATATGGGATTATTGATTTTCTTCAACATCCCACTTTGGGAAAGCCTTATAACCACCACTAAATCTACATAACAGCATGGTTTGATTTTGTAATCCCATTAAAGGAGACATTCCATCTTTATGTTCTCTTATCTTCCATATTTCTTTCTGCATAGTACATTGCCATACAGTGCACTGAAATATAATGGATAATTATATTTCAAAATTCAATTTTTGGCAAGAAATGTTACTTGGAGATACATTTTGTCATGCTTTTAAATATATCTGGATAAATTCCCTGGAAAACACTTAGAACTGAAGCTGATTAGGAGTATAATTTTCAAATGTTGGAATTAACAGCAAAAATGAAAACTGGGAGATAGCACATTTTCTTTTTATGGCATTCCTAAGTATAAAATCAGCAAGTAATATATAGCAGTTGTCATAATTTTGCCATATCTGAGAGCAGGATGTATTGTAAACAACCAACATAACAAGTAGATATTAAAAACAGTATACACTGTGTGGAAGGACATGAAGACAGTCTGCTGCAGGGCTAAAAGACTGGTATTTTTCATGCTATTGCATTAAAAACAAAATAATTTGGTCACTAGAAAAGTGAACAATGTCAGCTACTAAAATTTATTCCTTTTATTGAGTCTGGGAATCAATTGCCATAATTATGATGGTCTGGTATATAGTAGCAAATGCTGACTTTATTAGTAGTAACTAATTAAAAAAAACCCAAAAAAACTTATCCTATCCTGTCCTTCTTTGTCTAATAGTATTATCAATAGAAAGTGAGCTTAAAGCTACTGAAACAGTAAGTTAGTGTTTTATTTTAACTTTTTAATAATTTGCTGTAGGGCAACAAGAAGACCAACAGATAAAATACAAAGACAAATCAAAAGCAAAGAGGAAAACTCTAATTCTTTGCAAACTCACTGTGGACAACCTTCCCACTTCGTTTAAACTGCATAGTAAAGTCTTCCCTCTACCAAAAGCCATAATTTCAAAAATAGCTAGGAAATTAATGACATATCCGTCTGTTCTGAAACACCGAGAAGGAGCCAGGGTTGGGCATGCATCTGGGACCTATGTGACCTCAGCCACACCAGTTTCAGCAGCTCTTGTTAGCTGACTTCAGCCCAAAGCTGAGGATTTGAGTTGCCCAGCAACTCAACTTTAAATTCAGATTATCTTCCAGAAGCACAGGTTGGGGGTGTCATTCTTTTCTCAGTTTTTTACAATCTTTGTTACCCAGGAATTGACATAAATTGTCTCCCATCAAGCAGTAAATGTAATTAGTTTTCTCTTTCTGTACAATTAATTCAAGAATTTTGTGTTGTTTCACTTACTCCCTGGATGTTACACACACAAAAGCAAATGAAAAAAAAAAATCTTCTGGTCTCATACTGTTGTGTACAGCTAGCTGATTCGAGAGTGGAGCACATATAAATAAATATCCCCACTCTAGTAGAAAACATGGTAATAAATAATACAATTATTAAAAATCTGAGGTGTCTGAGAGTGCAAAATGCAAAATCATAGAACATTTCAGGTCAAAATGGGCTTCCAGAAGTTGTCGTCATCATCAAAATGATTCTTTGCCTCAAGCAAGTATAATCAAACCAAGTTTCTCAGACTTCTGTCCCGCTAAGCTCTGAACATCCTCAGGGTTGGAGACAAAAACTGTATAGGTCACTGTTCCAATATTTCACTACCCTAAAGATAAAATAAACAGGCAAACAAACAAACAAATACTTCCTAATATATATAACTGGAATTTCGCAAGTGTCAGTTTTTGCCCATGGCCCATTTTCCTACCATTTCGCATTTTGAGAAGTCTGCTCTGCTTCTGTTTGTGCCCATAGTTGAAATAGTTAGTGTCCATAATAATATCTCCCAAAGTTATCTGTTCTCCTAAACAGGTACTTGTCTCAGTGTTTCCTTACATACCACATGCTTCAGCTCTCTAACCAGCTCTGTGACCCTCCACTGGGCTCATTTCTCTACATAAATGTCTTTCTCCTGGTGGGGAGCCTAAAACTGGAGAGAGATCTTCAGATAACAACCCCAAATCAAACATTTTATACATCTAATTCATTTAATAATTGAAATTCATGAAACTAAAAATAATCTTGAAATGCCTTCAGTTTGGCCTTGGAAAGTGCAATGTTTCCAGCATTGTAGATGTCAAAGCTATTTTACTGGCTGATTCAGCTTCAGGTTTGGCATAATCTGCAGACTGGCATCTTGAGCACTTAGAACTCAACCAGAATATGAAGAAAGAACAGCTTGTTAAGCAAAGAGAATTCAAGGGCAAACTAGGTCTGGTGAGGCAAGAAATGTTTTAAAATTGATACTGAACCTGCAGGGATAACAATAGAGTGAGCTGAAAAAGCTAGAAAATGTGCTGACCCATCTCAGCGTTAACATTTGGGTATGTGGCAAATCATTTGTCCTTAGAAGACCAATAAGAAATAGCCACAAAGATGATCAGAGGGCTGGAGCACTTCTTCTACGAAGACAGGCCAAGAACTGTGGAGTCTAGAGAAGAGAAGGCTCTGAAGACACCTTACTGCAGCTTTCATTAGATGAAGGGAGATTATAAACAAGATGAGGAAAGACTTTTTAACAGGGCCTGTAGTGACAGGGCAAGTGGCGATGGTTTTAAGCAAAAGAGGGTAAATTTAGAATGAACATAAGGAAGAGGTTTTTACAATAAGGTTTTTGAGACACTAAAAAGTCACCCAGAGAAATTGTGGAATGTCCATGATTGGATGCATTCATGGTCAGGCTGGATACATCTATGAACAACCTTGTCTAGTAGAAGAGGTCCATGTCCATGGCATGGAAGGATTGGAACTCAATGAATTTTAAGGTCCCTTTCAATCCAAGCCATTCTATGATTCTATGAAACGTTATTAAGTTGTTCAAATCTAAATCATGGCAGGTATATGGAACAAACTAAACAAATACAGCAATTAGTGCTAAAATTTTATTACATATTACTGTTCATTATCATATAAATATTAAGGTACCTTGGTTCTTTTTCCTTGTCATCAGAAGGCTCCTAATCTTGTGTACAATTAATTTAACACTAATTAAAAACTCTTTGAGTGCCAACATCAATGAAATAATTTTATTTCTTTCAGTGTTGTTTTGAATTTTGCTAATCCATCCAGCTGAACTGGACATAGAAATAGGGCAATAATTATTTTATTATATATTTTAAAAAGCTAAACAAATCAGCTTGGGGGGTGGGGGTGGGGTTTGGTTGTTTTGGTTGGTTGATTGGTTGGTTGGTTGGTTGGTTGGTTTGGTTGTTTTGGTTGGTTGGTTTGGTTGTTTTGTTTTGGTGGTGTGTTTTTTTTTTTCTTTTCTTTTTTTTTGAAAACACCAAAAGCTTGGGCCACTCAGTCAAACCGGAACAGCTAAAGGCAACAGACAGCCAACAAAGAGTAGAAGACTTATAACAGAACCCCTGGGACATATCAAAATATGTTGGACATAGCAGAAAAAGGCAAAAATACAAAATCTCAGTGTATGCCAAGACTTAAATCATTCAGAATTATCTGAATCTGAGAAGAAGCACTTCTACTAACAAACACTAAAATTGGTCTGGGAATCCTGCTGTTGAATAGTTAGAAAAAATGGGTGGGACTAGAAAATATGCATTTTTTTACCAGGGATTGCATTAGGTAATTTCAATTCTTTCAAATAATTATTTTCTTCAGCAGCATTGCCCCAATATAAGGTAGCACATAAAAGGCAGATGACTAAAATCCCTTGACAATCCTAATGATAGAACCAAAGTAATCAAAGAACACATTTGAAAGTCATACTGAATTAAAAAAAAAAAAAGCCACTGGTTTAAATTTTATATATTATCAATGTGAAGTATCTTAACTAAATATTTTGTTATGTATCAAATATGTCAGTGAGAGTATATGTTGAAATAGTAATAACAGAGTAAGTTTTTTGGTGCATCATTTTTCTTTTCAAGTGTAAGAAAAGTTACAATTAAGTCAAATAATTCCAAACTGTGGGAGCAAAGGGAAGAATAAATCACAAATGCTAAACAAAAGGACAAATAATACTAGAGTTTTTGTAAAGATTAGATCTGTGGAGCTAGAGATTATGAAAGGCCTTGATTTTTGAATTAAATACTAATTGAAATTGTTTAGAAAAAAACAGTAGCAGTAAAAGGACGATGCCTATCCACAAAAAAAAAAAAAAAAAAAAACAAAAACCAAAAACCCAGTCCAAACCCAAAAAATTCTGTTGCACATCTACAGATGTACTAATGTAGGTACCCTTTGAGAAGAAAGACTTCATACCTTCTCTTTTGCTGATTGTGTCCTTTCTCCAGGGTAAAATGATCAGTGTTTCTTAGAATTTAAAGAAAGGGTTGTGGTACACAGAAAAATCCAAATCAGAAGGGCAAGTGGAACTTTATGGTTTCTGTTTTCTAGTCATACGTTTCAGAGCTAGCACTGTGGTTATCATGCAGGTAGTTCTAGACAAGTTTGTCTTGTTCAGTGGGTTAAAAAAAAAAAAAAAGAGAATGACCCATAGAGGAAGGCTCTGTAGAAAGCAATCTATGAAAACATAAAAGGTTCTGCCTGATTCATAAAGGTCATTTAGATTCAAGTGCTTTAAATAAATGGATTAGCATAAATGGATTAGTTAGCCAAGGTTTGCACACTACTTTGAAGATATATAGGCTTCATACTTGTTCCTAAATGGCCTGCATAAGTCATGCAGAAAGTATTGTTCTCTGAGTCAGTTAACTAATGAGATATGATTTTATTCTTGAGTACTGAATACTTTTGAGTTAGATATTATATAAATCGTGTGTCCATATGTGCCTAAGTTTACAGGTTGGTTTGTTTGTGTGGATTATATATTTACATAAATCTTGTGATTAATTTGCTAACATCTTTAGTTATAGTTATCTTCATCTGCTAACAGAGAACACTGGATAGATATTTAAATTAATAAGCAGGCCTTCAGAAAGATTAATTTTTACAATGTTTCCAATTAGAATGAATCAACTGGTTAGTTGGAAACATCCAACTCCATGCACATAGTGGAATTGTTTCATATTAGTCAAAGATAATGTACTAATGTGATCATGAAATGAAAAAAGATTACACTCTTCAATGAGATTAAAGATATACCCAGAGAATTCTGAGTAACTCAGTGCCTTTTGTAGAAAAGAAAAGAAAGCAGAGTCCCCAAGTTCCTAAGACTGAGACCAAATGAGGAATATTTACGGCTTCATTTCTTGTGAATTTTCTTAAAAGATATTCTTGCAGATCTTTTTCAACTTATTTGATTCTCCTCTGTAGCAAAGCTTTCCAGCAGCAAGAGCATATTTAGTAGACAATTCCTAAGCAAAGTATTCTCTGTGTTTCTAATTTTCATTTCATGCTTTGTGTGCCACTGACTTTGACCTTGTAACTAATGGTAATAAATGCCCCAGTTCTCTTTGACTGCATCATATTTCAGGGCATACTCTCTATCAGAATGTCTCAGAAGAACATTACCAGTGTATTATGGGACATATTCTTATGCCTCTATTAGCCATAACAGAGAAGGGAGTGAAATTGCACTCTGGGGAAGAGTTTAACCATTGTCTTATGCCAGGACAGATCAGAGAGTTTTACTGGTGAGTGAACACCTCACCTGTCTGCAGAGCCTCAGGGCTCATGCTGAGGGGACAAGGTGTCTAGGAGGCAAAAAATGTGACACTCTGCAAGGATGCAAATTCTGTTACATCAGTGACAATGGCTGAAGATTTATAAGTTATACCTTCATTCTGCTGCCTGAATTGAATCCACTCCTGCATAATACCCCTGTAGTTGTGGTTGGGTTTTTTTGGTTTTTTTTTAATCTGATATTATTAGTGTGCCTCATTCTGATGATATGCTACAGTGATAAACCATCAGTGTGCTGCTGCTCTGATGAGCAGTTGCTTCAGCATGCCATTGAATCTGTCATGCAAATGATGTATTAATAAGGCACTGATGGTGTGTTCTGCAAAAGATGGCACTGCTTGGAAAACAAAGAGTTCAGGAATGCATTCAATAAGATTACAAGAAAAAAAAAAACAGTCAGCACACACCATGTGAAGAGCTGCTTTCCCAGCTACACTACAGCAACTTATTTTTCTGAACTACTTGTGGACTTATTTTTTTTGGAAGCCTAACTTGCAGGAAAGAGGCAGGAGAAAGCAATTTTGAAAAGTACTACTTCAGTTGAGATAAAACAACCAGTATAAAAAGAGCTTCCTGCCTCTCATCAAGCATGAGGTTTTTATTTCGCTCTATGAAGAACAAGGCAGAAGGGAAAGTACAAAACCACATTAATTTAGTTCTATGATATAGCTAAATTAAAAGGAGTAGAGAGCTGCTTTTATAGACAGGAACCTTATGTACATATTTAACATTTTCCATAAGTAATGGTCACGAGAAATTTTTTTTTTGCTGTGACCTTTAAACTGTGTCCATAGTTTAAGTAATAACACAAGAAATCTTGTAACAAGTGATCACATCTTCATCCCTATCCTTTATTTTAATCTAGTTTGGAGAGAAGAAAATACCTTAACTAATGAAAAAAAGAAATCAGTGATCTTTGTAAGCACTTTGTCAGGTATTTAATTACTATGACAATTTAAAGGCCATAGAATATTTCCATTTTAAGCCATATCTTTGCTTTTTTACTTGAAAAAGTCTTGAATATGGGATTCTTTGAATTCTAAAGACTTTATATAATTTCCATCAGACCATACTAATAAAATCATGCCTTTAAAGAAATAAAACCAAATTTTAAAATTTATAAACATTGTCTCAAAATTCCTGAAGGTTAAATTAGGAATCTTTTCACCTGATTTGGGAAAACACTTTATGGAAATTTTAACTAACCAAAGTTTATGTGACAGAATATGTTAGCAGTCTTCAGATTTTCCAGTTCAATTTTCTAGCAGACAATGAAAAAAAAATCAACTTACATTGGAAACAAATCTGTTATTTTGTCAAAAAATATGGAGTATTATATCCACATATAATATTATGGGTAAAAAGCATATATTTTGCATTACATGTAATATAAGATTACAGAAAAATGATGATAATGGTGATTTGTTTGTACCATAATTATATAAAGAATGGTGCAGAATAGATGCTATGTCATGTAGTTCCAAATAGGACAAAATGTGTTCCAACCACCAGCATTTGGAATGCATTAGTAACATATAACTATAAAAAATTGTCATTATTTTTTTCAAGAGACTGCTTCCTGCTAGTGATAACTATAAGCTTATTTTTCCCTCTTTCTGATATTTTTATTGTGTTCATTGGTTCATTTTTCTGACAATTTGACAATTTATAGAAAAGACAGATAAAAACAGATCTAACATGAAAAATCTCTATGTCCAGCTCTTGTTTATTGCTTTAAATTACATCTATTCACTGCAGCATCAGAAATAAAAAGAAAAACAAATAAACTAAAATAAATCCTTGACATCAATCAGTAAAATTTTAGAGTAATGTTTGCAAAATATTTTGATTACTGAAATTGTTACTACTTCTGCTGTTGAAGAGTGCTTTCCTATCAGTGTTAAACACTCTCTGCCTGAATGCTGAACATATTTTTTTGGAAGTACTATGCTTGACTATGTTTAAGTTTCCTGGGAAAGAAATCAATATCAAATTGCAACAAAGACAAGCCTGAAGTAAAAATTGGTTTTGCCTGGCCATAGGCTAGACACCTCATTGGTGAACATTTAAAAACATAAACTAATTTTACAATGTATAATTGTATGAAAAACTTATTAATTCATAGTAATGATTTTCTGAAACCATCCAAAATCTGACATTTAGAACGAATAGTCATTTCTTCAAAAGATCCACCATTTTACCTCTTCTTCTGGTGAGTATAATTTAAAATTTTTTTTGACATTTTAGCATAAAACCAATACAAAAACACTAAAATATCCAAGAGAGTTTCTTCCCAATGTAAATATTTACCATTTCTATAATATCTAATACAGTAAATCAAAAGGAATATGGATTATCAGAGGGACCAGAACAGACAATAGCTTAAAACTTAAAAAACAGAATCTGAAACCACCTTTAAAGGAAAATGGTTTTACACAAATTAAAATGTAAATTTCTTCTTGAATGCTTTGACACTTTTAAAATTTCAATTTTTTCACTGAGTTTCAAGGCAACATCTTTTTGGGAATTATTTCAGTTTTGACAATTCATTTACTGTCAGAAATATTTCAGTAAAAAATTTCCAATCAATCATAAGCTGTCTACTAAATGCTAGCATCTAATTTCCCCATAATACAGTGTCCATCAAAAATGTAAATGTCGTTTCTCTCTTTAAATATAGAGCAATTTTTTTTCTTATAAAATTTTCAAGATTTGATGAAGAATTCCTTCCGGAAAGAAGATGGTTTGTTCATTTTTCATGGCAGACTCCATTCAAGATCTGGATTGCTGTTTTCCTTGTCACAAGATGCCTATGATATTTCTGGCTAAAAAATACTGCTGTCCTTGATCCTGCCTCTTGACATCATTTCTGGATGGATGGTTGTTTGATCTTCTTTCTATTTCTGAATGTTTATGTAGTACTTCTGGTAGCACTTTGTTCTCCTAGTCCCTGAGGCAGAATTCCAAAAGTTCCCTCTTCAGAAAAACCTGACCACTTTATCCTATCACTCCTTCCTGTAAAAGAAAGAGGGAAAAGAGAGCAGAAAGTGCAAGTCCATGCAAGTCATAGTTCTGTAATCCTCTGAGTGACAGCTGATCTTTTTCTGAAACTGAATTCAGTGGAGATATTTCTATTTTCCTTTTAGCTGATGAAATGGATACTTGAAGGATCATAACTAGTGTGTAGCCTGGCTCTAACTGTCAGAGGAAGTAAAAAGAGATTTGAGAAAAGATCAGGAGCTTCTTTCCACCAGAAGTATTTTGCATACTCATGGAAGCATTAAATTCTTCTCCTACTTTCCTCTTCACTCTTGAAAGCATTCTGAGTAACTGTAAAGACATTTTTAGAACTTTTGCACTAGAGTAAAAACACTGCTATCAAGGAAAAGGAAAAAGGAAAATATTTGTCAATAATACTTAGGAAGTAATTAAAATTTTGGGAATTGATCAGACCAGAACATTAAGAAAGTGGATTGAGGACTACAAAATCATCAGAGTTCCTTTGTTTACGATATCCCAAAATCTGGGTAGAAAAATGCCCATTTTCTAAGAGTCAGTTTCAAGAATACTTCTGAAAAGGACTTTGGAGACTGATATCTAAAAAGCATGTGTAATTTTTAAAAATGTTGGTGTAAAACTCTTTATATAGATCAATCTCTAGGGCTCTTGACTTTTTTTTTTTCTCTCCTTGTTGCATTGAGAGATACAGTGTATTTGGCCAATATTCTGTAGACTGCTTAGACATAATTTCAAAAAGGCATTACTTGTTTTTTCATGTTCTGAAAAAAGCAAAAGCAAATATCTCTGGACAAATACTTTTTTTTTTTTTTTTTTTTTTTTTTTTGTAATTTCCATAGTAGGGCAACATTAACTCTTAAAATGATATTTCTGAAAACACCAAAATCAGCCTCCAATGGGCAAGACTCACGTTTATTGAATAAGAGCCACCTACAGTATCAAGTGCAACTAATCCTTTTATTATTTTAGAACATGTGTCTTATGAATTTATAACAATATTTTAGGTATTGCTTAAGTATAAAATGGCTTCCATTATGAGTGCATAAAAGAAAAGGTTGCTGAAGACTGCTGATTCTATGGCAACCTATTTTTCTCTTCATTAAAATTTTTGTATTTAATGTTTTAAAAATATTTTTCACAGAGAGATTACGAGAAACATGGATTGCATTTCTGCAAAGATATCATGTATAAAGGTGTTTTAAAAATGTAAAGGGGTACATAGGAACTTATTTTAAAGTTATATTACACTTTTCTATAAAATTATTGTTTTAATGAGCCTAACTAAATCAAAAGTTAGAACCTGAAGATTAAGACACAATCTCCTCTCCTCTCCTCTCCCTCTCCCTCTCCCTCTCCCTCTCCCTCTCCCTCTCCCTCTCCTTCTCCCTCTCTCTTTCCCTCCTGAAAAGAGTGGTTGGCAATGTTATGCTAACTAGTAGGCAATGAGCCACTATGAGATGCCTCTGTGATATAATCTGTAGTTCATATTTTATAGCTTATCTTTCTATGAATATTCCTTGCAGTAAAAACATATGATTCTATTTATCATAGAGTAAAATATTATTTAAAAAAAAACAAACAAAACCACCTCTATTCTGCTGGTATCCCTCAGTATAAAATACATCTCTTTTGATTGATCGGTACTGCAAGCCTGTAATTCAGGTTTCATTCTCTCTGTCTGTGCTGATCTCCTTCATTTTATACTCAGGTGAAGTTCGAACTATTAGCATGACACCGACAAAGATGCTGACATTAGGTGTTTTAAACAAAAGTTTTTGAATTATTAATGAAACTACAAGGACAAAATCAGATGATTCAGTGGAAGCTGAGATCTTAAAAAGAGCAATAATGGGTACTAAGTTTTAATGGAGTTCCTAAGAAACACTGAAATGCACCATTTCATTTGCCGTTAACCTTTTTCATATGCTGCTCTTTGGACTTTAAGATCTTTTATACAGGGTGTCTCTTAGTGATAAGGACAGGTGACTGTTCCATTTAAGTGAACATACTTAACTCAGACATGGCAGAGGAGTTAAAATCAGTGTGGGATAAATATTAAGGGATATAGCAGCTTTAGAAGATACCACCAGAGAGAGAAAGGGGAAGAAGGAGCTGTGCAAAAATAGATAGCACTTGCTATCAAAAAAAAAAAAAATCACTCGGAAACAGAACAAATGTAACTTCAGAGATAATATAGAGGTATGTCTTCTCTGAAGAGGTGCTAAGGAGGGTCATTCTTAGAGCTCACCATGCACAAATAGGTCTAATCCTAATGGAGGAAGAGACCACTCAGTCTAATATCACTTGAAGCCTTGAGGATGAGCACTAGTCTCATGCTGTGATGCAGGACCTGGGTCTACAGAATCACAGAATATACTGAGTTGGAAGGGACCTACAAGGTTCATTGAGTCCAACTTGGATGGTGCAAACACCATCTTCAAGAGTCACACCACGTCCCCGAGAAAGCTGTCCAAACACTTTTTGAACTGTGTCAGGCTAGTTCTGGGACCACTTCCCTGGGAGCCTGTTCCAGTGCCCAACCACTCTCTGGGTGAAAAACCTTCTCTTAATATCCAACCTAAACCTTCTCTGACGCAACTTCAGGTCATTCACTCAGATCCTGTCACTGGTCTCCACAGAGAAGAGATCAGTTCCTGCCCTTCCTCTTCCCCTCAAGAGGAAGTTGTAACTGCAATGAGTTCTCCCCTGAACTTCACTTCTTCAGGCTGAACAGACCAAGTGACCTCAACTGCTCCTCATATGGCTTCCTCTCCAGACCCTTCACCATCCTCATGACTCTCCTTTGAATATTCTCTAATAGTTTCCTATATTGCAGGGCCATAACCTGCACAATATATAAGGCAGGGCTGCACTAGTGCAGAGCAGAGTCCCTTCCCTATTGCTGGACTTCCTGAATTACTTCCTGTATTACTGAATGAATCCAACTTGGTTAAGTTTTTAAAGCAAAACTGTAGAGACCTGTATGAAATTTTATATGTGGAATAATTTTATAAATAAAATGATACAGGATATTTCAATAATTGGCAGAAAAATGAAGACTCTTCAGTGCCTGAAGTTTTCCTGAACAACAAAAAAACCACCTAAAGTCTCTTCTGCTCCCAAAGAGCCTGTTTTATAGTCCTCTGATTTCTACTGCAAAGTCTGTGATTTTGGGAACTTTTGGGGGCCTACTTTTCATGATAGGAAAGACAAGAAGAACTCACAGATGAGAGAGAACCACTAGGAGGTATCTTGCCTGATATTAACCTTTAGCCTTCAAAAATGTACCCACTACAGGAGTTGCTTCTGTTTTTTCAAACCATAGGCACATATACATAGCAGTCACAGAAGCAGCTTATTTTCACCTTTTAATCACAGGCTTCAAAAATACCCCATCATCATGTTTTGTTATGTTATTCAAAGAAAATTTTGTATTCATTCATTTTATATTTGGGTCACTAACTCCTAAGCCTTTTTGCCTGTGATCTTTGGGGAAAACTTTTAAAACTTTTTAAAGACCATATTTTCCCCTAACTCAGTTTCTTGGAGTATTGTGTTAATAATGCCAAGGTTGTTGTTTCAATCCCTGTATGGGCCACTCACCTAAGAGCTGGACTCAATGACCCTTGCGAGTCCCTTCCAACTCAGAATATTCTGTGATTTTGTGTCCAGACAACTGTTATCATTATTTCTTCTTTATTCACCAGATTTTTTAATAGTTTGTTTTTTTGGGGTTTTTGTGGGTTGGGTTTTTTTGTTTTGGTTTTTTTTTTTTTCAGTTTTTTGTGGGGTTTTTTTTGGTTGCTGGTTTTGGGATTTTGTGTGTGTTCAGGTGCATGTGTGTATATTCCATCTTTCTCTTTTCTTCATTTTGAAATACTTTAATGATACAGAAGAAAGCTACATTGGAACACTCTCTGACTAAACTGTTCAAAAAGAACACAAAATAAATTGTGTTCAATTTTTATTTTCTCTGTTTCATTCAATAACTTCAGCCTTTCTGCCTTTGGAGAATCTTAAACTCTTGACCAATACTGTTTATGCAATTCATAGTCTTATTGAAGGATTTGAAAAATGTAGTTACTTAAAAGAGGCAAATAAAATTAAATTTTCTACAGCAGATGTGATTAAGAATAATCTCAGTTTTGACATGTGTAAAATTTCTTACTCAATATGAATGAGTAGAAATAAGAATAACAAGGAAAAGAGTCTCTGCTGCAGGTGCGTGGGGTGATCAAAAGAAAAATGTCTATGAGATACACTTGGAAATAGGAGCAATCAAAGTGTCTATTTCCTGAGGTCTCCTCTCCTCTGTGATTCTTTTTTTTAATAGTAGATCCCATAGTGCACCTGGAGATGAGAAGCTGTCTGCTTTGTATTAGTGTATGTATGGATTCGTTAAAATGCATAAAATCAAGTATGTATTCAACAATGAAATTTTGATTTTAAGAGTTTGGGGTTTTTTTATCTTTTTAGGAACAGTGAATTGAAGAATTTAAAATTTATGACTAGAGACCTGTGTAAGGGATAACAGAGGAGAATATCTTAAAAAGCAAGAGGTTATGAGTACAGAGGTTTACCAGAAGAGGGTTTCAGTCACAAGTTATCTTATCTTGGCTTAAAACCACTACCCACACTATTCAAGATATTTCTTGAAAGTGGTTTGTTTTTGTTTTTTTTTTTTAAAGTTATTCTGAACATTCTGTTGATTAGGAGAGATTTGGTAGAAAATCTGTAAAATTTTCTGCTCCAGACTGTCTTGGGTTGTGGAGCCAGGGGTGTGCATTCTATTTCACCTGTTAAAAGCAGTTGGGGAGATGTTTTTGTTTTTTTTTTCTTTATCTCTTGTAACTCAAGGGGGAAGGGACACCTTCTGATAATGGGCCATTTACACCTCCCGGGACTATACCCTCCCCAGAGCGGTGCATCCGCATTCCATCATCCTATTGTGAGATGCCCCACCC
Organism: Phylloscopus whistleri; assembly: GCA_017589585.1. Lineage (NCBI taxonomy): Eukaryota > Metazoa > Chordata > Aves > Passeriformes > Phylloscopidae > Phylloscopus > Phylloscopus whistleri. Next base: position 7,158,319 of record JADMLD010001549.1, read on the forward strand.
AGTGGGGGGAGCCAACCATTCCTGCCTGGAAAAAAACTGAGACTCCAGAACAGGAAGCTCTCTTGCTTCACCCCGATTTCTGGGAGGAAGACCAGACCCCATCTCACCATCACTAGACCCCTTCTCACCACCCCTGGACCCTTTTTCTACAGGATCTCCTCTACTTCAACAGAACCACATCTGCCACTTCAGGAGGACTCACTTTTGGACTGCTTCCAACACCCTGACTAACAGGACGTCAGGTTGTAGCTCTGACTCTGTCAGGGTTTTCCAAAATTGTTGTTTGTTTGTTTGCTGGTTTGGTGGGGTGGTTTTGTTTTTCTACCACGTTTGTATTATTAATACTCCTAATAAAGAACTGTTATTCCTATTCCCAAATCTTTGCCTGAAAGCCCTTAATTGCAAAATTATAATTTTGGCGGGGGTGAGGGGTTTACATTCTCCGTTCTAAGGGAAACTCCAGTTTTCCCTGGCAGATACCTGTCTTTCCAAACCAAGACACAGACTTACCACTGTTAATACTTAAGACAGGTGTTTTTAGTCAGTAGTCACTTACATAAATATTCCTCGCCGGAATTTACTACAGCACCCAGACACAGGAAATTTTATTACTGTATTAAGAGCTGGTGCCATCTAATAAGAACATTCATCTTCCTGACACCACTTTTACAGTGTTGCAGAGCAGAATGAGTTAAAGGACAGGAGCAGCATGGCTGATGTGTTAAAGCTTGTACAGCAACAACCTCAATCATGCAACATGAACCATGTCCAAGGAGAAGAAACATTGCATCCTGTTCATGTATACAGTGTACCCACAACATGCTCAGTTCAGGAGGTGAGCACAGTAACATGTAACCAATGAGCATTAAGTGAAGATCTTATCCCAGTTTTGGAAAGTGTGAAAAGAAGCGCTTGAAACCAATAAAGGTCTTTGCATTAACACTAAGGAGTCCGTGCCTTATTCCGCCAGCGTTACAGGACATCACTGTTTAAATCTTTGCATGGTGTTCCTTCTGTTGTGTATCATATGAGCCTTAGCCCTTCGAGATAAGAAGAAACCCTTCAATTTTGGTTGAGTGACTATGAACATGACAACTGCTGTTCAGAAACAGCTTAACATTCACAGCTTCCACATATTTGGTAGGAAACCATCTTGAAAGGCCAGAAATCTAAGAAAATATAACAAATAATATATATAAGAGAAACCTTTCTAAAACATGTCTCCAGTCAAGTACAATCTCTTATATTTTGCAAAAATATATTTCATGCCTTGTAGACATATTAAATGAGTAGTGATTTTCTAGTGCTGCTAGCAACAGGAGGTCAGAAGCAGGTGTAAATGAAGTGGGATTATAACTGATAAAAAATCCAAGAGATTATATTCTCTTGTCCCCACATGTACATTCTGCATCTTGCAACTGGAAACTGAGTTATTTACAAGATTTACACATTCAGCTTTCTCATATTATTATTTTTTTTATTTCTTGCAAGTAGATAAAACAAGCCTTTCTAGCCAGCCTTCAGTTATTTAAAATATTTGCTTATTTTTTTGCACCTAAAATGTGTCATTGCCAACACAACTACTGCATGTGATCATGTAGGAGGATGGTTACTTGTTAAAAGGAGGGACATCTGCAAAACTGATGAAGAGATCAGGCAATGCACAAATAATGTGCATATTCGCTGGAGATTTGTATTCTTCCCATACCTCTTACTGAAAACTAAACACATTTCTACTAATTCTATTTTCAACAAGGGTTTCTTAATACTCATCTCATCTGTAAGAACCTCTTCAATATTTATCTCTAGCAAAGACAATGCATTTTTTTTCTTACTTATTTTTAGAGGTGCAACAAAACATTCAGTAGTTGCCTGCTTTGTGTGATAGGATATGAAAACATACAAAATGAGATTACTTAAAATTCTTGTTTGGGGAAATAAATTACTGAGCTCTTTACATCTTTATTTCCTCCTAACCCAAAATTGCAGCAAATACTCTCCAATTTTAATAAATTTTAGGAAGTAATACTAAACTGTGATTTATAGGTTGGTCCCCAAACAAGTCAATAATGTTCTTTCAGTATCTCTAGGGCTTCTAAAGACCTCTGAATTCAAGAGAGATTTGATTGCTTGCCAAAGATAATGATACAAAGGACTTGAAAATTTTGCAGAAACATAAAGATTAAAGCATGAAAGAGGAAATTTGGTGCAAAACATCCCTGCCATATTTTCTTTTTAGTTACAGCACCTTCAAAAGTAGGAAGTTTCTATGTATGATGTGAAGAGAAATACACACCAAAAAAAAAAATCAATATTTTGTTAAGAAAATTAGCTGGCTCACAAAAGGATATTTCTTTGTGAAGGATTTTTGTGAATGACAGCTGTTCCTCTCTCACCAGTAACTGATGAAATGGAGGTGACTGCTCACAGAACAGTAACGGCAATCTGAGGGGCAAAGGAAGAAATGTGACAACATGTACAAGTAATATAATACCTGGCAATCAGAAGAAGTAAAAGGTAGCAAATATAAAAAATATTGTTCAGATTTTATACTATTATGTTACTTTATCAGCAAAATAAAACAAGGTATCGGATTAAATGCCAAGTAGAATTCCACTGAGTCATCTAAAACTTGAGATAAAAATAAATCAAAAATTATGATGGGTCAGGAGATTTTCAGAATAAACATTAAACTCACTACTGAAGAGAGTCCTGTCCTCATCAAGTTCATTATAATTCATAGAAGCATAGATAACTTTAGGTTCAAACAAAACTCAGAAGCTCACTGAGCCAAGCCTTCAACTGAAAGCAGATTAAATTCAAACTGCGATCAAATTGCTCATAGTCTTGTCCACCTGAACCTTGAATAGCTGTCAATAACGATAGCTGAAGGACTGGGAAATTCCAAACCTATAAACATGAATTTCAACAGCTTGAGCTAAAAAGTCAATCTTTTGGCAAGTCTAATGTATTTATATATATTCATATATTTTGTGAATTGAGGAAGGTTGAGTGCTTAGCCCATATTCACCAGTCTGCTATACTGTAATTCATCTTTAAAAGAGATTAGGTTAGCTGCAGCCTGTACTGTGAAATAGAAAGTCTGGTGCTGTACAACTCGGGCTTGTAATCCTGAGAGTTATGCTGACGAGGGCAACTTTAAGTGTGTCTGTACCTGACACAATATACAAAAGAAATAAAAGCCCAGCAGCATACCACTGATTGGAGGAAATGCTCTGACTCAGAAGGAAGTTTCAGAAATAAATTAAAGGAATCAAAGGAGAGCAGAAAGTAGTTTACATTTTAAAAGTCGGGAAGACCTGATGAGGCAGCAAATATCCACTAGAGAAAATTCATTGCTCAAACATCTCCAAAAAAGCAAGACGTAGAGGATAAGCTATCGCTAAGGAATGCTCCATATTTTTATCCCAACACAGGCATAACTTTAACATTAGCAGTAGCTGGGGAAGGTATTGTTTATAGAAGGAAAAAAATCTATTATTATTATTATTAGTGAAAGTATTGTTAAAATAAAAGGTGGCATTCTTCTCTAGAGCAGTTATTAACATTTCTTAGGTGAAAATCACTCCTCCCTGTTCTGCAGACTAAAATTCCTTTCTTATTTCTCCCATGCCTAACACTTTTTTCTGCTTGAGAGAAATCAAGTCCAAATGCCCCAAAATAAATAAGCAGTAACAAAAGTTAAATTCAGGGTGTATTTTGATATAGGTAATTTCACACTTGTTAGTTCCCAAGGATTGTCATTATCCCAGATAATTTGACTCAGTGGCCTACACCAGTGGCCTACAAGCATTTACTGTCACAGCTGCGGCCCCCAAAAGTTGTGCAAGAGAATACTCAGAGGGAAAAGCCAGTAACATAAGAAGCCAGGAAAAGGTGTATGAATGTTGGCAGTCACTACCAGCCTGGCCTTAGTCTGAATTCAGATGCAAAGAAGTGGTGGTGGGTTCAGAAGTTTAGTTTTCACAAAGATATTATTTTTTCTAGATAAGAATATTACTTTTCATTACAGCCTTGTCTCATTTTCATCCACTAAGTGTTTTTGTTCAGAAAGTGCTAGGTTTTCTTCATACATTTTAGTTTCAGAACAAATGTTTTGATTTTGAGTTGCTAAAATCCTATCTGGAAAACAGAAGAAGTGGACAGTGGTTTCTGAAAGTAAGGAGAGCAGATTTCTTTAATTTTTTTCCCCTTGTATTCTTGTTAAAAGTATGTTTGCTACCAAAACTTCAGGAAATACAGCTTCCCAGAAAGCTTCTGTTTTTCCATATGTGATTTTCTGGAAGTGGGGGTCGTTAGGCTGAGATGATGATTAAAAGCAGCACTGTCCTTGTTCTGTCTGCATCTGTCCCCACAGCCCCGCCTTGGGCTCCAACAGGACAGAGGTGCCTGATGCCAGGGGCTGGGGCTGCCCCAGTGCCCTCCTGGCTGCCTTCTCCTGGCTGGGGTGGCGGGATGAGCCCTGGCTGCCAGGCTCTGCTGTCCCATGACCCCAGCTGCCACAGAGCCCCAACACCCTCCTGCCAAACAATCAGGAATGAAACTGCAGGTAATTTTCCATGTGTTTGGCCTGTATTTGAAGTTACTACAACAGTGTTATAAAAATTAAATAAACACTGAAGAGGAACAAGGAAATGAGAGGTCCTTAATTATTTTCAATTAATTTTAATTGCTGAAATTTTAAGCAGCAATTTAGATACCTGAGTTCTTCCCTTCCCTGTCTCTGGATGACATTGCACTTCTCCTAGTTTCTTATTGCTTTGAGTTCCCTCAGTGCTGTTTAAAAAAGGAGAGCTCTAACAGGTGAAAAGTTTAAAATCCATTTTAGTCAAGTGACTACATGGAGACAGGATAGCATTTGAAAGCTTAGCAGTTTATTTCAAGGAGAGAAAAGAGATAAAAGGAGGCAGCTCATCAGCAGTAGATTGAAATCCACCTCTCTAGTTTTGTGTATTTGTGATATATAGCCACTGCTGCCACACACACATCATACACTATACAAAAACAACCTTTGGAACCATTTGGACTAATAAAAAGAAAGAGGTTTTTCTGACATAAATATGGGGTTGGTTGTTTTTTCTTCACTTTGGCTGGTGCTGCTGTTCTAAAATAGGACAAACATTTTAAAGTAAATCTTATTAAACAAGATGGAAGAAGACCAGCAGCCCAAACTGACAATAAAAGGCATGTGGAGTTTTAGATATCATAATCCATTTATAAGTATAGTCGTTTTTCAGATGAATATTTCTTAAGATGCCACTTGCAAACACTTGCAAAACTCCCTGCAGTTGTCAGCTAGATTTGTCCCACGTACTTTCTTATCCTTCACTGTGTAAATGCTGACACCTTGCTCTTTTCTTAAATCCACAAGCCATTAATTACTGACAACTTGCCTTCTGCCTCTGAGGTACCTTAGTGACTATAAGATCTATTCCAAGTTCAAAGTTAACCATCTTATGCTATGTCAGGGGTTTGCTGCTGCTGCAGTTGTTTGCAGATAAATAATTGAAGTGTTCCACCTATCTGATCTGAATCAATGTCTTATTCTACCTGTGCAGCTCCACACCACTGACAGACTTCTTGGTGCCAGTGTTCCCAGCATTACAGGCTGTACTGTCATTTTTTATGCATATTAGCCATTATGATCGAAATCTTTGATAATCTGCTTGTTTCCTGTCAAGACATACTGCCAAAAAAAATCCCTCTGTAGCCCTCATGGTCAAAAATCACTAAATGATCAGTGATGTGTTCAGTGAAAATGAGTCAGATTGATTTTCCTGAAAGGCAGAATTTTTATGTATTACGAATAAATAATTTAAAAATTCCTATAACTTAATCCTGCATTTTAACAATAAAAATATGCTTCCACCAAATGTCCATGTTTATAAAAAGCGGTTGCATATTGTACTTAGATAAAAGTGCAGCTTGATCTTTAGGAGGCACCAGTTTTCTATAAATATAAAAATTTGGTAATTATCACTGTTGTGCAGCAGTAATAAGCACAGCTGGGGAATGCTGCTGCAGTTGTTTCTTTAGCTACAAAGCTAAATTTCAGACTTGCAGGTTCTCTTTAGTTTTCATCTGCTTTTTTATTCTACATGGAATGAAACAGTTTCAGCATATCCAGGCACACAGACCTGTGCCTGGTCCGTACCTCTGGCAGTCAATGGCATGTTGCAAGGCAGTGAAAATGGAGTTAGTGTGACAGCTTCTGTGCCTGTGGATCAAGCCATGGACATCATTCAGAACTGAATCACTGATATATATCTAAGCAAAAGATGAAACTGAAAACAACAGCACTTAACTCCCTCTCCGCCCTCCTCTGCTGTAAATTTCCTAGTTGTTGCAATAAAAAACTGAAATTATCTCTTAACCCTTTCATGCTTTCTTCCTACCTTTGTCTCTCTCCTTTTCTCCTCCCCTATTTTTTATCGAGTAATCAAAGACTGGCAGTGTTGAAACTAATGGGCAGTATGGAAGAATGCTAACTATGCAATGATAGACAGCGAAGGTGAACTAATATTCAGGAGGCTCTAATTACTTTAAAATTATCTAGACACATAGGCACCTGGTGGCTAACATTCTTAATTGTCACCTGCTAATTAAATGTGAGACATTCATGTACAGACTTCATTTATAGCCTGTGGAGCTTGAACTATCCGACTTGGTAGAAATTGCTGTTGTTTTTTGTTTGTTTCTTTTTTTTGTTGTTGTTTGTTTGTTTTGTTTTGTTTTGTTTTTGTGGTTTTGTTTGTTTGTTTGTTTGTTTTGTTTTGTTTTGTTTTTTGGGTTTTTTTTTTTTGGTTGGTTGGTTGGTTTGGTTTTTTGTTTTGTTTTTGTTTGTTTGTTTGTTTTTGTTTTTGTTTTTGTTTTTAAGAAAATAAGCATTTAATTAAGGTATTTATTTTTACTTTGTATTCTTGGAACCAACATGGAGCTGTTTTATCTACTCCTTCCAACATAACAGGGTCAAACAGCCCTTTTTTGGAGTGCATGCTCCATGACCTGATACAATATTCTTAATATAGAATTTACATTATCTGTGCATCTCCCTTTGGAAACAGGATGCCCCCAAAAGCTGACTGGAAGAGTGCCCTTCGTTTCCCCTTTGCACTGGCCTTCCAAGCTGGCTGGCAATGCAGAGGACAACTGCATTTCATACTGTGAAAGCCATTGTAGGTATACTTCATTCCTTATCCTTTTCAGGTTTTATAACTAAGTAAATTACTTCTTGAATCTGTGCCTTTGATACAGGTTTGTTTGTTTTTTTTTTTTTTGCAAATTATGTTGATAGAGAAATCATGTAACAACCAAGTCAAACTGACCACTGAACCTTTACTGAATTCCATGGGATTTCCAAGGGCTCAAGGTCTATGAAGTACAGAAAGCCAGAGCAAATTTTATACTCTTGACAGAAGGCAATGTTCAATTTCTGTTAAAGGAGATATTTTTGAAACTTGTTCATAGTCTAGCTGTACTTCAGCTTCTGGCAATCTTTCTTCTAAACCTCTACAGCTGTAAAGTACTATCTGTGAAACAAATTTTAGGGACTGCATCTTGATTAGTTATTTGGGTTTCTTGAGGGGGTTTGTTTATTTTTTTTCCTTTTTTCAGCTCATGCAGAAGGAAAATATGTGATGAAATAGAAAATAGAAACAAAATAAAATTAGAGAAAGTAGGAAGTAACGTCATAACTGATTAGAAAAATTGTAGCAAAACTTAGTGCAGGCCCTGTAGGAAAGATGATTTTATTAAAAATGAAACAAAATTGAAATAACTAAATAACTAACTAAACAAATAAATCCAACTATATTAGCTGACACATTGACACCCATGCTCTCATACTCACAGGCATCAAGATTTTGTAGTTTAGCATCCTCTTCAGTGTGCAATGACCAAGGTTCTTATACAATAGTAATTGGCCCCAGGATGATGCAGGGGGACATCAACTCATCAGCTCCTCAGTTTTTCTTTGCCCCTTTTTCATGTGTCTGTTTGACTCTTGAGATTAATCTCTCCATCTTGTTCAACCTCTACAGTCCTTCAGAATTTTCCCAGTTATTGTCTATTGAATAAGATGTTTTGAAAATCAATGCTATATGCTATCAGCACATGCTATTCTTATAGGCTTAGTGTTCTGCTTTTTCTTCCATTGCTTCTGTAGCAGAAAAATCCTGTTAATTCTCTACTCACATCAATCTTAATGATTTTACTGCAATTCCATAAAAATGAAAGTTGCAGAACCAATTTCCTCTCAACTAATCAGGCCAACTAATAGATTAAAGTCATCTCTCAAAATGCAATAGCCTGTTTTTTGCACAGTTTGTATGCAAACTGTGCCAATAAGTAAGCATTACTGCCTGGTCAGATGTGGCAGCTGAGGAATATGCATGAACTCATAATGGTCCTCCGTTCTCTGACGAGTAAACTTATCATTACCAAAGAATATGAAGTCTCTGAAGTGAAGTATGTTTATACAGGTATGAGTAGTTTGTTTTGAGGAAAACAAAATACGAGTGGGATAAAAGGCAGGAAGAACATATATGCCTAGAGATGTGAAAGCGCTTTCTGTTCTCTGGGTAATACAGACTAGAACATACCATCTGCCTTGTGTCCCGGAAATACAATTCCCATCTCAAGCCTAGGAAAGTTCTCTGAGAACCTTTCAGCACATCCTCTGCTTGCTAGGTTTCTTCTAAATTAATTTTTCACTTTTGATTACAGGGCCTGTAGTCTGAGCTGTAGCCATTTTTAACATTTTTGTGGATCTTTATCTTATCTATGTCTTAGCATACTTCTCCAGATTTTCAAGGTTTCCTTGAATGACATCATTTTCTTAACCAAAATGCTGATACAGTATTAGAAATTATTCACATAAACATGTTGTCATTTCTAAAAATTACAGTATAACCTGCATATTTTATATTTACTGCAGTTTCATCCAAATTGCAGTTATTGCCACATATGAGTAAGACTGTATGAGGGGGAGGGAGAACATAAATGATGGATAATTCCTCTCCATTATAGTGTTGAAAAGCAGCCAGGTACATCTTTATTTGCTGTAGACCTCTACTTTCAATCTGTGAATAAAAAAAAAATTAAGCATGAGTGAAAAACAGAGACCTGATCACATCTTGTAAAAGATTTTGTGAGGCCATATGCAATAACAAGCACAAAAACCCTGTTGTAATTACAAACTTGCAGTTCTTCACTGTAAACCTCCATTTGAGTATGTGATAAATTGATTAAGGTGCAGCAAGATGTACTCAAAGACTATAAAAGTTTAATAGATCTTTTAATTAGATGTTGTATAATCATTCCATGTGTTTTTAGATATTTTAGTCCCCTAGCTCTCTGAGCAAAGTACTAACAGGTACATTAGAGCACCTCAAAATAATTCAGAAGGAGTTTAGTTTTCTAAATACGTTCTATAGGTTTTAAACAGGACTTCTGCAGAGATGAGTAAGTAGCATTTTATACAGGTATGGCACAAAAATGTAATTTTAAATGGATTTGAATGCATTGGTAATCCATTGGAAAATTTTATACAATTTGAATATTTTAACATCTGTCTAAATCCATAATTAAAAAATGTTTAATGCTATTGCAAACACTGGGGGAAAAAGTGAGTACTCATGAAAATGCATGTGTTACTTCTTACTCTGTATTTTCTCACTTAAATATTGATCATAAGGAAAGAGTCCTCTTCCCTGTCTTTCTTGGTCTGATTTCACACTGCCTTAGGTAATCACTATCTTGTGTGCAAAGAAGTGTGGGTATGATCAGAATAGCAGCATTTTACATGAAAACTGAAAAGCTAAAAGAAATTACAGAGGCTTCAGGCAGTAAAAAAATTGGCTTCCCTGCCTAGGTTGGATTGTACACTGCTGGCTAGTACCCAGTTCTGCAAAGGTAAAAGATGCACAGAAGATTTATAGACAGCTGTTCTGTCAGGTAGTGAAACTTTAAACCCATTCTTCCTCTTGCTCCTCCTGGTTTTTTACCAACTTATTTTTACTTGCCAATCTTGTTTTTACTAACATACCACCCTACAGGAAGAACATAGAGAGTTTGTCAGAAGACTGAACTTATTTTCCTGGCAAACTTTTGCTAGTAATAATCAAAAAAAAGCCTATGTCAAGAAAAAAAAAGCACCTAAAATAACTAACTGCTGGTGTTAGAAAAGTTATAGTTCTGAATGTCTTTCTGCACTGACTCATGCCTTGAAAGTTACACCTGCTTTAGGGAATTACTGTTCAGAAAGGCACATTGTGTTACCTCGGAAACAGCTGCGACTGCATGTGTATATTTAGATAGAAGGTATTTCACTTTCTTCACATTTCTGTCTGATATGCCATTTACTTTGTATTTAAGCTGTTAATGCAGTCAGTCCTTAGCTATCACATCTGCTTTCTGTTAGTCTTGAATCTACCCAGCTGTAAAAGATGGTCTTGTAAGTATGTACCTCTGCTGACACTGCCACATTCCTGTTATTTCCAAAATTTCTGCAGAAGAAAGAGTAAAAGAATACTATTAACATATTTAGGATCAGAAAGATAAATTCTATGCACCATCTTTAGAGGATTCAATATTTCATTAAGACAGGTCATCTAATAAAATCACACAAGGTGACTTCATTTCCTTTCATTTCACTTTACAATTGAGAACAAGGGTACTTGTCTGTAAGACAGATGCTTGGCAGGAATGAAGTATATCTGGGTACAAAGGAGACTAGAATTATGGAATCTTATTTTTGTTACTGGAATTGAATTGTTGTGTAGACTTGGGTAAGTCATTTAAATTGTCTGTGCCCTGATTCTTAGCTTCCTGTGTCAACAGAGTTCTAATAGTTGGCTAAATACTACAGAGCTTCAAAAATACTTTGAATTCTTCACACACAGCACATAATATATATCTGAAATATTTTCTAGTCATTATTATTTTTTTTCTGCACTGACCTTTCTCTAATTAGGGGAAACAGATGCATTACTGATTTAAATGCAGCATGATTCTGCTGTGAGTAAATCTAATATTTTAAGTCATTCTTTCTGTATATGAATGATATTTACTTGAAAAAGATGTATTTGATAAAGCTGATATATAAAAATTAGTGCTTCAAAACAGATAACAAAATAACTAAGAAAATACATCCAGCAATTTCCTGCTACTGTCTTGTCACAATAGAGTAGAAAAAGTAGCAAAAAAGAAAAAATACTAAGAAAAAATTAATATCATCATACAAGTCTGTTTCCAAACTGGTCTAGATTTATTTTTGCATATAAATATAGTAAAACTGTTGATTGAAATGGTGATTATTTCTCCAGTATGAAACATATGATTTTCTCCTTCCTTCATCTTAATTTATCTTTTTACTTTTATCTAAGAAAGCATCTTTTTCTTGTTTCCTCACTTCTCTTTTAGTGTCCTGTAAAGAAAAATACTGCACATGTCTTCTGGATTTCTTCCTCTTTTCTGTTCAGTGATATATATAGAGCAGCATCAGTCATGATAACATGGTGATGAAGACGCCTGCGTGCAAATATCATGAGGCTATTCCTGCCAGCCTGAGCTGTCTTTTCCCAATTAACTACTGGGAAAGAGATATTGAGTGACATACAGTAGAGGAATGATAAGAGGTGGTTTCAGATATTCAGCCAGAAATGAGAGAAACTGGAAAAGGTGAGATAAGTTTCAGTAAAAAGAGAAAATTCAGAGCAGCTTAACTAAAACCAATGATTTTTGAGGTATGTACATTTGCAGTGTTTAAGGCACTCTAACTTCTATAATTTTGTTCTTTGCAATGTTAAAATTGTGAATTTCAGAATGCTGCTTTAAGACCCCAACAAACAAGCGATACACAAAATGGGGTATTACTTCTGTAATCATATAGTAAAAAAAGTCAATAACATAGCTTAAATGCATAAATAAGTGCAAATAAATGAGAGCTTGCAGGAAAAAAAAAAAAAAAAAAAAGGTTGTTCTATGGGAACAGGTGCTCACCAGTTGTAGATTAAATGGCATCTTCTTTGACAGGCACTGGGAAACCTAAACTCAAAAGTCATAATAGTATGTTCTTTCAACCAACTGAAGATTTCAGTATTTCAAAATCAGATCAAAAGCTACAAAAATGCACAGAAATAAAGCTTAGAATATCAAGGACATTGACACTGTCCTAGATTCCAGGAAGAATATGAGCATTTTTCAGATGAAACTATCTAGGTAAGGAGACTGAAAACAAATTAAAGCAAATTTCCAATGTTTTCTGACAGTCAGTCTTTGATTACTTACTGACTGTTACTTTAATGACATATAATGATCACTTCAGTATCTAAGTATGAAATACCATATAGATACTTGAAAAATTATTAGTATTGCTAGAGATACTTTTGAACCTGTACTGTAGTCAGTGATCCATCTCCAAATGCTTTTTGGGAAGAAGAATGAAAGATGGAACACCGAAACAAAAGCAAATTTATTTGTCTATGATGAGGTCTTGGTGACATGTAAATTGCGAGTAGTACCCAAAAGCAGGGTTGGCATTTTTGATCAATGAAACCCTTAGGTTTATTTCAACAACCCTGAAAATTTTAAATTAGTTGAATTCACATAATCTTTCATCATGAGAATTAGGATTTTTGCTTTATGTAATCCTTCTTTCTCTAATGTTTTCAGCTTCAGTGTTAGAGCCAAAATCATTAGAAATGCTATCCCAGGACATTACTTAGAAACACCTTTCTGTTTGTGATGACAACATTATTCATGACCATCTCATATCCCTCTGGTCATGCACAGACATTTTCTTCTAAGGCAGATCATTCTTGTCCTTACATTTTCACACTAATAAAGAAGGTAATCTTCACTCCACATGTGTTTTACTATCTCTTCTAACACGAATTTGTAAAGATTTTTCCATTTTCACAGTCATCTTTATCATCTTTTTCTGTATCAAATTCAGGTAAATTTTATCCTTATCAGCGGAGTAATATTGTACACAACATTTTGAGTAAGATCATGACAATACATTCCAAAATGGGAATAATTTTTTCCTATTTGTAATGAGAATTCCTTGTTTGATGCACTCCGGGATATTATTATTATTTTCACAGCCATATCAGAGTCATCCTGTTACTCACCAATATATTCAAGTTTTCCTTTCCTTTTTTGCATACAATGGATGTAGGCTAAAATTCTCATTAATCTTAAAGTATTTACCTTTAGAATTTGTATAATTTAATTTAATTTAATTTCCATTGCTTTAGCTCCCAAGTTCATCCAACTCTTCCACTTACTGATCAGGTCTGGATAGCACATTCTACTTTCTAACACTTCTACATTTCAGGGTGCCCACTTACTTACTACACAAAAGTCTCTAATGAAAATGTTAAACATATCTACAGCAAGAGGAATGAATGAGGGAAATCATTGTCTAATTTCTTCCCAGTCTGATTTATTCAACTCAACTTTTCCTGGCTGCCTGGCTATTCATATTTTCTAATGAATAGAAGTCCACTCCTCTGTAGGGAAGAGTACAAAGTACTTTGTAACTCTAGACAGATTGGAATGGCTCGACTATGATGATTTAATAGGTCAGCTGTCAGAAAACATGCATATATGTGCATTTCCAAAAATATATATAAGGAGTGAATCTACCGTGCTAGACAATAATTTTACAACTTTCTCAAGGGTCCACAGAGTACCATGGATTTGGCAATTTTTTTACCAAAATATGTTCTAGGCCATTATACAGCACTGAGGCCTGTTATGTGTATATATCTGATGTGCTGTGTTTTCCTCTCTTCATTCAGAGAGCACTTCCATCATTCATTCATAGTCCTGGACTTTCAAATGATGACTCTTTAAAGGACTAGATTCTTCAAGACAGACACTAAGGGACTATTCTTTTTTTTTTTTTTTTTTTTTTTTTTTTTGTGTGTTTCTGTTGTTGTTCTTTTTGGTTTTTGGGGGGCGTGGGGTTTTTTTTCAATTATTATTTTTATTTTGAAATCTAGGTTTTTGTCCCCTTTCAGATATCCTTACTTATGCCAGGTAATTGTTTTCGTTGTTGTTTCTTTGGTGTGGGGTATTTTAATTATAATTGGTTACTACTTTTTTTTCTGTATAACAATTACATTGAAAAAAAGAAAGTGTGAGGCAAAATTATTCCCTTAGCAATTGGAATAGATTAACATTGATTTTTTTTTCTCCTTTCTGAGCAGGAATTAGTATCACTTTTCTTCTGATTCCTTTTCCTGCTGACCCTTTTCTATTTTTATCTTTGTCACTGACAGATGTAATTTTCTTTAAAAGACTCAGTTTAACTGTATTGTGACTACTTTCACTTTGTTTCTGTACTTCCTTGTAATTTTGTCATAGGAAAATTTGTTGGAAAGCCTATTTTCCATACTTTGTCATTGTTTTCCTAATAATTGTTTGGACATATGTTATGTTGTTTTGGTTTGGTTTTCTTATCATTCAGTAAGACTTGCACTTATTCCATGAGTGCCCTCCTGCTTTGAATGAAAGAGCATGCTCAAATTTGCCCTTTTTACAGAAAAAAAATTATTGCTCATTCCATTCCAATACTTGTGTTCATCATTCAAGCCAATCAACATCATCAATTAGAAATGAAGAAGTCAGAGGCTAATTATTATCTTACATTTCAATATATCAGATTACTTTCTGTGGCTAACTCTACCAGAAATATGCTTTCTGATCTAAAAGAATTTATTTCTCGCCTTCATTTCAGCACTTGATAGTGATATCTGCCCTCTCATGTGCAAGAATATTTTGTCCCTAAAGTTATTATGATATCTATTTTTAAATATATGCCTAGAAAATTATAGTGTTTCAGACTTGTTTTACTTGTTACTTCCAGAATTTTACTGAGTTTATTACATAGTGAGCTTCTACAATTTTTTATAGGTGAAAGGAAAAAAAAAAAGAGAGGAAAAAGGAAGACTCTGGAACTTTATCAAAACCAGGATTTAAAGTCATCTAAACACATATCTCATTTAATGATTACTTCTGACATGATTTGAACATAACTGATAGATGTTTTAAAAGTTGAGCGTGATAGAATATAAATATCAGAAAGGTTTTATGGCTGACCTTAACCTGAATTATCTTTGCTTAGTCAACAATCTTTTGTTTCAATGCTACAAGAAAAATGCTGAATTGACACTTCATTAACATTTAAGCTTTCTTGTTCTTGCTCTGTGATGGCTAATACAGCTGGTGTGACTAAAAAAAAAGGCCTGAAGGAAACATTTTGTAATCAGATGGACAGAGAGAGGGTATTTTACTTTGTGTTGGTTTAGTTCTTTTTTTCTTCATTGAGATTGCGGAAAAAGATGTTAAATTAATGGTCAGCAGTTATGTGAGGACTCACAACCTATGACCTAGTTTCAAAAAAAAATTCATTTGACACACACTCCCTTATTTTCTCCTGAGTGCAACATAATGCCTTTCAAATATTATTGACTAGCAACTCCTTCCTACTCAAAACTCAGTTCATATAGGTATGAGGTTTTTCTTCCTAATACACTATTAACTTCCTGAGGCACAAAGTCCATTGTCTCACTCCATCCTTTATGCTATACAGTGTCACAGCTTCTTGAAAAGCTTTTCTTTTAGAATTCATAGAATACAAATATATTATATTCATATTTATGTATATTCATAGAATACACATACAGAGGAATCAAAAAAAAAGGCAGTGTATTGGTTTTATGCCTTTTGCCTGCCTTTTATAAAAAGAGGAAAAATTCTGACCACATGTAAATAGTGGTAGAGAAATATGCTGAAGGTGGATCTAGAAGGTAGCACTACCAGAAGCACTGATTACAAAACTCATTCCTGAAATCTAATTTTGCAACTCAAATATTGAGGGTGCCTGGTATATCTTATCCTTTTAGAGACTGAGAGGTTGTATAACAAAACAGATTCATTAAAGGAGAAATGAAGTGAAGGGGAATAAGGAGAGAAGAAATGATAGAAAAAAATTGGGGGAGTATGGTTTTAACAGAAGTCTTTAAAATCATGTGAAAAGTCACTTCTTTTCAAGCTCCCAACATGGCTTACCTCTATAAAACTGGTGTACTATCACTGCTAATTGACCTTTAAATTGTATGCTAATATTATATTTTATGTATATTTTAGAAACAGGAGAAGGTTAAATTTATTTTCTTGCAGACTATAATTTATATATTTACTCTTCCATGTTCAATTACATTTTCTGAAGTGCTCTAAGTTCAATAATTCATACTTAACAGCTCTCTGGTGAATACACTCAGTTGCAAGCAAGATGTGCTGTTTTTAAGCTGGTTAATGTTGCATCCTTTTAACCTAACATCATCTTGTCTTGTACACACTCAGTCTTCTGCCTGTTAGGTGTAAATAACACTTCTCCATGTCCTTGGATGATACGTATAAAACCTGTTACATTTTCTGTCTTGTCTTGTCATGCAAAAGTCAGTAGGCTCTCACTTACAGAAAAAGCATTTAAAAAGTAAAAAGAATAAGTTGTTTCAGGAGCTATTACAGTTTTATCCTTAGCCCAGGTAGTTTGCTAATCTTCTAAACACAAGATTTATGCTTCTGTTCATACTGTCAAAAATTAGATTTTATAAAAGACTAAATAGTAAAGAAAAGAGCCCCACTGATGTATGGTTCTTCTTTCAACACAGGGAGTGCATTGGTTTGACACTGTCTGGATGCCAGGTGCCCACCAAAGCTGCTCTATTGCTCACCTCCAAAACTAGACAGAGGAGAGAAAATATAGGAAAAATGTTCATGAGTTAAGGACTGGGATTCACTCACTGGTTACAGTCATTGGCAAAGCCGAATCAGCTTGGGCATAATTAATGGAATTTATTGCCAACAAAATCAGAGCAGGATAATGACAAGTAAAACAAATCTTGAAAACACCTTTCCCCCACCCCTCCCTCTTTTCTAGCTCTACTTCCTCCCGCCCAGCGGTGCAGGGAAACAAGTAATGGAGGTTTATGGTCAGTTCATCACATGTTGCTTCTGCTGCTGGTTGGGGAGAGAAACCTTTCTCCATAAACTTCTCCAGTGTAAATCCTTCTCTCACTTCTTCATGAACTGATCAAGAGTCGGTCCCTTTCAACAGGGAGCAGTCCTTCAGGCACACCATGCTCCAGCATGGATTCCTCGCAGGTCACAAGTCCTACCAGGAAATCTCTTATTCCGTGGACTGCAGGGGGACAACTGTTACATTATGGTCTTCACCACAGGCTGCAGGGGAATCTCAGCTTCAGCACCTGGAGCACATCCTCTCTCTCCTTCTCCAACGATCTTTGGTGTCTACACAGTTGTTCTCACATATTTTCACTCCATTCTTCTCTAGCCACAATTATATCTGCACAATAACTTTTTTTTCCCTCTAAATACATTATAGCAAGAGGAGATATACCACCACTTCTGATTGGCTTGACTTTAGCCAGTGGCACATCTTGGAGCCAGGTGGCACTGGCTCTGACGGACTTGGAGGAAGATTCTGTCAGCTTCTCAAAGAAGCAAACCCTGTAGGCCCCTACTATTAAAACCCGGCCAGGCAAGCCCAATACAGAGAGAAAGAAGGAATAGATAATTAGAAATTTTAACATATTTCCTTTTTAAATGGCAGAGTCCCAAGAATAATTAAGACTTTCCAAAGAATTTAGCTTACAGACTTTTAATGTGAATTGTGCTGATAAAGGTTCATGCAATGCTTTGGTTATTTGTAGATAAAAGATCACTTTCAATACAATAAGAAAGCATCACAAGATGAAGCTTATATATGACCTCTTTTTCTCCTAAAACTAGATTTCGTAAGTGTCTTGGGTTATGGAAGCTAAAATGTGTATTCTATTTTCATCTGCTGAAAGCAGTTGGGGAATTGTTCTCCTTTATCTCTTGTAACTCTGGGAGGAGGGGGGTGGGTGCCTTTTGATAATGGGCCAACTGTTAAAACCAGGTAGGGCATTGTTTCTTATCTCTTTCACCACCTGTCCTCCCTCCAGGGGAATATTTTCTGCTAATGGGTCATTAAGACACTCCTACCCTCCCCAAGATAGTACATCCACATTCCATCATCCTATTGTGAGATGCTCCACCCAGTGCAGAGAGCCAACCATTCCTACCTGGATAAAACTGGGACTCAGGAACAGGAAGCTCTCTTGCTTCGCCCGATTACCCGAGGAAGACTGGACCTTCTCACCATCACTGGACCCCCTCTCACCATCACCGGACCCTTTTTCTACAGGATCATCTCTACTTCAACAGAACCACATCTGCCACTCCAGGAGGATTCACCTTTGGACTGCTTCCAACACCCTGACCAACAGGATGTCAGGTTGTAGCTCTGACTCTGTCAGGGCTTCCCAAAATTGTTGTTTGTTTGCTTGTTTGGTTGGGTGGTTTTGTTTTCTACTATATTTGTACTGTTAATATTCCTAGTAAAGAACTGTTATTCCTATTCCCAAATCCTTGCCTGAAAGCCCTTAATTGCAAAATTGTAATTTGGCGGGTGAGGGATTTACATTCTCTATTCTAAGGGAAACCCCAGTTTCCCTGGCAGATACCTGTCTTTCCAAACCAAGACACTAAGGTAGAGACTTTTGTCACATTCCACTGTCTAAACGATGCTGTCCTCAGATGTCTGGTCTCTGGGAAAATTGGAAGATGAGGGTTCAGTTCTGATCATGGACCTTAGGTGGTCTTTAGCTGCCTCACTGCCACTGGTCATGTGCCTAAATACCTCTAAAATTCTGAGGCTGAATATGCTGAAAACCATCTTGTTCTCTGGGTCAGTTCACTGCTGCTGTAGTACCAAATATGGTACCAAATAATTGCCACTATATTACACAAAATATGAGCCACCAGAAGGCAAATAAAACAACTACTGTAGTTACAAAAAATCCTCTTTAAGAACTTTGAACTCATGTCTTACGCTTCTCTGGATATTGTTATTTATTTTTTCTCTTAAGCATGTTGAAAGCAAACAGTAGAACACATGTTCTGTGAGATCTCATTTAGTTCAGAAAATAATTTTGCTGTCAGAGTATTGGCATCCTTTTAGGAAAAAAATAGAGATTTATTTATCAGAAAAAATATAAGCAGTCCAGATTTATTGACCTGAACCTTCATGAATTGTTTCACACATTATTTTTGGACAGCATGATCTTTAAATCTAACAATACCTTAACTTCTTCTGTATCAATTGGTTTATTTAATTTCCATTCACCAAAAATTACAGAAATAAAGTGATAGACCAAAACTTGATTTTCTACTGAAGCTGATAAGAACTTACCTGAACTGCCTCCATTTTGGTTTTCTAACAGAGTAGTGATTTTACTTTTCTAACCTAATGATTCCTTAGGCACATGGCAGATTAATCTTAGAGGTATCATTTGGTGAGGTAGTCTGTTCAAGGCCATTAGCTTTTCTCACATATTGCTTTGCCAATAAAACTTGCTAGTGAGGGAGCCTTTAATTTCTTTAATTTCTGATTTCCAAAGAGAGGACAGATTTTCAAATTTACAAAGCCATTGGGTTTTCTTATGATTAAATGCAAACAAGATGAATTAATTAACCCGTCCTCAGATGGACCTTCCATGTCAATAAAGTTTTTTTAATTTTTTAGTCTCATATTAGTTAAACCATAAGGTTTTAAAGATAGATGTTTTACTTTAGGATTGTGTATTAACAAGCTTCAGCTGTTGAAATAAGTTAGCTGAGGAGTAAATACATTCTCAAAACCTTTCTGGTTACTTGCAAATATGTCTTCTTTCATATTAAAACATCAATCAAGTAGTTGTCTTTACCTCCTTGTATACTCAACAGAAAAGGCTCCCTTTTACTGCAGTACAAAGTATACTACTCCTCCAAAATATTTGTATGCCACTTTCATTGAGGATTTGAGAGAATGCTTACTTCAACAAAGAATGACTAAGCAAATTAATTTAATTGCTTTCTTTGAAACTCTATGAAACATAAAATGTATGAAATTAAGGTATTGGAAACCATTTTGTTGTTGTTGTTGTTGGGTTTTTTTAGTTTGTTTGTTTGTTTTTGTCCTGTAGCATTCCACCACATTGGTATAACTATCACATTGCATTCTTATGCCTTCTTGATGCCAAATAATTTTCAGGACTGCGTGTTGTTTTCTGAAGCTTCTTTGCCATCCTATCATCCTTTCAGCACTGAAATTACACTTTTGCTGACATTGGCTAGGGAATAGTTTACTCCAGATTTATGCCAGGAATGAAATAAACTAACAAAAACCAAACAGCTACGTGAATGTTGCAATATTATATTAATTCTCCAAAATATTGAAAATGCTCTTCCTCTTCAGGTCTTCTCGTCAGGTGACAAAGATGAATCAACCAGTGCCACAGATCAGATCAATGACAAAGCTGAGCAGATACCTTGATATTCTGACTCCAAGAGCAATAGTGTCTCTTTTTGACAGCATCATTGTCATTAGTAATAACAGTAACTTCAGTATTGCTCTTCTGTTTTTATGGTTTAATCAACATCTGTGACCATGTCTCGGTTTGACAAGACAGGTGTCTGCCAGGGAAACTGGGGTTTCCCTTAGAATAGAGAATGCAAACCCTCCACCCCTGCCAAATTATAAATTTTCAATTAAGGGCTCTCAGGCAAAGATTTGGGAATAGGAATAACAGTTCTTTACTAGGAATATCAATAATACAAATGTGGTAGGAAACAAAACTACCCCACCAAACCAGCAAACAAACAACAACAATTTGGGAAAGCCCTGACAGAATCAGAGCTGCCACCTGGCACCCTGTTAGTCAGGGTGTTGGAAGCAGTCCAGAAGTGAGTCCTGGGATGACAGACGTGGCTCTGTTGGAGCAGGGACGATCCTGTAGCCAAAAAGGGTCTAGGAGTGATGAGGAAGGGTCTAGGAGTGATGAGGAGGGGTCCAGGGGTGAGGTGATGGTGAGATGGGGTCCGGCGATGATGAGATGGGGTCTGGCGAAGATGAGATGGGGTGCCGTCTTCCTCCCAGGAATCGGGGTGAAGCAAGTGAAGTTTGTCCCCGGCTGGCTCAGTTTTCCCGGCAGCAATTGTAGACTCCCCCCACTGGGTGGGGCATCCCACAATAGGACCATGCATGCAAATGGGGCTCTGGGGGGAGCGGGTATAGTCCGGGGGTATAGTCTGTTGATGGCCCATTACCCAAAAGACACCCGCCCCTCCCCCCCGTCCCCCTCCTTCCAAAGTTACAAGAAATAAAGAACAATTCCCCAACTGCTTTCAGCAGATGAAAATAGAATACACATTTTTGATTCCATAACCCAGGACAGACCAGTGGTATGAACCACCATACACGGAATTCACAAAATTACAACTCCCCTCTAGGAAATACCAGCTAGAGAAAGAGATTAGCCATGGAAGGATGAAAAGTGAGGCAGCAAGACATTGTCATTCACTGTAGGGAAAAGACTGAGGCAAAAATTAAAGAAAAATGGGAAGTTTTAACAGTACAGAAAGAATAGGGGGGAAATGCAGTTGCTGTTCCTTTGATGGAATGTGCTCAACATGCCTGACTTCCCATACACAATATATGCAAAGGGTGGGATGAAACTGACAGCGGAGCAGAGCAGAGAAACTGTGACCAAGCTCAGTTGAGATCCGTGCAGAAGGAACTCAGGGATACTTTTCAGCTGATAAGCCACATATTAACTGCCTACCAAGGGAGATAAAAAGAGATGTCTTGCTGTTGAACCAGAAACCAGGGTGAAATCAGTCTCATCATATATAATCCTGATGCCCATCTCCATGCCAAGGTTACCTCAGACATAAATACTGATCCTCACCTCCATCCCAAAGCTACCTGTCTCCAGGGTATGAGCACCCCTCTGAGCATGATGTATGCCTAGAATCACTCAAGCTCCACCTAGACACAAAACAATATTATAAGAGTAAGTTAATAATTGGGAGAAGTTAGGGAAGATTACATGATAACTGCCAGGATCAGCTGACAAGCTGAACATGTCTTCTCCCCCATGGGGTTGGTTGTCTATCGGGTAAGAATCATATTCTGTGCACACTGAATAATTATCTCTAGTGAGCGCTTTTAGGGATTAGAGCTTATCCATATATTGCTTTAAGTTTTTGCAGTCAAATACTATCACCAGGAACCTTTGGACTTTAAACTGTCACAATTTTCTGTTATACTAATAATATTATTCTGTAAATTGTTCATGTGAGTCCTTCAAGGGTGCTGGCAGTCAATGGCAGTGGGAACCTGGGAGGGTGCCTCTCTTGTGCTGTTGGTGTGTGTCCTTGAACTAGTTAGTTGAACTGCCTTCTGTTCCAGTGGATGGCTCAGTGGAGAGTCCCCATAATGGGATACTGACAAACTGGTTAGGATCTGACTCACAAATCAAGCATGAGGTGTTGGAGGAAATCTTCCCTTTCCTGTGACATTCAGCATGGCTATACCATCACTCTTACCTATAGTGTAGGTGAAGCCAGACTTCCAGACTTCCAGCCAGCCACAGCTTTGGTCTGTATTTGCTTTACCTCTTCATGAATGTAAAATCTTTTCAGTTTCTGAAGTTGTGGTTTTTTGTAGTATACAAAGCCCAAACTGAAATAAGACAACTCTTAATACAAATGATGCTAATTGGCTAAATTAGACTGATTAGAATGAACGCCATTGACAGATGCCTCCTGGATTTCTATCTTGCTTTCAGTTGTAGTCAATTGGATTTTCATCCATATTCACTACAGGTGTTAAATTCAAAGAGTTTGCCTTTTCTGACTTCTCTGCATATATCTACCTGTTCCCAGAAAGACAAGTATGGATTGTTGGTTACCTCTGTTTATTTCCAAGGAACAGTGGCCTCTGAATATTTAAACAACTCCACATTTTATAGTAGCTATTTGAATTAAAAGCCCTTCATGGGGGTGCTTTGTGCATGAGCCAAGTTGGTCTACATTAATCTCCGAGTCCCAATAAAGTATATTGACCTGCACTAAGCTACAGTAAAAAAAAAGTCATACATACTATATTAACCTATTTTTCATGATGAGCTGTTTTTCATATTATTTTATTTTGTTATCACATACTAACTTCCATTGAAAGATAAATGAAGTCACAAACTACTAGAAAAGGAAGGGGAAAAAAACATGAGCATATATCCAGACAGAATCAATAGCTGCATCAACAGGTTCTATGTCCTATGAGAGCTTTATTCATGTGTTCCTCACACCTAGAACAGGAAAACTTAATTGTCTTGACCACTTGAAAATTTCTTATTGAGCTTATCACTTACATGTTTAATCTCTCCTCTTAATAACTCTTTCTTTATATTTGAATAAGAAGATGAGGCCAGGCCAGGCCAAGCACTGCAGACTGTTGGGAAACAGTGTTCCACAGGATGGAAATATTATTACCTGAAAGGAAATTGTATTCCAGTAGCAATTGGTAAAACATTATTTTTCACATCATTAGATCATCTATGAAACACTAAAAACACCAGAAAAAGCTTGATACTTTTAACCTCTCTGACTTTTTTTGCTACAGCCATTTTCTATGATTTAACAAAATCTGAAGCATCAGCAAGACAAAATATTGCAAAACAAGAAGATTATGGTTAATTTTGATTGCACGTGTAGTCACTGAAGTCAGTAAAGCTACAGGTGGTCCCACAATCTGAGGAAAGTATAATAATTTAATTTTGATAGCCTGAAAGTTCTTTATGTTATTTATTTTAATGAGAAACTGTTGTTCGTGTTTTGCTTTGGTTTGGTTTTGTTCTCCAAGCAGAATTTTACAATTGCTACTTCATCAAATGTAAACCTTTCCTAACACTCTGCATTTAGCATGTGCACAGAAATGATCTTTATGAGCAAGGGTACTATTCAGTACAGCCAGGTTATATGTACTATGCTGACAGTAAGTAAGGAGCTTATGCCATTAAAAACATCCCATTAAGCTACTCGCATTACCATTCTAAGAGATTGTGTCTTCCAAAATGGGAAAGTCAGTAGAAGAGATTGTGTAAAAAGAAAAGGTATCCAACTCAAAGCAGCAATCCCCCCTCCTGGTGAAGTAAATGATCATTTATCTGTCTGCCTAAACAATGTATAAATCTTGACACCTATTGAAAGCCATAGGGAAATCTGCCAAGTACTTCAACATGATCAAGATTTTGCCTAGCATTTTGTAGGTGAATCAGTAAACACTTCTTTCTCCATAAAATTTCAACAGTCTGATGACAATAATAAAGGATGTTCTGATCATTAAGGAAATAGAAGGACATTAAAATTCAGACTGAATATTCTTGTCAGACTCAAATGGTCTAATGTGGCTTGAGTATCTGGCTCGATACCCCACTATCTTAATTTATTAGTAGTTAGTCCCTAAGAGAGGAAAAGCTATCAGTGTATGAGGAATACTAAGGCAGAGCAGTAATTAAAATGCTGCATTAAATGTCAGTGCACATAGGGGCATTTTGTACTTGGGCTGTTTTATTTAGCAATTTTTCCATCTTTTTCTGTGCATCAAGATCCTGATATAAATAATTATGATGAAACCGAGTTACAGGTAACAAATCTTGACAATTCTAAAATATGATTTCACGAAAGGTGTAAAAATTGCTGATAGTAGTGCCAGAATATTTTAAGGCTTTAAGATTAGATCCATGTCAGTATTTGAATGGTGTTAATGGCAGTATGGAATTTGTGAGTTTGTGTTTCAAGAAAATGACAGGTTAGTTTCACTCTCGTCTGTTGATCTCTGTTTGTCTTTTTCTTCATAGCTTCTTGACACCAAAGATAGGGAACATTTCAGAACTCTCTTTTTGCTATTAACAGTACAGAAAAAAAGGCGGGTTTGGAGTCAGAAGAAAAGGCAGGATATACATGGCTGGTATGGTTTTGACCAAAATAAAACAAATCCAAAAAAATCAATGAAAGAGGTCAGCTCATTCAAACATAAGCATTTCAGCAAGAATACAAATCTTAACATTAACAAAAACACAAACAAACAAACCTCACCCCCCCAAAAACCCCCAAACCACAACTTCACAGGTCTCAGGTAGAACGACCTAGGCAGTCAAGACATAATCAGAAAAGAATCTGTGAATAGAATGACAAAGTAAATGGTCTTCTATCCTTTGTGAGATAGAGACAAGATCTAATTACCTACTGTGTTCAACTTAGACTTGACATGATTTTGCTTTGGTGGACAATGAAATTTTAACTTTGACTGAGATACCGGTGAATAAAAGAAGGAAGTAAAATCCTTGATTTTTTTTTCTTTTTCTTTAAGTAGCAGTTTAGCATTCAGCACAACAGGCTTATGACTTGGTTAATCATCCAAATATTAAACTCCATTTAACCCTACATCTGGTAAGGATGTAAGGAATAGGAATTTCAATCTGATATCATCTCTTAAAAAAATTCACAGAAATCACACTCCTTCCAAAAATTCTAACAGCTTTTAAACACTTTGGCTCAAAATATGACATCAATTTGCTTTCATCGTGGGGGCAATATTAAAAATTTTACCTGAGTGTAAATTGTATTTTTCTACCTCAGTCATTGATAGGGATAAAAAAGTTTTTGAAAGTAGGATTACTTTTTTCCAGATACTCTTTGATTAAAAAGGTATTTTAAAATAAATGGTTTGGAATTGGAATGTTTAAATATATATATAATTTTAGAAAATATGTGTTCATGTATGAGGAGTGTTTGCAACACGCCACTGTGGCTTCAAATGAGATTTTCTTCTGATTTCCAGAAAATTCTTATGCTGATTTCTTCTTTCATTGTGTTTGATTAGATATATAAGGCTTCACATAAAAATTCCATTGCAATCTTGTGTCATATAACAATGAGGTAAATCAAGTTTTTTCAACCAATATATTTCTGTAGGCAATTGTACAGTCTAAGGTTTCACATATTTTTATGTACCATAAGGAAAGATTTTTTCTTTAATGAGAAAAGGTAAATTATACTAACAAAGTATGTTATGTGCGGTTTTGTTTCATTCCCTTTATGTAGAAAATAGATTATATTGTGTACTGAGATTCCTCTAGGTCAAAGAACAAAAGATAAGGAAGAAATCTATTAAAAAAAACCACTGGACAATAAAATACATTTTTAGCTGCATTAAAAATGAACTGAAGAATAATTCTTTGTGTGGAAGGAATCACTCTGGGGTGAAAATATATCTTAGGATGTATCTGAAAAACTTAGATGTAGATCCAACAAACTTAAGGATGGCATAGTTAAGAATGCAATTTTTAGAGCTCTTGGTATCCTGTAGACTTTCCCATTTCTGTCAAATAAATAAAGTGACATTTCTATCTTTAGCAATTCACTTTTAGAGTCACAGACCAGTAAAAATATACTTGACCCCTTCTATCGCTAATGAGATGAAGACAATGATGCCTCAAAGCAGTATTACTCTACATAGATTCTAAAGTAGGCAAAAAATCTATATGTCAAAAATTAAAATCAGTCACATGACAGACTGCAGCCAACAATTTAAGACTAGATTTAATACAGGTAATTGTGTTCACCTTTCAACTCTTTAAGGATCTTAAAAGCCAATGTAATTGTATGCTTTATTTATATTTATTTCCTTTTCAGAATGACAAACTAAGACTTTTCTTTATATTATACAAGAGTATTTGTCCATAAAAATAAGATACTGTAATTATTTCATTTTATAACATGCTTTCATCCAAAATCCCTAAAAGAAAAAATGATAGGAAATTTTTTTATTTATTATTGCTAGCACCTGAAGGGTAAACAGGAAAAAAAAAATTGAGAAAAGACCTTAACTGAAAAAAAGACATTGTGATGAACCATTTCTCTTCCTTTCAAAACAATGAATAAAAGAAAGAGTAAAAAGAAAGTTGGATTTTTTTTCTTCCTTAATTCCTAGAGAGTAGGAGAAATTTCAGTTGGTACCATCAAAGTTCATGAATCCTGCAGTGATTGTAATAAGCAGCCATCAGAACTAGAAGGCTTAGGAAGGTCTGTGCTATGTTTTAGTGGGAATATAACCTAGTGCAAGTACAATAAGTTTATTTTTTTGAATATGGAATATAAGTCAGAATGTCCATTGTTGCACTCTGTTTAATTCAGTAGGTCCAAACAGTGTAAGAAGTCTTTACTTAAGGTCTTCAAACAGCTTAATTTTATGTTAGGGGTATTTTAGTAGCACTCTTAAAACTTTTCAAGATTCTTGGAAACCTCAATTTAAAATAAGCCTATTCAATTGGCATATGGCAGGAGGAAAGACATGTTATTTCACTGTAAGATGGGAGTGATGGCAATGTTTGACATATTTTTTATCTAGGATTTGTGGCCTCTAGTTAGATAGTGAAGCTCTTCAGAAAGTTAAATAAATATGACTGCAAGTCTTTTTAAAGGGTTGCTCTAATTAATTTGCCCAAATAATTTCGTTACCTTTCCAGGAAACTGAAAAGATATTTTACATTTTATACTATTTAGTCAGTTGAATATACTTTATGCCATCCATCCATGCAACATAAGTAAGACTCAATGAAAGATTTTGAATCAGATTACAAATTGTAAAAATCTATAGTAGTGGTGATTTTTGGTGAGCATTATATAGTATGTATATTACACACACCCTTATGTATATGCTATATTAATATGTATATATAAAAGCAATTTTTTTTTTTCAGTAAAAAGCACATCAAAAAAACCCTTCCCTAACATAGTGTCCCAATAGTGGACATTTTTGTAATTTTTACAGATACAGAAGGTGGAAAATCAAGGAAATTGGGCTGTTTACTCTAAGCCACATTTAAGCCTCCTGCGAATGTTATGTGCTAAAATCAGCATTTTTGACATCTTAATCCAGATGCATGAATTATCTTCCCACAAAGAACAAGGAGATTAATGAAGAAATGATATCTCAGAACCTTGCTGATTTAATACCTGCTTAAATTCTGCAGCATATCTTGCTCTCATTAAACTGTATACACATGGGTTGGTTTTTTTTCTATTTTTTAATATTTTTATTGAAAATCTTACATGTATGACTAAAAGTCATGGATGATATCTTTCAGTTCCATTACAAAATCTGTCATATATATATATGCCTATATATATATATATTTCATACAACTAGAAGCAAATCTACTGAATTATGAAACAATGATTGTCTATTAAAATGTAACTCAAATTAAGTATGTTGTAGATGATTAAAATTATTTTTCTTTTCAGTTGGAGCTGAAGGCCACTTTCACATAGTTAATTGATAATGCTGGGCTGCAAAAATTATAAAGCCTTAATGATAATTTTCCACCCCCCAGCCTCACATCACTCATACATTAGGATTTCAGTACAAGGATCCTTCTCTCAGAAAGTAGCACTTTGAGCATCATCCTCTATGGAGCACCTTCTGTTCACAAACACAGTTCTGTAAACAATTCTGTGTACCTCTCAGGCAGGTCAAGTCATTTCAAGTGAGGTACAAGCAAAAGATTTGCAGGAACAGATTCTAATTTAGGAACTCATCTACATTTTACCTAAAACAAAAAAAAAATCTGAAATAATAACCTAAACCCACTATTTTACCTGAATATATGCCTTATTATCTAATAATAAATCATGAAAGATGAAGTATAAATATTGTCATAATCATAAAAAAGTTGTCTTATTCTAAGAAATCCTACTTCAAAATCATACAGTATATTAACCAACAATAGTTGTCCTTCTGTTTTGGCACTCCTGAACCAGCATAGAAATTATGTGTATTGAGTTAACACCTTGGGGAAATAATACTTATGTGCAGCAGGATCTAAAGATGACTGCTGAAGTTAATAGCATTAATTGCTTAACATAAGAAAGAAATAGAAAAATCTTTTACTGCGATTCATCAGCAGCAGAAGAGAAGGGGAAGCAGAAAAGCAAGGTGTTTACAGTCTTTGAAGCATATAGCATGTTTAACCTTGAAAATTTAATCTTGCATTAAAGACACTCCCAGCTACCTCTGCAGTCTTCTTTCAAAAATTCAATGTACAAATATTTTCTTTAAATGTCTCAGACTTGGTAATGGCTCAGAAGAACAACCGCACATCCTTGGAGCTGCTTTCTTTTCTGTGGGATGAATGGTGGGTGGCATTGTTTACTATAATTTCTCCACTTCCATGCTTCATTTCCTACATTTATCTGAGACTGGAGAAAAATCAGCATGTTCTGACAAGTCTAAAACCATGAGGCAGTAAAATGGACCTGAATTTAGTGGAGATTGGAGTTCCAAAATAAATATAACACTTTATGTCAAACAATAATAAAAAGGATAAATTCTCCTGTACAAATCAGAAGAGAGAATAAAAAATAGCAAATAGATAGCAACACCTTTTTTATACCTACGTGGGCATCACAAAACTTCCCAGACATAAGACTACACGTCCATATTTATCATTTTATGTGGCTTTTAAGCTACTTTGTAAGTTGATGACACACTGTGAAATTTATTAGTACAAACAATAATTTCTCAAAAACTACCCAGAAAATTACAGAGATTTCTAATGAAATAGCTCTGAGAACAAACAGGGAGAAACACACACAAAAAAAATTATTTCCTGGGCTTTTGTTAGTTTTCATCAGTTCCTCTGTTTTTGTTCTAGTAAGCTGTATGCACACAGTAAAGAAAATTTACTAAAAAAACCCCTTGCCTGTATAAATACCATGTACTGTAGCATTGCATTTAGTTATATACTTGAAAATTTATTTCTTCTTAAAACAGAGACTATATTCTCAATACAGCAATATTGTGAAGGCATCTACAGAGTACCACCGGCTCACTGAGGTGACTGCATAACATACTCTTGAAAATGAGTTGCCTCTGCAGGTATTTGAGGGTTGCTATCTATTTGAATGTGGCTGAGCATTTCATTTTATCAAAAATGCCACCAAATGCTCATATTCTTTGTGGTCAGTGCAGTCCCTAGGACAAGTCTAATGAAGATATGTTCCACCAAGGCAAAAAAAAAAAACAAATAAAAAAACTAAAGTTTTAAAAATGGAGAAATATTTACAACTTTCCTCAGTCTGTTAGGTTGAGTTCTCTGTTTTAATATTCTTCAGTGCATTTTCAGAGAAAGGTTCCAAGGCTAGGAGTATAAGCAGTCTGGCCCGGTCCCATACATGTCTGCAAGCCTTTTAAAACGAGGGCCCCAGTCACTGAGGTAATCGTAGTTCTGGTCAGAGTTTGAGCTGATGGAATCTAAAGAGCTGAGCGACTCTGCCACCGAGCCGTTCCCCTCAAATGCGTACGTCTGCAGGGAGTCGTAGGGCGGCGCGCAGGGGTCCACGTCAGCCTCTTTTAGTCTTTCCCAGATAAATTCCCTAAAAATGACATTATCCGGGATACTTTTAAAAGTTGGTCTGCTCAAGAACTGAATCTCAGGTGTCACGTCCCTTCTGGTCTTGGTGTCTCGCATGATGTTGAGGTTCCTCAAGGCAGCCATGTCAAAAGCCTCTGTGTCTTCTTCTCCACCACCCTCATCATCGTACCTGACAATGTTTTCTCGGATATCTCTCTCTTCATCAAAAATGAGGGGCTCTTTTTTCCGTCTCCTCATGGTGACGATCAGCAAGACAAGAACTGGAACAAAGAAAAGCTAGAGTTTTAGTGGTGCTGAAGTTTTTTCGTATTTTTCCTAATGTTGGAAGTACTCGTCAATTTATATGGCAAAGTCCCTAGGAAATAGCAAGCAATTTATGCAGATAGATGTGAAACCTAGGAGATTATGAATTAATGTTTAAACCATAAGCTTTTTCAGACTCTAAAGAATCTATTTCCCAAATCATTCAAGACTAGCATCTTCATCTCTTATTCTAATATCCTATATTGTTTGCTAAACATAAATTTCAATTCTGGTTCAGTCTGACTATGACAATCTCACAGTCAAGAAATTACAATATCTAAAAAAAAAAAATATTTTTCTAAAATAATTAAAAATCCATTTTTTTTAATAATTAAAAAAAGACCTTTCCTGAACCCTTAATTGCCCAAGAGAACTCTTAAATAGTTTAGTTTGGGAAGTGACTGAATTAAAGTGTATGACCAATTTTTGCTGAATAAAAATAAAGCTAAAATTTTTATATTGAAGAACATTGAATTTTTAAGCAATATGTAAAATAAGACTGTCTTAGTTCATGGAATAAAACCACCTTTATATAAGATCTCACTTTCCTGAAACATGCAAAGTACTGCACTTGAGATTTTTGCTTTACATCTAATGAGAACTGCTAGGGCTAGAGTTTACTGGATGAACCAATACTAGAAATGTAATTGTTTTTTATTTTTTTTTTTCTTTTAACCCTTAAAGTTTCTTTCAGCTAAGAAGCTAATACTGAAATGCAGTGGCAGCCAAAAGCATGGTAAGAAACTAGCTCAAGGCTCCTCTTGTTCTAATATGGTTTTGGTAGAGAAACATCCCTGGTGACACATAAAATCTGGAACCAATACTATGAATATTGCACCCATCTGTGGGACAGGATGGAGTGTGAATCGTCCTCCTAGAAAATAATTAATACTATATTGTAGCATCTGGATAACATTTGCTGAGTTAATGACACTCCTAGGAAATCACAGGCATCACTATGATTGCAAAAATAACAGTACATTGAAAAGTGTCATTCCACATTTAATTAACCTCTTCTGATTTTATGATTATTTTTAATGTTAAGAATATGTGATTATATCATTGATAACATTTTCAATCTTTACTTAGAATGACAATTAAATGCTGTAGAAACATATGGAAAAGCAAAAGCTAAAAGGTGATAGAAATAAAATTGAGGTTGAGGTTCCCTACGTAGTCTCAAAAGTGGCCTCCACAAATTGCATGATGCAGGACTACCATTCTTGAACGTCTTTTCATGGAAGAATCTTAAAATCAGTATCAATCTAGTCATTGTGAGGAATGACTTACTATTAGGATCACTTGGCTAGAATAAACCAGTAACTTACACATGCAATAAAGCTGTATATATCTATAGATATTATGGTACTAATTGGAATTGGCCAAAGCCAGAGATATCTTTCTGCACTATTTTTATTTCCCTTCAGAGCCACATACGTCTAAAAATAAAACTGCAACTACATTTTTTCCCCCTAAAATTTTTGACAAATATATTGGGCAACAATTCTTTCCTCTCTTCTCAGTTGCTACCAAGCACGTATCCAATAATCCATCTACTAACAGATGTCTCATGGCTATATTACTACATAATCAGCATCACCCTTTCACACTTTTTGCCCCTGGCATCTACCTGACTCATCCTTTATGTATTAAATTCAAAAAGGCACTAGTTTGGGGTATTTTGCTTTGAACAATATTTACATAAGCAGTTTAATAATATGAAATATTGACCTTTGAAGTGACATTTGTGAAATTTCAAAACATTCTGATATTTGTATAATACAAATTAAGCTACAAATTATACAGCAGAGAACATAAAATTGTCATCAGATACAATTGCACTCCACTCTTAATGTTTTTTCTTTATTATAAAAGATATTTTAAAGTGAAATTAGCTTGCTGACAGTACAAATAGATATTTAAACCAAGATTTCTATTGAAATAACTTCTTAATTATTTTTAACATTTACTGCCACATTTTATTGCCATATAAGTAAGCAACTAATAATTTTCTTTACTCAAGTGTAAATGCATTTTTATTCTACTGTCCCTCTTAACATACTTCATGTTGAAAGTTAAAGACATGCTAATAAGTGTAAAATAAGAAACTTAGTAGGAAGGTCTGCCTAGAGGTACAATAAAAATCAAGATACAATGAATGTTTTATATAGTGTTCCTTCTACCTCTCACACTTGCTTGAAGCCAAGAAAAATATGGAGTCTTTCTAAAGGTTAAATATTTTAGCATTTAGATGACTTTATAAGATTATTAATTTCTAGCCTTTCCAACAGCCATGAACAATAAAGTTTAACCTCTAAATGAACAAGGCTTTAGCTGCATTGCAGGAGCTGCAGAGATGAATAAAAGCCCTAAACAATTTTCACTGCTATCTAAATCAAATGCAAATGGTTTCAAAGTTTTTTTTTCATTTCTCATTAAGTCATGGTGGTTTTTATTTCCTACATTTATGACAAAAGCAGAGATTAAGTTAGTAATTAGGGACTGTATGAACTTCTAAAAACCTAATTTCATGATTGTTAGAAAAGAAATGATACAGGGGAAAAGCTTTAGGCACATAAGTATTGCACATTGAGGGCACTAGATTGGCTCCATACTGATACACCCAACTCATACTAAGGAGATGAAATGACAATACAGATTTCGTATGTGATGCGACAAATAAGCAAATCAATCGATATTTAAGCAACTAACTATAAAGACTTAATAGCCAGAATTAAAAAAGATAGATTTAAACTAACCTTTTAATTCTTCTGATTTACCTGAATTTTTAGAATTATTGATTTCCTTTAATAGGTACAATAGCCAAGAAAAAAATTTGTTTGTCTTTATATTAGATGTGGTAATATAAAGCAGTTTTATCCTTGTGTCTAGTATACATTTAAGGCTAATATTTGTAGTTTCAATACACTCAAATCAGTCTTTAAACAAACACCTTCGAATCCAAGAGTGGATTTCTGCTTTGCCACTTTTCAGCATGCTTTCTGGAATTACCATGAAATTTCCATTTTGGCATGATCTGGTAATAAGTCAGGTTTAGTTCAACTGAACACATTTCTCTGGTTTAGTATTAATTTTTCCTTTTGTACTCAAGGCAACTGCAACATAATTGTAAGGAAGCCGTAAAAGTCGTGGGATGCCCTGAGGGACAGGACTACATGCAGAGCTGTACAGAAAGGCACAGAGCTGAATCACAAGCATTACCCTGCTTTGTATACACTACACCCCTAAAGCCAGGAATTTACTAGAGCAATAAGCCGCATCAGCGGCGAGCAGATCTGCACACTGGTTTATGCCTTAGGTGTGTCATGATTCATAAAGCTGATGATTGGAGATCCTCAGCCATCTAAGCAGCTCACTAATAACCTATTTAGTTATACCTTGCAGTTGCCAGTACAGTCAGATAAGGTTTGGGGATTACAGAGGCCAAGACTCAGGAAACTTGAATTTAATTCCCACTTAACAAGCTTCACTTGTACCTGTTGTTTAAACAGTTTGGACTGATATTTGCCAAGTGACTGTGACCTTTAAATGCCCACACTGAGTGACCCTAATCTGCTCCCTAACTTTCAGAAAACAGCTGCTGCATCTCATAGTCAACTACTTTCTGGAAGCGTTTCTTTGGGTACCCCTAGTTAAATGTTTTCCCCCAGTTACACATTTATTACTTTTAAAAGTGCAAGGCCAAACCCTACACATATTACACAGTCACATTGTGTGACACATTATATCTATTCAGAGAATAGGATTCTTAAGACTAGAACTGTTTCTTCTTTTTTACAAATCACAGTTATGTATTCTGATTAAATTTGGGTTTTGCAGGTATTTTGATAATGATAACAAATTTGCTGTCTTTGAACTGAAATAAAATACATTTAAAGCTGTATTTTCAAGTCTTATCATTGTATTATTCTTGTAAACTCTAGTACCACACCAATAGGAAGCTTTCTTCAGTCTTCCTAAGAAAATAGGTGACACTAATAGATTACATTCAGAGGTATGAAAGACACAAATCGTGAAAAAGTTTTGTGCCAATCTAGCTTTCCACTTGCAAATGCAAAGAAAATACTTAGCCTCTAAAATGTGATTAGGTTATCAGCAGGCGAATATTCTCTGTATGCGATTTTATGTAAACATTTTATGCTAAACAGTTGTTACAAAGCAATTACTGTTTCTGGAAGATGTTAACTGAAAAACAAATTACTTTGAATTAAATTACAATATAATTTTCAGAAAAATTAAAAAAATCCTACTTACTTTCCTCAAAATTATGTGCAGTCCAAAATGAATCAAACTACCTTTTCCCATGCTTTTTACTATTTTTTAGATTTTTTCTTTGTGTAAAACTTAATCCTACTGTATCATTGGAAAGCTGTTTTGAGTAACTAAAAAAGTACTGTAATTTTCTTGTGAAATAAAATTTACAATTTAAACTCCATCAGTCAGTATGAAGATAGAAAATATTTTGGTTTTAAATGTTTTTAAGTTCTAAAAATTATTTTAGTTTTAAAAAATAGTCTATACCATGTTACATGCAATTATCATAAAAGAATGTGATTTAAAATGCTCTTCCTTCTTAGAGTCAGTGAAAACATTGCGCTTATCTAAAATTGATTGGTTAATTAATTAAAAGTTATAACACCAAGAAATGCCACTGAGGCAATCTGGGTCTTGGTAAAGACAAATGGTTATATATCAGCCATGGGGATGTATGGGGCAAGACCAAAAAGTACATCATATTAACTTTAAGAAAGTAAGAGCTGATTGAGAATTCAAGACAGTGGTGCCAGAATGTATGTATTCATTCCATCTATGCAAATTTCATGGGTTCTCTGCTTTACAACTGGCACCCACATTAAGATGACATTGATTAATGTGACAGGATTTGCACTGCGTGTTAATCTTTGGTTAGGAAAGATATTGATCCAGAAGATTGTATCTTCTTTTCACTGATAAAGTCTTACATAAAAATGTGCATCCCTTGTCCCAGTCCTGGAACCACTTGTCAACAGCTGAAGCCTGGGTTTTTGGGGGTTTTTTTTTGCTGTACTAGAGGATCTTCAGCATTTTTCTCAGGAATTAATGCAAAGAGCAAAAGGGAAAAAGTAAATTCCTAGAAATACCACCATGCAGCAGGTCCCAGAAAATATATTCTAGAAGCAAATGAGAGAAGAAAGGTTCTGGGACCAGATAAGTAGCTGGGTTTTACTGGGCATCAGTGATGATTAGGTACCTCTTCCTTGTGTAACTGGCATGTGGCTGAGACTAAAACAGGATACAGTATCAAAATGCAATACTCAAAGCCAGGGTTATCAAACAAACACAGCCTAACCCGTTCCTGCAGCTTTGAACTGTACTCAAAAGGAACAGTTTAGACTGGAATTGATGATGGCATATACAAACATCTTTTTGGATAAACAATGTTGGTGCCTTCAGACAGATAACTTTGGAAAACCAAAGTCTTTTGACAAATAAAATCAGTGGTGAGGTGGTAATATGCAAGGTTTTTTTACCACTCCCTTGTTCAGAACTCTTTAAAAATAACTGGAATAAAAGCTGAAGTTTGTCGGTTTATTGGTCGTATTTGACCTGTGGTGTACCAAGTAGAATAAGCAAGTTATTTGGTGCCAACATTCTGTGTCTTCACTCAGTGGTCTTCTTGAAATCCTACTGCTTCTATTTAAGAATGGTTTATGACCAGACCAAGCTGCATGGTACCTACAGCAGTTTCCTATCTAATCTTCAGAAACTCCCTTCTCATGTATAACAAAAATGGTGACATTTCATCTTGGGATCAAATGAATTACTATGGTTACAGAACTTTTATTCCTAAGTATATTGGACTAAAGTTTAAGTGGGTGTTTTTTCACTGATACTAATGCCAGTTGATATAAGGGAATATTTTTATCTTTTTGAACTCTAACATTTAGCTTCATGTCCAAATAAAGTTCATTTGTGTACATAAATTGTCTAGAAATGCTACTAGAAAAATGGTATTTAAAAATGTTCATTAAAACTTTTGGCAATAATTCCCTTCCATTTCTTAAACCTAGGCCTAACCATGTGTTGAGTGAGAATAAAGTCTTATGGTGTTAGATTTTTTTTTATGTCACGGAGATGGAAAACTTTAGAAATGCCACCTCCTATATATATATCTATATATAGCTATTGAGTAAGTTGGTTGAGTTCATTGCAGAGGTAGTGATTTTTATTACTCTATAAAAAAAATATACCAACACGTTTTTCATTTTGGAGTCCTTTAGAAATATTTTAGCGAAGGAACATTTCCTTCTAATGGTTTCCAGCGACATGAATCAGAGTGTGAAAGAAGACATGGGGAAAGCACTGCCATGAACAGAAGTTTGGACACAAGTCTCTTGATTTGACCTATCCAACTTATTTTGTTAACAGTGGCAGATAAAACACTGGGATTATACCAACATAAGAAGACTGTGGTCTTCTCCCTTTCCTTAGACTGGTATGTACAGACAGGGAATAGAAAAATCTCTTAATTGATAGCAACACTGATGAAAAGTCTTGTTTGCTGAACCGGGTACCCTTGTTAACACATAAATTTTCAGACAGAAAGCAAAACTTCACTTTTGCTCACCTTATCCTTCATCTCTATTTCTTGATTTCTTGATTTTAGCCTTTAATCTCTCATTTATTGTTTAATGACTAGGTATTACTAGAAATTACTAGAAATTACTAGAAATGCTAGGCAAACTAGGATGTTGATGCCATTCCACTCTTTTCCACCACCTTTTATCTAGTTGCAGTTTCACTGCTCAACACAAAATCCAGCTGTGCTACCATTTGCAGAAGTAACAAAAGATCACTCTGCAGATGATGTCAATTAATTATGATTCTCATCAGTAAACTGCATCTGTCGTACTTTCGAATATCTTTTGTTCTATGCAAATCAATAAATGTTTAAAATCAGTTATGCCTGTGGAAAAGGGACACACTGATACTGGTTATATGGTGAGTATGCAAAACCAAATACTTCCATAAACTGCATTGTCTATCTCTTAAATATTGCATTTGATGCAAGTCAATTTTTTTTTTCTTTTACTGTTATTTCTTAGATCTGTCTGGAGACAGCTTGGTATAGAAACAAAGTATCTAAATTGATAACCCCAATCTAAAGGGGTTTTTTGTTTTAATTATACAAAATGCTTTTTTTTCTTGAATACTGTCTATGCCTGTTCACAGAAATCAGGGCAGAGAGGAATATTGAAGCTTATATGCATGTAGCTTTTGCTATGATGCATTGAATCGAAAATAAGGGTAACAGAAAGAAGACATACCTAGCAGTGTCAAGACACAAGCCAATATTGCTATCAGGGCTCCAGTGCTAAGTCCTGCAGGCAAGATATACGCTTCTGCATTACATGTCTGAGCAATACCATCTGCATCACAATCACAGACCCTGATGGTGAGAGTATTAGTGCTACTAAGTGAAGGTGATCCACTGTCCACTATGAATATTGGCAAGTAGAAAACAGACTGTTCCTGTCTTCGAAACCCATTTCTTTTGGTCAATACTGTTGCAGTATTATCTAGAAAAAGGAATAAAAAGACAAATTATAAAACAAGTGACTTTTCTAAAACACAAACCTACAAATACTATAGCCTTCTAATTAAAAACTTTATAAAAACATTCATATTATTTCAACAAGTTTACCTTTCCCAGTCATGTATTTTTGAATCTGCAGAGGTAAGATGAACTGAAAAATCACACACAACTAAACAAGAAAATTTCTATTTTCAACAAAAGAATATTTCAAAAATGCAGAGGTCCATTTGTTTTTAGTGAAGCTCACATTTTCACAATCTGGATAGAAGGCTGAAGAAAAGATCATTATAAATAGAAAAAAATCACCCTTCAGTGATCAGATTAGGTATCTAAATACAGGTTTCCAGTTAATTTACAAGCACCTATTTCAGCTATTTACAGATACAGATATCACGTTAATGGAAGCAGTGACCATATTAATAGGAGAATAAGTTCTGAAGATCAATGAAATATTTTTTGAATTCAAAAAAAAAAATCCAGTTCATGCACAAACAAGGTAATTGTGCATGCAACAAAGACATGGTGTTGTTTTCAGACTCTTCTGAGATTCAAGACAGCTATTACCATCAGTCATGATGATATTATATATAGATATATCATGTATAGTTTGACACTGGTCTGAGTTGTGTGATTAA
Organism: Phylloscopus whistleri; assembly: GCA_017589585.1. NCBI lineage: Eukaryota > Metazoa > Chordata > Aves > Passeriformes > Phylloscopidae > Phylloscopus > Phylloscopus whistleri. The sequence continues at coordinate 7,197,252 of JADMLD010001549.1, forward strand.
AAAGCCTGTGTGTTCAAGAAGATAGGTGCAAAGCTCACTGTGTATAACACAGATTGAGAGCTCCTGAGAGGTAGGGAGTTACATCCCCCAGGATGTATAGAAATGTTTGTTCATTTGGTCTGTCTGTCTACTTAACTATCTGTCCAAAGACACGTATATTGGTAGTCAGTAAAGTTATCTTATTGAGTCATCTATTATGATCTATCTGGCAAAATATGCAAACACCTCCTGATAAAACATCGTATGAGAGATAAATAAAATTAACTAATGTTAAATGAGGCAGGTGCTGCTGTGTCTTGTGCCTCCACTGATTTAACAGGCATTACAAAAATCTATTATTACTTTTATCAATTGTAAGTTCTCTGGAAGAGGGTCTCTTTTCATAAACTACTTCAAAGTTCTCATGATGTCAGATTTCTGAACAGTCCTATTCTAATGCAGTTTTATTATTTTGATCATTGCTACTGTTGGAGTCTTCAGCTTTAAACTGCAAGCTGTTCATATGCAGAAAATTTAGCATTTTATCAACTACATGTAAGGTAAGGCAATGGAGACGGGCGTGACAGAACTTTATTAGGTCACACATTATACTTGTTGAATATTATTCAAAGTCTGCCTGTACAAACAGTGTCCTTCAGTGTCCATATGTTTGTTTTTCTTGTTTTACTGATAGGATGACTTTGTAGCTCTGGCTAAGTACTGATCCATAAAAGAGCAATGCAAGAGCAATACCCTGTCTATTTAGTTCTGTTTGCTACAGCTAATAGCCAAACTGCCTGACACGTGCCCAGCTGCTGTTCTGTGCAGTGCAACTAATGAGGGCAGTAATTAGAGTATGTTCTCAGATATTTTAACTAACAGAAATGGGATGTCAGTGGGAGTCTTTGAGGAAACAGTCAGAAGAAGTCTGTGCAAAAATTATAGGCAGCTTTCATTATCAAAAGCATTCTTCAGAGGGGATATACTTAGTTACTGAAAAGACATGTTTTTCTAAAAATAAAACAAAATCCCCACAAATCACAAAATATTTCCATCTATCGTGCACTTATTTTTTAGCCCCTGAGTTATATTAATAAGACATGGAATTCCTGGACATTTTTCAGTCACTGTCCCAAGGTAAAATCTAATTTAGATAAAAACTTGTAAATACAGGGAAAAAATGTGGAGAGTGATTGATGGGAAAAAAAAAAAAAAAAAAAAGGAAAGATTTAAAGATTTGATGCTGCTCTGTTTGGTTCAAGGTTTAAATGATTCTAAGAATAGCTTAATTCCTTTGACAAATAGTCTACAGATAAAATTATTTGGCAGGTTGATTGTAGTTTACATCCTTACCAGAAGAGAGGTTTATGTAGGTCATAATAGCATGCTGCACTGAAAATGGAAGGTGCTAGTGGTGAATATTTACCAAATCAAAATTTTCTTACCTTTGTTGTCCTGCAATGTAAAATTGTGGTTATTTGCTGCCTCTGCTGTTAAACTGAAGTAGAACTGATGGCCATTTGGTGGGTCATCCTTATCAATTGCACTGATTTTTTGGATCACCTGTTTTGAGATACATGAGGGTTTTATTGAAGCATACGTACATGTACATTACTTAAGCCCTCTGTTACCTATCAAAATATCAACCCTCCCTTGAGTTCTAATCCTCCTGCATTTCAGTTTTCTAATCTCCTAAGCATGTAGAGACAGTGAATGTGTGACCTAACTCTTTACCTGTCCAAAATTTATTGGCCAAAGCAATACTCTGCAGGGTCTGGGAGAAAGTTACATCCCATCATTCACCAGAGCTTGGAGTAATAAACTACATAGCAGTGGAAGAAGTGTGTCTTCTGGACAGCTCTTAGTGTAGTTATCAATGGCTGCAATCAGTGTTGTAAACCTTCCCAAGGAAACTGTGATGTGTTTCAGCATTTGAATTAATGTACTTTTTTTTTTTTTTTAATATAATGAAAACCAGAAAGGCATATCATAAGTATATAATTATTTTCTGGAATTTCATTACTTTTTAAATTTCATTTTCTAAAATTCTGTCAAAGTTTACCTCTAAAGAAAGTGTCACCACTGCTTAAAATCCACAAAAATTGGAAACTCCGATTATCTGGTCCAGTTCTGATCAGAGCACAGGGAAAACAGAGAGGCCCAACAATAAGAGCGTGCATATTCTTTATTTCTCATGAACACAAGCTAATAATCATGATGGGGGTTTATCAGAATTTAAATTATGAGGTGATTTTGAAATGTGCAATAAACATCTAGCACAGGAAGGACAATACACTGGGAGAAGGCACAGAAGTGCAAAGTCTTCCAGGAAATATGTGGGATCTATGCAGGTGCAACATCTACTAGTTTTCTGGAAGTGGGAGGAGAGACTGAGAAAGCACATGTATTTTGTGAGGTCTTCCAAAGTAGAGAGGAAAAGGCCAAATATGATGGACACCAAGGACAAACAACAATTGACAGATTTAGTTAAGTCTAGGACTACTTGGAAGACATTTAGGTAGTTGAAAATACCGGAATAAAAACCAGGAATATATTCCCCTTGTGAAACTGTGTTCTTAAGTTCAATACTTCCTAGGGGGATTGAAAGTGTGTACTCATTTTCCGAATGGTGGACATTTAGTCTCAGAATAACGATTGTGTTACTGCTTCCCACTTCCCACAAAAATTAGGAAGAAGTATAGGTTCTCTAGTATTGTTCAAAATTAGGTGAGTTAAACAAAATGTATCAGTTATACAAGTAAGAAAGCCAGACATTTTAACATTACTTTTATACAATATGTTTTATACCTGCATGTTTCCTACTGTTTGCTTGTACTGTTCATCAGAGCCTCATTTTTACTATTATAAGATGATTTTTCTTTTTCTTAAAGCTGTAAGGCTTTCATAAGGAATGGCTGATTATCTGGTAAAAAAAACACAACATAAAACCTATCAAGACATACCTGACCAGGCTGAGCATTTTCACAGACAGTTGTCTCATACTCCATGGCAAACTCAGGGGCATTGTCATTGATGTCAAGGATTGTGATGGCTACATAGCCTCTCCCAATCTGTGCTGGATTCTCTATAGGAAAAAGTCCAATATAACAATTAAGAGGAGATCCTTGCAATTTATTCTGAAGGTCATTATCTTTTTCATTTGTATTCTTCTTTTGGATATGCATGTCAAATCAATATAATTCCTCCCTCAAATACAAAGGAAGCTCTTGTCTTGATCTTCTGGACTAACTTTTATGTATTCCAGCTGCTTCAATTAACCTAAGATTTTACTCTCAAGGTAAACTGGCAATCTAACTCACTAATCACAGCATTGAATCAAATCACATGGAAGGATAAGAGCAAGATGATGTAAAAGCTAGCCAGAACATCACTATTCATACTGGAAATAGCATGATTGTTATGGGTTAAACTCTTTTTTTCCTTTTTTTTCCTGACTTTTAGATGGCTCAGTCTATTAAGAAGTCAAAACCCAAACTTTATCAGCTATGTGTAAGAGAAAAGAAGAGAAGGCTGCATCCTGAGGCAAATCCCAAAGTATCTAAAATGCACACACAACTAAGTATTTTAATACTGGCATTAGCATGTTGAACACCTTAAATACGAATCACATCCTAAACTGATACACATCTCTAGCCAAACTATGAGTATGTTCAGTGTCCAGTGTCATAATTTAACCTTTAACAGTAATTATATTTTGGACTAAGCATAGGGACATCAGTGAGCGCAATACTTATTTTGCTTCTCTTTTGGAGCAGGGAAAAGAGTTGTTATAATCCTTTTCTATCAAAAATGTTGATATTAGTGTTACAGCAGGACAAAATGAAAAAAAATTACAAAACTTTAAATATGTATCTATCTTTTTATAGTGTATTGCAACCACATTTTAATAAATATTTTAAGCATCCAAATGTAAATTGGTTTGTTTTTTATACCACATGTGAAATACCAGAGAAGTAAGCCATTTTGACACCAACTATTTCCTTTGCTGAACTAAGCTTATTGAAAACCAAGCAGGCATGTATATAAATTAAAGCAGTACAAGTTTTTACTTGTGCTCTTAGACTCCCATTTGTGTCAGGTATGACACTTTTCTACCTCATCAGTATTGCTACCACCCAGGAAAATTTTTGTTTTCCAATTTGGGTTTTTAGACCAAAATTCTACTTGTGATAATACAAGATAAATTCATAGAGACACTAAACGATAAATATTAACTTTCAGGTTAAATGTTAAATTAAGCTCACTGAAATCAAGAAGTGATGATTCTTACAAAAGCAAGCCAGAGAACTGATAACTTTTTATTATCACAGCCCAAAAGAGCAGTAATAAATATGACATTTGAAGATATAAATTCTTCAAATATAAAAGTATTTCCCAAAATGTATTTAAAGCAGAACAAGTTTAGGTTTGAACCCCCATTTGAAGCATTACATTTTTGAACACTGTTCATCTTACACCAAAAAAAAGATACCAAGTACAAAATAACCTCTACAGTGGTACCTTAGGGTCAGGAAAACGAAACCATATTAGCATTCACATCCTCTTTTCTTTATACCTTCTAAGAATGCTGTGGCTGACCTGAGTGCTCACAACTCTGAGTGCTCTTCAGTGACATGAGGTAACCACTCTCCCCTATCTTCCATATCACCTTTCCTGTGATGACCCTTAGAGTGAGACTGCCGACAACATATTTCCTCCTCCTTTTTACTTGTATTTTAGAAGACAAAAAGATACCCAAGGTGTGAAACAAATGAAAGAGCAAACACCTAAACTGTTATATTTTAAAATTTTTATCATGCAGATTTCTTTTGCATTAAGCAGTATGCTAGTTTTTATCTGCCACAGTTTGCAACTGCCAGAATTTCTCGGAACAAAAGCTCATCAAAACCAAGCCTGAAGCTTTACACACAAACTGTCGATAAAAATCTTTCTGTGGATACTTACGACTTTCCATGGCCAAAACTGTGATATTATGAACAGCATTAGTTTCCCTGTCCAAAGATTTGGCAGTTGTAATGACTCCACTGTTGGCATCAATATTGAAATACCTCTCCAGGTCTGTGTTTCGATCTATTGAGTACCTAGGTAAAGGATGAAAGAAACTTTTCATTTATGTTCAATTACAGCTTGTAAAAATATTTCACTGATGTCTTATTAGAGGGAAAGCATTTCCACTGTTTCCTTAGTTTGAGCATTTCTCAGTCCAGTTTCCCTGGGGCATTGAGTGAAGCAAAGCCACATGCAAAGGTGAGAGAATTACACAGTGACTTGTGGTGACAGTGGCAGGCTCCACTCCCCCAGTGTCATCTTAAGTGAGGTCATAGGTATTCCTCTGTCTTTTCTTTCTTTCTTTCTCTCTGCTGTAAAGCAAACTCAGGATTAATCAAACAACATCCTTGTGAGAGCCAGCTAAGGAGAAGGTGAGTTGGAATTTGCAACAAGGCTGTACCAGCCCGGCACTGATCCCATGGGGTTGGCAGTCTGAGTGCAGAGCTTTCTATCACCAGCAGAAGAGCCCGAGTCACCCAGAGCTGCAGGGGAAAGGGTAAAAAGGAAAGATGATACAGACTAGGGTCAAGGGATTGCATGTCATCGCTGCCAACTCACAATGCTTTACTGTCATGAGACAAACACAGGCTCATGTCCTTAACTCTTTGGCTTAACATATCCTTACCTCACAATTTGTTTTAGGAAGGAGGCTCCTTAGGAGCTCATTAGCAAACTGAAAATAGCATAAGAGAAAAGGTCAAAACACTTGTGGGTGATTTACTTATATCCCTTTTGAGAGTAAGGGACAGTTGATTAAGCAGATATAGATTTACAACTGGAATATTCTTGACATTAGATTTATTATTGGGTCATATTCTTGCACTCTCATTTAGGTCAAGTATGTACTCAGAGCACTTTCCTACACTCAGGATGAATTAAAATGTCTGAACCAGACCGTGTGATCATTGCAATTACTGACACACTGATGATATATTAGATTATTGATATAACATAAACCAACTTCTTTGAACAACATGGAAAGAAAGAAAGAATTATGCAAGACAATTAAAGAATGGGACTTCCCAGGCACAATGATCTTATGAAACTGTTTGTTCTGTGTTGTAATATGCCATCTTTACTGTATTACTGTGTTTTTATTTATCCCTCATCACTGTATAATCTAAGTGCAGAGCCTCGTTACAAAATTAGAATTGTTTTGCTGTATCACGTCAGAGTGAGAGAGAGAATAACGAGTTGTAACAACAACAGTAACAGCAGTATTTGTGGATTACTGCTTTCCCTCTTTCACTTTTTCTTTTCTTCTTTCATTTTGTCTTAACTTTAGGCCATTTTTCACTTTATTTCTAGCCAGCACTGTTGTTTATTTGGTCAGCAGTGCTCTACAGCTGCTTTGTGGCTGGCAAAGTTTCCCCATGAGACTATACCTGTCACCTCCGCTATGTAGTCAATCTTGGCAGGCCTCGTAGCTGAGATTCAATCTCCTGCCAGATTTCCCTTAGAAATCCTTAGATTTCCCAATTATTAAGACTATCGCTATGCAAGTTGAAGAGTCAAAGGAGAAGGAGGAGAAAGATAAGGTGAAAGAGAAAAGGAGAAAGAGAAGGAGGAGATGGGGAGGTGAGAAAGACAAAAAGGAAGAAAGCAGTAAAGGAGGGAGACAGGGAGGGAGGGAGGGAGGGAGGAAAAGCAAACAAGTTATATAAAATGGATGACAGATTCTTATGAAACAAGGAGAAAAATAATTTTATGCATAGGAAGCAAGCAATTTCCCTTATTTATAAGCATTGTATCCATACTCAAATTCTAAAAAAATATTTTAAATACATTTAATCCTTTAATTCCTTACAGCCACAGTACTTGAAAATCTTTGAGCCGCAGGAGTTTTAAATCCTTTATTTAAGCTAGTTCAAACATCAGTAGTTCTCTGCTCCTTATGAGATAACCTCTTATTTTCAAAACATTTATTATTTTCTCTAGTCCTTGGTATTGTCAAGGTTCTCTGTCTGATCTTGTATTTTCAACATTTTCTGAATTGCAACAGATCTAGTTTTTAATCAGTATCAATATAATCCAATGTTTGGAAGTTGGAATACTTATTTATAGATTAATAGTTTAAACTCCTTAAACAGATCATGAAAAGTTTTATGCATTAATCCTCCTTAGCACATTCCAATTTTAGGTGAATCTGTCTCTGATGTAGCATAGCATATGTAGAACAGATTTAAATTATATGATTTTTCAGTACCTTTGACCATAGCAGGTTCACAAGCATACAGATAAATTCTCACTACTTTTCTTTTTCCCTCTCCCTCAAATTCCAAGAAACTTTGAAGCAGAAGGAATCATCAAGATGTTAGCAGGTGATATAATTACTTTTTATGATGGAATTGTAAAAATTAACCAGATCAAGGGCAGTAAACTCATTTTAATGTTTACAAGGGAAACAAAAGAATTCCGAGAATGGCCTGCATTAATTGAACTGTGTTTAAGCCTATTCTAAATGATTCTGGTAACCAGATACACACCAGATGCTAACATCAGTGCCAGAAAATACTGCCACAGCAAAGACAAATTTCACAAGTAAATGCATGCCAAACATTCATCTAGGACTTGTTTATACATGATAGGAATCAGCTATTTTGAATATGTTGCAAATATATAACGACAAAGATAGAACACTTGCATCACCTCTAGGAGTGAAACATATGCCTTACTTTTGCAACATAAGATCTCTGCTTTAGAAATTACACTAAAGTTCAAGAGAAACTACAAAAGAGAGAAACTACACTAAAGATTCCCAAGTTAATTTTCAATGTGTGAAAGGAAAGACTTAACATTATCAAAAAAAGTGGCACCCAAACAAGTACCCACAAAGATCTTTCCTATGTATGCCCTAAGTGAGCAATAAAAACAAATGGAACTAGGCACTAACTTTTAATTGTGTATGAGTTCCTCCCCCTGCAGGTGTTTAAATTCACAGAGTTCCTAAGTTATAACCATTACTCTCTAGATCCTTTGCATGCTCCTTTTAGAATTAATATTACTACTCTGCATAAGAAGAAGAACAAGTAGCTCATTACTGGTTTAGCTAAGGTGGTGAAACTTTTCCCTTGAGCTCTGACCTTAGATACAGACAAATATAAGATTGAGAATTTGTGTTCTCCTATGGTTTCTTAATGATCTTGGACATTGTATTGTGGAAGAGTTGCAGGTCTTTTAGACACTGAAGACAAAGAAAGAGGACCTTGACAGTTTATGAATCTCCAGTGATCATACCTCTTCCCATTCAAATGGAAGACACCAGGCTGGAGCAAAAGTTACAAAACCAAAACCCTGTAACTACCCTGACTAGAACAGGATGCATCTCATCCTGTCCACTTCTCTCATGTAAAGAGTTTTTAAGAATGTTTCCTGCTGTGGGACCTCAGCAGGATGGTCCCACATTATGTCCTATTACATTCTGATTCCTAGTGCACACAGACTGTGAATCATTATTCAAGCATACATGTATATTATAGATATAATTTTTGATCCTGATAAGAGAACATAACTTGCTATAGATAATAATAGACTTTTGCTAAGCTTAGAGAGTAATAAATACGAGCACTATTTTTAGGTATTTTTTCCATTTGGGATTCTGAAAGTGTATCTTATCTTCTTTGTTTCACAGAGATTTCAACATTTTTTTTCAGAGTTTCTGTAGTTCAGGTTATAAAAGTTAAACTCATGCAAACTCATAGAACATCTGAATGTCCCTCCGCAAGGGAACAAAGCTTATTAATTACTTTTAGTGTAACCAAAGCCCCTCCCACCACAAGATGAACAACTTTAATGCAAAGGCTGAATGAATAATTAAGAACTCTTACAATTACCTGACAGGACTATTTGAGGCATCTGGATCATGGGCTGCTACAGTTCCAATGATAGTGCCGACCTTTGCTGCTTCAGACACCACCATGGAGTACAGATGTGAAGTAAACACAGGCGGCTCATCAACATCTTCTACAATTATCTTCACTGTTGTCATATCACTGAAGGGCCCCAGACTCAGGAAACGAGGGTCAACATGCATATTGGCTGCTTCTATCCTCAAGGTATAGCTTGTCTTAGCTTCAAAATCCAGCTCCTATACAAGCAAAATTATTTGGAAATTTTATTATTCGGTGATGTTGACACAAAACTGTTTTGCTTAAAACTTTCAGTAAGTATAAAATGAAATGACCTTTGCCATTTGTATACAACCAGCACTTTTGACTGACAAACCATAGTTTTTGGTTCATTTTTAAGCTTTCTCAAAACACTGTTTGCAGTGAATATTCTGCAATGACTTTAGTGGTAAAGATAGTTCTACCTTGTGTGTGAAACAGATTTATGAGATAATGGTAAAACATTTTGTAAGTTCTGTGAGGACCAGATTCTCTCTTATTATTTCATCATTCTGAATTAATACTTATTTTTGTCTGACTAGTGTTTTATCTAAGCTAATGGCAAATACAACGTGACATACTACCCAGACACAAGAACCCTATATAATCTTTAGAGGTTACTTACAGATGTAAACACCTCATTCAGAAAATTTTTCAGGGATTTTTTTGTTGTTGTTTTATATTTCTTTTGAATTTATTGGGTTTTGTATAGTATTTGGATTGACGAAACAATTTTTTTTTCTCCAAGTTCTTATAAATTTGTGTAGAAATTGTGGCAATGACTTAAATGACACTGCTTCTATCACAAAATTTTTTACTGAAATGCAGCCTGCAGATTGTTTTGGTTTGTTTTGCTTACTAAGCAAAATATACATTATTTTTTATACCTTCCTTCTACTTTAATTTTCTTCAATGCAAATACAGTTTCTTTTCAAATAAATACTTCATTAGAATCAAAAAATTATCCCCCACAACAAATGAGATATTTTTGGTCTGGGGATATTCAAATTCTTCAGAAAGCAGATAATTATTTTTGAGGAAAAAAATAATTTTGGCTCACAGGCCATTACTGAAAGAAAACATCAAGTTAATATTAGAAACATTTACCCTGTATCTATAGTCTTTTTTTGTCATCTTGCACCAAACATCCAGCTAGCTATTAGTTGGCAATTCCAAGTTTAATCATTAAAAACAGCAGCAAAATACCCAAGCAATTCTAAAGCTGTGGTCTGGTTACTCAACTATATCTTCAAACTATAATTCCAAGTGTATAAAACAGATTAAAAATGTTTTTCTGCAGTTCTGCTACTGAATACATCACAGGGATCTGAGATGTGCTTCCAAATTAATCCTCCAGCATCTGCGAAACATTCCAGTATTCGCTCGGAGGAGCAGCAGAGGTGAAACACACATCTGTTGACCTACAAGGGCCTAAGTTCCCCATCTAGTTACAGTCAGATAAATCCCAAATGAGCATCTTAAAGTCAGCAATTATGTTGACGCTATAATACAGCTGCCAACAGTCTAGATTTAGATATGAAAAATGAACTGCAGCACAGCACACTCAGAAAGGCACTGAATTTTTACTAACTCTGTGTGGCAGCAAAAGGCTCCTCCAATTGGGAGTACATGTGATCGTCATATTATGCAAGCACTTCTTGCATTGAATCAAAGCTGCAGCATCCACAGCTCTTGGAAAACAGATATGCTGAAATAGAAAGTTTGTCTGGATACTTGTGCCTGTACTGGATACAACTGGCCAGTATTCATTAGTAAAACAGGTCTAATAGGTATTCATTTTATTTTATTTTTTAGTTTAGTTTTTTTATTTTCCCTTTGGTTTTACGTTTAAAGCACTTGTTATGAATCAACCTCGCAGCCATAATGCAAATGCAATGTGATGTTGGAATGATGAAAAATGCCTCAGAAACGTCATTCTGTGGTAATAACAATTAGGCAAGTGATATGATCAGATGAGCAGCAAGGCTAAATGGAGGACAAACAAGCACACAAATATCTTAAGACATCACATTATCTAATAAAAAAGAACAACTATTAACTAAAAAATTAACTGAAAAAACAACATAATAAAAAAATAAATAATAACCTGAGAAATGTCAAAGGCAAAAGGCTAACATTTGTTGAACTAAAAAAAAAACAAACCCAAAAACCACCAAAATCAGAACTCGTCCTCAATAAGCAAAATCACTGACCCTATCGTAAACAGTATATTTTCAATCAGAATGTACAAAAGCATGTAGTGGAGAAAGGAAAGCTACTTTATCCTCATTAATGAGTGGTATCTGTTGAAATTGGGTAATTGAGATTGCAGTGATACCTAATCAAACACATGGAAACATATAATGAGATTACAGAAAAGAGCTTCTTCTGGTATACTACTGTCAACAGCACAGTCCTTCAAAGTAAAAAAAAAAAAAAAAAAGTGTATACCATATACGTCATTGGAAAAATTATATAAATTTAAATTTTATTTACATAGACTACTACAACAAAAAAGAAATACTATTTAAATTAATTTTAAAACGTCCCCATGTTTCTATATTGATTAGAGACAACTAGTTTAGAACTTTGATAACTGAAATCATAAAGAACTGTTTGTTCATATGAATGTTTATTATGAAGGAGTGTTAGAGTAGTAGGGAATGCACCAAAAATGCACATTCATTAGAAAAGGATTTCCTCATAGAAACCGATGAAAAACTAATAGTGGTGACAATACATATTCTGAACAGTCTTACTTACTTAGTACATGTTCAACCTTCTCTAACTTAGCCATGTATGTCTGAGAAAATCTCCATATGGTCCTTAGTGTGATTGTAGCAAAATTCTTCCAGGAAAGACATCAGCTGCTGAATGTCTGTTTTTCACCACTCACTAGTAAGGGAGTCTCAATAACTGAAAAAAGTAAACACCTGCTCTCAGCAACGTGAATCCTTCCCTAGGATTCCCTGAGATATCTTTCGGTGCTTAATGCTGCTGGCAGTATTCAAAATATATAAGGCTTCTTGTTAATGAAAAATAAATAAATATTTTTTTTTAAATCAAATCTATGTGCATATATAGTGGAGAACAGCTGGTGTTTAGAAGAGGGTAATTATGGATTGACAAATGGATTTTACAATATCAAGTGATTTTATTGCAGTGGCAATAATGTTATTTTCAGTCCTTTCTAGCAGAGCCTGTCTTCTGTGAGGTGTGGCAATATCTACAAAAGCTACAGTCATCATCCTCAATCTGTTGCTCTAAGATATACAACCTCAAATCCTGTGGGGAATACAGAGGTATCAATCAGAGTTTGAGGCAGAATATAATCTGGGAAAAACAAACAAAATATCTAAGGTATGATTAATGTGCAAGAGCTCTTGACCTGGCATAAATATTTAAATTTCTTAGCTAATGTAATGAAGAAATTGCATGCTACACACACTAATGAAAGACTGAGAAAGGGAATGGAAAATATTTTCTTTTTTTTTTTTCTTCTTATCTAATTATCATTGATGTCTGTTACACAGAGAGCATCATTTAAATGGCTTTTGGACCATGCCTTCATTATTTCTTGCTATAACAAAAGCACAATATTCCAGTGATGGAACACCAAGTTAACAGACTGCAAATGGCTACATCAATGGTGAAGGTTAAATGGACAACATATACCTCAGTCCTTCAGTAGAGTGAATAGAGCTTAACAGCTTCATTAATATCTGTGCATTAGTATGATCTTATTAGATCCTATGCAAGATCCATTAATCTTTCCTTTTGTGATGTATGTCCTTTTTTTTTTTTTCTTTTCCTTTTAAGGACTAAGAATTTTATCCTCTCAGAAGGAAATTGCAAAACAAGTCTTCTATTTTAGAGAGGCTGGATATAAAGTTATAACTCACAGAAAGCCCATTTTTATAATGTTCATTTTTATTGCATGGTAACTTTGTAATAATGTACTTTTCAGAGGTGAAAATCCCATTTTTAAGCCCAGTTGAGGTTTTATATTGAAAACTGCAGTACATCAAACAAATGCACACAATCTCTCAAAGGAACCAGGGAAGCCAGAAATTCCTACATTGTAAACTCTGATACAGAATTGAAAGAAAAATTTCAACTAAAAAAAAATTAAAAAGAAATGTTAACAGTAATGGAAAGATGGCTTTTCACTCAAAAGATTACGCATATACCCCCTCCTCCCACCCCCATTTTATAATTGCCAATTTTGCTTTTAGAATGAACTCAGGTTTTAAAATAATCTTCTAGCAGTCAATTTCTATGAGAAAGTACTTTACAATATTATTTTTCCCTGTAATATTCATACTGATTGGTGATCTTGGTGGTAGGGCTGTGTATTGAGGCTAAAAATGAAGGCAAAGTGAGCAAGAACTCTATCATGGGAAATCTTAATGCATGTCACTTTCTGCAGTAAGACATTACAACTCTCACTCTACAGAGTATTTAGGGGGTTTTCGTCTTTTTTTTTCCTCCTTAAATCCACTAAAATCTCTCCACAGACTTCCAAATGGCTTGAATCACATCTCATTAACGTTTCAAAAAGTCACATAAGATAAATAAAATAAACAAAATGAACCCTGCAGCCTGTTTTTTTTATTATTAAATTACCATAACTACTTTAAGAACCAAATATTTGATAAAAGTGTAGGTGGATACAGAGCATCATGTTTTTATCTTTAGATGTTTTGCTACTAAGCTATTAATATTACTGAAGTCTAACTTTAGCCTGAAACTTTGTGGATAAAGTGATATCTGTAATTATATTATGCTTTTTTTAGTACACTATTTCTAGGAATAGTGCTTTGGAAACCACAAAAAATAAGGGTTTGTGTATGTACTTTGCTTAGAAAGCAAAGCCATGAGTCCATTCATATGTATTACAATAAGGATTCTGTCAAAAATCAACATGAATTCACTTCAAAATTGTACATACGTTTGCATGGACACTTCAGAATCTGTTGTATTAAATGACTGAATCATCATTCCCTTCCATAAATGTTTCTTCAATTCTAAGATTTCTACTGCAGAGGAAAATCTGTCACATTTTTTAAAACTCCAATATATGCAGAAAAATTACGCTTTTTCTCCAAACACCCTCACCACTGTGAAACTGAATTATGCAAATGATCTGACTCCTAACGGAGCATTGATAGCAGCATGCGAATTACAAGTGAAACTACAGGAAGGAATTGATCCTACTCTACAGATGGAGAACTGAGTCACAGTGTGAACGAAGAAAAAAATTTGAGATACTTCTAAGAAATATAAATGCTTGATTCCTTTTCATAAACTCTACAACTCTTTTTTTTTTTTTTTTTTTCTGAAAAGATCACATAAGATAGACATTTTCCTAAATCTAGCTTAAAGGTAACTTACACATCCAGTTTAGTTTTACTTTGGAATTAGCAGCCCATGGATTCGACCTGTGTATTCCTCACTGAGTTAGAAACTAGCCAGGCTCAGAGAGTTGGTAGTGAATGGAGTTACACTCTTTTGCCAGCCAGTCACCAGTGGTGATCCCCAGGGCTCAGTGTTCAGTCCAGTCCTGGTTAACACCTATAAATAATTTGGATAAGGGGATCAAGTGCACCTCAGTAAGTTTGCAGGGCACACTCGGGTGGGATCATTGATCTACTGGAGGGCAAGAAGGCTCTGCAGAGGCATCTGGACAGGCTGGATCAATGGGCTGAGGCCACTTGTGTGAGGTTCAACAAGAAAAGTGCAGGGTTCTGTGCCTGAGTGACAACAATGCCCTGCAGTGCTTGCTACAGGCTGGGCACAGAGTGGCTGGAAAACTGCCCATCAGAAAAGTAGCAGGGGATGCTGATCTTGAGCCAGGGTGTGCCCAAGTGCCTCAGAAGGCCAATGGTTTGTATCAAAACCAGAGTGTCTGGGAGGATAAGGGCAGTGACTGCCCCCTTGCACTTGGCACAGGTGAGACCACACCTTGGGCCCCCAGTTTTGGGGCCCCCACTCAGGAGGTCTTGGAGTGCAGAGAGAAGGGCAATGGAGATGGTGAAGGGTCTGGACAATAAGTTGTCTAAGGAGCGGCTGAAGAAACTGGAGTTGTTTAGCCTGGAGAAAAGGAGGCTCAGAGGGAACATTATTTTCTAGAACTACCTAAAACAGAGATTGTAGTGAGGTGGGGGTCAGCCTTTTCTTCCAGGTAACTAGGGACAGTACAATACAACACAGCCACAAGATGTGCCAGGTAAAGGCTTGGGCTGGACATCATGAAGACTTTTTTTCACCGAAAGGATACTTAAGTATAGAAGTATAGAAACAGGGTCATCACCCCTGGAAAGTGTTCAAGAAATGACTGGATGAGGCACCACACTTTAACTGACAGGGTGGTGTTAGATCAAATATTGGACTTGATGAATTTGGAGGTCTCTTCCAACCTTAATGATGCTATCTTATCATTCTATTCTACTCTGTTCTACTTTATGATTTACCACAGAGACTGTGCTACAGCGTGGAGATTAGCCAAACTCTCACATTATTTGCAACATCAGAATTGTAGCATGAACTGCTCTGAACAGGATAAAAATAAGAAAGGTTTCTTCTGTTTAATTTGAGAAGTGAGGACTTTTCATTTGTTTGTTAGTATTATTTAACAAAAGAGAAAGTGAGTAAATAAAGAAGTGGGAACATTTCCACAGGGACTTGAAACTGCTAGGCAACAAATTGCATGAATATAGTAGGTTACAGGAGAAGACCCTTATTAGCTTCCCTACCACTTTCCTACCCTTCATTTAAGCTGAGAATAGTACTTATGGTTCTCATTCACTTGTTATTTATAACAACTTCTGAAGAAAGAGGAAAGACAAAGAAAAAGAAAGTCAAAGTTTGTCTTCTAGATTTTTTCATATCCTATTTCAGGTAATGAAATAACGGAAAATAGCCAAAAAAACAATTTTTACACTTTTATATACCATTGTAGATACACGGTGGATACATTTTTTGCATAGGAAATCATGGTACTTGGTATCTCTCTATTTCAAAACAGATCATTTTCTGCAATTTTTGCTTATCCCTGGGTATTTTTTTAATTCCATAAAATGAGTATCATGGAATAAAAATAAAAAAGAACGTAAAACCCCATCTCTACACAGTAAATTCTTAAATCTCACTTCTCTTCCTACAGTTTTCTTTTCTTTCTTACAAAAACTCGCTTTTTTAAAATTTTAATGCTACTTATGTGTTAAAAGAAGTGTTAGTTTTGAGTGAGGAAGTCAACTTTCAAAATAGTCTTGAAGCGGTTATCCTTCTAAAAACAGAATGCAAAATCCTCAGCTTGTGTGTGGAACTCGGCTAACCAGGTGCCAAACTTTCTCCAACAACACCCATCACAAAAATGAATGGAGAAGTGCCTTCAGCTGCTCAGAGTTACTGCCGGTGATTTTCATGCCCAGCCTGCTGAGCTTTATGTACAATTGCAGCAGAAGTATGCAAAACTAAAGCACCCATCTGCATTTAGAACCAAAGCGTGCCTTTTCATAAGTCTTTGCCTTGGCATTTTACTGATGTGAACACAGACATGTCATCTGGGCATATCAATAACCAGGATTTGAAAAGGATAGGCATGCATTTTGAGGCTGAGCTGTTTCTCAATACCTCAGCTGATTTTAGGGAATGAAAAGGAGAAAGGTAATTTGCACTCAGAGGAGTACAGAACATCATGTGCTGGACAGTAAAATTTTTAGGCAGATTCCAGGCTAGAAACCTAGTTTCTTCCCTAATTTCTTACTAACAAGCACACATAATCATACAGGGATAACCTAACTCCATAGTTAGGTTAGTCTGTCAGGAAAGGCTCAGTCATTGAAACCCACTTAACCTGCACTTGCAGTTATTAATAGTCTTTAATTCAATTTATTGTCCAGAAGAGAGTGCAGTTGCCTGATAGGCACTGTGCTTCAGTTCCTAACTTCTGTCCTAGACAATTTCTCCACAGGGTTGGCAGGGAGGGTCTTTCAGCACTGGGTAAAGCACAAGGTTCCTTGGAGTCAAAATGAAAACCTAAGGACATCCTGAAGTTTGGGAGGTGGCCCTCAGCATGGGGAATCACACTTGGGTATGTCAGTGTGTTGGGTTGGGGTGAAGGGCAGTCGATTTTCCCCACTGCAGACCAATGCTGTGCTTTTCATTGGTAGCTGGAAAGGCATTGACAACACACCAGTTTTTTGGCTACTGCCAAGCAGTGCTGGCACAGCATCAGTGCTGTCTCTCCAACATTTCCCACATGGATGGGCAAGATCTTAGGAGGAGACACAGCCAGAACAGTGGACCCAAACTGACCAAAGAGATATTCCATGCCATATCTTCTCAGATATAAAACCTAAGAGAAAGGCGGGGGGATGGAGTGGGGGAGCGGGCATTTGTTATTTACAACCTTTGCCTTCTGAAGCAACTGCTACCTGAAGCCCTGCTTCCCAGGAAGTGGCCTGGCATCTCCATAAGGAATAAGATCTTCTGGGTGTTTTTCGCTTTGCTTGGCATGCATGTGACCTTCAGTTTTGCTGTCGCAAAACTGCTCTTATCTTGAGCCACAAGGTTTTCTCCATCTTATTTTCTCACACTGTCCTGCTGAAGAAGGAGTGATAGGCTGGCTTGGTGGGCACCTGGCACTAGCCAAGGACTACCTACCACACAGAGGAAAATAAGTCAAAAATAGTGGGAAAATTAGAGAAAGGGCCTAACACTGCAGAGAAAAAAGTCTGATTTCTTGTGTCAAAATATAGTAGTATGTAGGTATAAAAACTAACAAATTAGACCATCAGGTCAACTATTTGTACCCTTTTAATGTAGTCCAACAGCTATTTCATGGAGCACTTCTCTGGACAAATATTCAGTAGTGAATAGTCCAGTTCAGCTCCCTAGCCAAAATATTATAGAAATAACAACAAATGTCAATTATTTGGTCCACTGTATAGCACTGAAATCAGGATACTCCAGGAATAAATACCATGACAACAAAACCATACTAAATGAATGGAAATTAACTCAGCAGTTCTCAGATCACTGAAGACCCGGAATGATTCAGTGTTGCTTACTGTGGCACTGGTAAATGTTCTCCCTCTAGGATAGGCACATTTCTCCCAAATCCTCTCAATGCCCAAAAACTGTAAATGAGCAAACTGAAGGAGCCACATTCAATTTGGCTGTTGAACAAAAAGACTAGTAACTTTTCATCACTTGTATTTCAAAGTGCAAAGCAGAAGAACATTTTGCAAGAAGCCTAAAATGGGTTTTTTTTCTTGAAAAAAGATGATTCACATTACACATATAATGATCATTCAAGAGTGATCATACTTCATTTGTTGTGACATCTATGGATGATTACCAGCTCTCAACAGGTGTTAAGGGCATCAAAGAATTAGCCCATTGCTTTGCAACAACTTGCAAACTTATTTCAAAGGAGAAATACAACTGAAGCTTTACATTGCTTGAAGAAATTGATACACCAGAGAAGGGAAAAAGACCCCAACACAACATGACAAAAAAGCCCCCCCAACCGATAGGTGAAGTTCACAAAGATTAAAGAATACATAGGGAAGAAAAATCTGTTATGGAATAATATTAAGTACAAACTTAGGTCCTTGTTTGGAAACAGAGTTACATGTATTCCGAAATGCCAAGTCATTCCCTCATTTTAAGGATGATAAATTTTTGAGGAATTGATTCAGTGTAGGTAGCTGGGTAGGCAGCTGCGGTGGGAGCTGCAGGTTGAGCTCTGGGTGGGAAGCCCAGGCTGTGAAATACCACCCTTTGCATAACAAGGGTCACAGGGACCTTGCCCAGCATTCACACAATTAGAGTAGGAGATTATATGAGAGAGTCTTCAAAGTTGTTTTATTTCTTTTACTGCTCAAATAATTTAAATTTTTTTGAAATATATTTCAGCAATTTTTACTTTTTAAAAGTGTAGTCCAAAAATGTGCTGCAGCAATGTAAGAAAGCCTAGTTTTAATAATTTTATATCAACATGATTTTTCAATTTCATAATGTTTTCTAACTGCACATGTAGAAAGTTATGAAGAAAAAAATACTTATTTAACTTTTTCAGGGTTTTTTTTAATACTATTTTTAATAATTCATGATCTTGTAAACCTGCTACTTTTACTGTTACATAATTTTAAATTAATGCTTTCTGAATAGCACCACCTCAGCCAAAGACATTTAGATAATTATTTTTAAAGTTAATTTCAGGATCCATTTTTTTTACTTGGAGCTTCCATTTTTGCTGCAAGATATATTTTCACACTTTCTGCAATTTAACACAAAGACAAATGAGACTAAAGTTTACATTCCCATTCAAATGTAGTGCTTTAAAACACCCTCCTCACAAAGATACAGGCCATGTCAAAGAAAATGCAGAATATTTTTCAGCATAAGTCTGAAACTTAAAAACCTCAAAATCACACAGTAAAGTCAAAATGAAACATTTACAGCACACAAAGTTCTTAGAAACAAAAGCTCATACCCTCATTACCTGCTCCCATCTTGAAGAGTTCCAAACAGAACCAGTGGGTAAGATCAGACTCACCTTCTGAATAGTTATGATTCCCTCCTGGGTGTCTTTGTCAACAGAAATTTTGAATACTCCCAAACCATCACCATCCACAATCTTGTACTCCATTTCAGCATTAGGTCCAACATCTGCATCTGCAGCTTTTATTCTGGCCACCACAGAAGCCACTGGCAAAGACTCTGGGACATTATACTGATATGACCCTGCAAAATTTAAAAATTTAATGAATTCAGAGTCTCCTGGGATGGAAAGCCAAAAAAAGAGAAATCTAGCTTTCTTAAATCTACCTTCCTTTAAATCATGTACCTGAACGTTTACTCAGGCTACAAGAATATATTATTCAGTTTTGAAATAGAATTGTCCTTTTGGCTAGGATTTCTCTGTGATAGACTCTAAGTACAACAGGCATAACTTCTTCTTCTGACAAGAGAAGTATAAGGCAAAGATGCAAAAATAAAATTCAAAACTTAAATGCAATCATGATGTGAGTCTATGATAATAGAGACTGTTTTACTTTGTTTTCCAGAGAAGAGGAAAGAAAAGCAAGTAAGTAAAATAATGTCAATATAAAAACTTATTATTCTATAGCTGTATATCTTGATTAGGCTGTTCACAATCTGAATATCACTAGAAACTAATTTATATTAATTTCTTTAACAATAAGTTCACGATCTTGAGAATCCTAGCTTTTTTTATTCAAGCACAAAATGATATATATGCTGTCAAAAGTGTATCAGAGTGTATTCTGTAGCCAATAACACCCTCACCTTCAAAAAACAACTTCAGTTATTCTATTATTATTTCAAGCAGTTGGTGGCTCGGAATACATGAAATCTATTATGTACAGATCTAGTTTTTCCATCGCTGGAGGTGAGGCTGGAGCCAACACAAATATATCCTTCACATTACTTTAATTCTATGTTACCACATACTTTTTTTTATTATTATTATTTGTTAAGAAATGCTGTGAATAAACTGAGATCTTTTGGTTTGAGCATACAACTGTGTGCTCCTTTCTTTAGGTTAGGATGAGAGCCACCTTGGTCACAGAAATCAAATGGAGGGAAGGTGACTTCCCAGCTTTCATTATTAAGTCTTTAGCAAACACTGTAAACATGTGACAATGCCAAAGGAATATGAAGGATTAAGGGTCAAATTTAAGAATCCTGAAGTCTAACTGGAAAGACCTTAATGTCTATTAGGATTCTTTTTTTTTTTGTCTATTTCTTCATAGAGAGGAAGCAAAATACATTAATAAATGTCCCTGCTGCTGTATATAACTTCATTCCAACTGATCTGGTACACACGAGACAAAGAAAAACAATGCTTATATAATAATAATAACAATAACAATAATAACAATAATAATAATAATAATAATATAGTCTTGCACTCAGTGTTTAACAAAGTACTTAAGTACTTAACAAGTACAAGTAACAAGGAAAATAAGCAATTTTTGTTTAGAAATATCACAGTGTGTACAGAAAATAGCAGTGTTTAGGAATAATATTACAAGTCACATATTTATGAAGTAACTTACTGCGTGGGAAGCGGGGTGGGTTGTCATTAACATCAGTCAGGGTCACAGTTACAGATGTAGTCCCTGACAATCCCCCATTCTGCCCAACCATGTCCTTTGCCTGGATGACTAAGAGGTACTGGTCCTTGGCTTCTCTGTCCATATTTGGAAGAGCAGTCTTGATAACACCTGCAGAAAGACAAGGTGTCAAGGACGGCACAAGCGAAAATATGCTACTGTGAAAGCCAGGTTTGCCTGTAAAAGGTAACAGAGGATCAGTGACTGTAGCAAGAGTGGAATGAATTAATTCCAGCACTAATATAACAGGTTTTGACAAGGAGTTGCACAGGCATACCATAAGCTTATTTGAAATAGTCACCAAACCCACCAATTCTTATTTAGTACTAGATTCACTGGATAATGCTGTGCACGACTGTGTTTTCCAAGTACCTTCTCCCTGAACTAGTCTTCCAAATGTCTAAGGTAACACTCCCTCCCCTAGAAGATGTAATCGTCTGTATTTGATTACCCACTCTTTTAGAGGTAGGAAGAACAGAATATTCTGCATTCATTTTTAAAATTCTAAGGTAAAGATTAATTCCACTATCTTGGGAATAGATATGGGAATGAGAGATGGGAATAGATATGGGAATGAGATTGGGAATGAGTTCCACTAACGTTGGGACTCAGGTCTGATTCACATCACAGATTTTTTAAGATAAAAAGGGTAAATATTTTTTTTTTCTCTTTTGTCTCAGCTTGGTTATATCCAAAATGAAGATTATAACGCTTCTCCTTGTAGGTGTAAGTGAATACCCATTCAAGACATTAACTCTTACCAATAATGATAACGTGCCACAGTTTGCAGATATATGAAGTTATCTTATTTTGCCATACATTGGCAAATTTCCATTGGTAAATTCCCATTTACCAATTTCCACTTCTAAATCACTGGCATAATTAAGAGGGTTTTTTAATTTATTAATGAAATACTTAAATATCTGAAGTAGTTTTTGTTATGTCCATTTCATTATCTGCGTGATTAATTAATGTGTAATTCATTGACATGAAATGAATACTAGAAGAAAATTCCATGTTTCATCCTTTCAGCTATGCATCAAAAAATAAATATGCCTTCTCAAAATATTATGATTTTATGAATATTTCGTGCTCAGTACATAGTACAGATGCTAACCCTGGTTTCCAGAGAGGGAGCCATTTGCTCCTCCAGCACTTAGTGTCAGCAGTAAAACAAACATAAACAAACTAAATAAAGAAAAGGCACATTGGGACACATATCTCTTCGTCTGCTATTTGTTGAATGTTTGCTTAGAGTTTTATTCCTTTCTTCCCTTATGAATGTTGGAGTTGCCATTAATCACCTCTGGGTGGAAAAATTTATTTCACAAACAGACTGCCTGGTGCTATTTCGCCCATTTTACAATACGTGTAAAAATATCATTAATATACAATTTAATAATGTTATTGTTTCTACTTTGCTTTTCTTGGCATGCTTGTTTTTCTGTCATAAATTACCGGGCAAAGTTACCTAATCATTTGGAAGCAAACTGTCATGCACACAGGAAATTTGAGTATCTCATCAAAGTGATGAAAATGTATGCAAACATTTCAGTCAGAATTCTTAAGATTTTTATTTAGCTGAAACAACCATCTTATTGTTCAAGGGCTGCCTGCAGCCATTATCACAACATACATGTTACATAAAGACACATGGAGAAGGAGAAAGAGAAACAGAGAGAAAACCACTATAAATCATACTCATTGGAGGGAAAGGGACAGTGCTATATATCCCTGTAGGACACGGATCTGTTGCAATATGAAGATAATTATAGTACTTATTTCTGTAAAATTTAAATGTTGCTAAATAGACTGTGACCTTTTGGTCACAACGTTGGGACTCAGGTCTGATTCACATCACAGATTTTTTAAGATAAAAAGGGTAAGTATTTTTTTTTTCTCTTTTGTCTCAGCTTGGTTATATCCAAAATGAAGATTATAACGCTTCTCCTTGTAGGTGTAAGTGAAGGCTCAAGCACTAAACTGAAATGAGCAGAGCAAGAATCTACTTCCCTGCTTTATGAAATGATACAGCAGAATGGACAATATTTATTAAACCTACAGAGGAGTAAAGGTTGAATTTGGTTGTGGCTTAAAAATATTCACAAAATTTCAAGAAAACTGTAAAAAAAATATCACCAGTAAAATGCTTTGAAAGTGGCAGCAAAATATTATATCTGATAAGCATAAGAAGCACAATGTTTTCTTCCTCAAATTAATAAAGAAGGGATTAATTTCCCACCAAAAAACCTTCAGTTTGAAAAGTAGAATGGAGAGTAATTGTGCCTTAAACCTGTTCTTATGGAACCATTTATGTGACATTTAGGTATTTCTGAAATCTGAAAAAAATGTTTAATGTATTTTGAATTGTTAAGATAGATGACAACAGGCAGCAGACCAAGCAGCTGGTAGATTGAAAAGATAATAAATTCTATTCCAGCAAAGTCTGTTCATTACATAGCTCAGATGTGTGGCTTTCATAATCTAGTCTAAAGAATTAAAGATTAAAAGATCAACAAAACCCGAATGTTTTCAATTAACCAAGAGGTCATATTAGTAAGTTTCTAGCAATTTTTAATGCACATTTTCCTCTTTCTCTCAGCATTACGGCAAAGAGTTTATGTAAATTTACCTGTTTTGGGCTCCACAGAGAAGTAAGGCTGTCCTTGCAATATGCTGTAAACCACTCGAGCACTGTTGCCATAAGTAGGATCGTCTGCATCAGTGGCTGTCACTTGAACCACAGAGGTACCTGTAAAATGTTTGAGGGACTATTTCACATGAGAGATAGAAAAATCTGAATGACATTTACTCAATATGCTGTGCCAGTACATATCTGAAACAGTGTGAAGTAGCTTTTTCACAACTGTTCATCATTTCCATGCTGACTCTGTTTAGTGTATCAGGTTCTATTTGTAAACTAGTAGTACCAGCTATTACAGAATTCCATCTTCCCAAATAGTCACAGGCATTGACTCATGGCAGTAAAAACCATCTCACTCATTAGCTCCTCCTCTCTATCTCTGCCTTTGCTTGGTGGAGAATATGCCAGCAAAATTTCTATAATTATGGTGAAGCCTGAAGTCTGTTTGAGTACGGAATACAGTAGTAGTAGTTTTCCTTTTAAAAGTCAGCATGCTGAAATTGTAATGACTCATTAGAAATTCAAACATACATACATATGTATGTTTTACAAATTTTGATAAATGTGCACAAAATTATTGTTAGCCTGTAAAATTATTTGCTGCTTCATAAAGAGATGGCTGAAGAGTTTCTTTCTCAGCTCAGCAAAAACCTGGTGCAAGCTGTCTCTAAATTCCTTTAAAAAGCAGTAATTCCCTTCAATATGCAATACTGATTTCCTTCAATATATCTGCAATATCAGTTGTGGTAATCTATTGCATAAAATTTCCTTGAGCAAGAAATGTCTCTATGTTGACAGGAATAGGAAAGCAAAATTTCTAACTGGCTGATAAGGTTATGTCTTGTGAGGACCTCATTCTTCATCCAGCTCCTATTCATTATGTTCTCCATGTCAGTTCCCATTTGTTTTGTTCTATACAACAGCTTCCATAGCGTATGCTGAGAGCAGAATAAAATAACAGCCGGGAGTCAGGGCCTTGGCCATGGTCACCACCCTTTGATAGACAGAAAGGATTATTTTTTCCCACTGGCAGATTGTCTGGAACATTCAGACCTTCCACTGAACAGCCCAGGGACCCATTTGGAGGTGAGATTGCAAATTAATATTGTAGCAATTTGGCAGATGCCCAGTAAAGGTCTTCAAGAGAAGATCAGGTTGCTTCATAGACTTTATTTAGACATACAATTATAGAAAAGCATTTGTTAAACACAGTGTTCATTTTCTGAAAGGACATGTTTTTGACATGTGAAAATGAGATCCGTATGTCTTGAAATCACTTTTTAAGAACAGACTGCAATAGCAGGTGTCCAGGGTGAAGTGAATATAAATAGTATTCTGGTCAGTTTTACTTGGAATTTTCAGGAAATGGGAGAAAGTTCTGAAATTCCTTTTATCTAATATATCTCCCATTCATTTTCCTCATCTTTTCCATTCTCAGTTAAGTAGAACATCATAAATGGAGCCTGGGACTAGGCTGAAAGTTTGGAGAGAGGATTAAGTGCAGCCCTCCATAAAATGGAACAAAAGATGGGTCCTGCTTGAAAGAATTCTGACCAGCAATTATCATTCTTAAGATAAATTTATTCAGGTTATGGCCTAGTTGGCCCACATTCCTGATCTCTATTCCTGAAGTATCCATGACAAAGTAGTATGATTGCAATCCTATTTAAATGCAATTTTTCTCTCTTGTGACCTATTTTTGGACAGGGAAAAGGTTCTTCCCAACCTGAAATTTCACATGCAACTATTAAGTAGATGGAAAGTTTTAAAAGAATCCATCAAGTCATTTATCAGTTATGGGACTTAAAATACATCCATTTTCTGTTCACCAGTAACTAAGAGCTTTGATTCAGTATGTCAAACTGATTTTACAGATTACTTTATAATGTAATTTCATACAGGGACCAATTTTAAACTTTCCAAAGTCTATCCAGCTTTTGAGAACAAGGGTATCATAATGACTGTTTGACATCCTGTGTTCTTTGTGAAAGCCAGGCTTACCACATTTACAAAGTCACTAAGCCCTGCCAATGAAGCTTACAATGTCTGCAAATATTGGCAAAAGTGCTTATAAACCTCACACACAGTTACGTCTTTGCCCCCTGCTCTTGCTGCTTTCAAGGGCTCCAGACCAATACAAGATCAAAGAAACTACAAGCTCTGCAATCTCAGCACAGACATTTTCAAAATGCTGCAAGTTTAGAAGTGCTTGTTTGCCGTAAAAATCTATTGATGTTGCAAACAAACCCTCTACATTCCATGAAACGAATAAATTCATTACCTGATCTAATTGTCTCCCTCCTAAAATGCATGAATCCTTCAGAAAAGGGTGTTTTTTAAGTAGAAACTCTAACATCATATCTTTCTACAATAATTCCATTTAAATGTAATCAGTAACAAAAAAAAAAAAAAAAAAAAAAAAAAAAAAAAAAAGAAAAAAAAAGATACTTTTCCAGTCCCTCTGTGCTAATCAACTTCTTCTAAACATCAGTGGGGGAAAGATCTGAAACCCATGTTATTGTCATTATTTCTTAACTAATTGCGCACACAAAAAAATGAGCTTCTGAAGCCCCGTGGTGAGAGGGAGATTTCTGCACAACATATTTGTAAGAATATGCAAGATAACAGAAGGTATTCTAACTATATGAAAGTATACCAAATGTGTTCCAAGGAAACAAAATGCACAGAAATATCTATATTTGAGGATTTCCAGAGATTTTTCCAGAAGAAGCACATTGCTCTTGAAGAACAGGAATTCCTTCAGAGTACAATTGCCATGTACTGCTGTCCTAATCTTTCTGCATTGGATTGATGTCAAATTAAAACACTTACTTCCCTTGCAAAAAAATCCAAAATATAAAGCTCTGGGGATACTTATGGGTAGTAAATAAATGTAAAAGTGTGAGAAAAATGGGTAGTTGCATTGTAGTTCCAGGTACATCATCTTAGAAGAGTTTGTGTTCCTGCACTGAAATTGTCTTCCTTGTATCTGTGGGGGCTTTGCCTTACTCTCTAGCAGAGACAGTCCGCTGTCATACATGCATCCAAGATGAGGACTCACAGGTAACAGGGACAGTCAACAAATGGTACCACACCTTTACTCCATCCAACAAAATGAGTGTTCCAATAAATCCAATAAATTTTAGTCACCATTGTTCAGAGCCACGGAGTGCAAGTGTAGACAAGGACACTGATCCTACCCCAAATTTTTATGAGTGACTTAATATAAACTGCAGCTTTGCAACTATAACTTAAAATGTTACTTACAGTTCGTGTATTTTGTATGGGTTGAAAAAATAAATTTATTTAGAAAATAACCTTCTCTTTTAGATATGGATTCCTCTAAAATTGTTTTTCTCTACAGTTATGTCTTTTTAACAAATCTTGGATATCAATTCATTAAAGAGAATTCTACATGTAGAAACTGCATAAACTTTTTCAGCAATTGCAGCAAGTGCGGAGAAAATACCTGTGCTGCTTATCAAAGGTGTTCCACACAATTCTTTTTTTTTTTTGATAGTAGCTAGTAACAGACAATTCTGTGTGACAGATTTCTGGTTTTACTTTCCAGAATTTTTAAGATAATTTGTAACATAATATTTAACAGGTATTGGTAGAGATAACTAAATTGCAGTAATCTTAGAACTTGACCTATTTATACTGCTATTACAGTAAAAAGGGAGGAGGATATTTGCATAAAGGACCTTGAATTTAGAATATTATTTGTACTTAAATTTAGCCAAGCCAAGGCTCAACCATATTCCTGACACACTGCAGAGATTAACCTTTTCTGTGATAGGAAGAGAAACTGGTCGCTGAAATTTGAGTTGGAGATCCTTTGAAGGGATCCACTTTGAATCTCTAAATACATTATTTTAAAAACCTCTACAGAGCTTTTTAGAAAGCTTGCTAGTAACTTCCAGTATATTTTATGAAGATTTTGAAATAATGTTTTATGAGAAATGATTCTGTGACTCCTGTTTTAATATTCGTGAGATCATTCAAAAGAAAACTGGTTTCTAAAACTAGATTAATTTAATAAATGCCTTATTTTGAAACTGCACAAACTCTTACCAATTGAATTTTAGCCACATTAACAAATTGAAAATAGAGCTTTAAGGCAGTCAGTTATTGAAAGTATTAATTTGTATCAATTAACAATGTGTACTAGGTCTAACACACAAAACGATTCCATGATAGTATCATGTTTCAACACGGTATCAGCTGTTACTGAAAACATTAAACAACTAGACTGTCAAGTTATCCAGAATTCCTGCATAATCCTTACACACAACAACCCAGACTGGTTCTGTTCAGTACCTTCTGGTATTTCTATGCTTCTACCACTGGGTCCCACCCACAGCTGGTGTGGCAATGCCTCTACAGCCTTTCCTTTCCAGGGGTGTGAAAGGAAAACGTCAGTGCCCTCTTCACGCCTCTCCCCTCCCAAAGCCTCGTTATTTTGCCTTCACTTGGGGAAAAAACTCAAGAATGGTCCCAGCTAAGCAGCAAGGTCAGACGAAGGGAAGCAGAGGTGGCTTGTACTTGGAAAGAGACACTTCAGGCTCTCAAAGCCCACTGCACACTATATCAAAGATTTAATCCTGATACAGTGCTTTGGCTTTATTTTCTTTGTTATATAATTTGGATATTTCTATCCATCTCAGTCAGGGGTAATAAACATGGCAGGAGAGATATTTGTTGTGCTGGCTAACAAGCAAAGCTGTTGATATGGCTGGAGAGCAGAGAAGATTAAAAAAACCAAAACTATGTTGGGAATTCTCATCCCTACTTCCCTTGGCTAGAACTCAAACAGACCAGTATCCTTTTGTTTGAAATATAATGCTGCTCAGTTTTTTAAGTACCAGACACACTTTAAAAAAATATGACAAAAACAAATCCCTATGATTTTCAGATAAGCCATATCTTTGGGGGTTTTGCCATGAATAGATTTACAAGCCATCAAGATATTTACTCAGTTCAGGATAATCAATATAATTGGGCCTGACCCAAATATAATTTGAACCTGACCTGAAGTCATTTCAAATAAAAGAAGAGATTGACTTCAATTAGCCTTAGATAATGTCCAAAAATATTTGTCAAATAAAATACAGAACCATTATACTTGCGTAACCAGCCTGTAGGTTAAAGGTTATAGATTTCCTAGCTTTATAGTTAATATGGGTTTATAATCCTGTGATCTCTCTCATTTCCTTTAATATCCAATTAAAAATCCTTGTCATGGATATAATTTTAAACAAAATAGGAGAGAGATACTTTCTATCTCCTTAATATTTCATGGATGCTCTAGGTGATTAATTAAAAATTATGTTATATGAATAAAGGATGAATTGCTGTAACTATGTAAGACAAAGTGCAACAAAGTGCGACAAAGTGTGACAAAGGAATTTCATGGTAATCCTTAACTATGTAACAATGCAGTATTTGGTAGGTGTGTGATACTAACCATGAAGATGTTTAAAATGTGAACTTTCAGGAAGTTCATGAATCTGAAACCACCCTTAGTTGACGCAAATCTCAGAGAGTGTGTTAGTCTTTGTTAATAATTTTGCATAATACTACACCTGAATTGAAAATACATTTTGTGTTGTATGGCCAATATGGATGAGATTTTTTTTTTTTACTCCTTTATGATGTAAAGAATCAACAAAATGCAAAGCAGCTCATTTTGAAAAATAGACCCTATATCCTCCACTGCACACAGTGCACTCCCCATAGATCGATTTCCAATATATTTTTGGAACAAATGGAGCATAGGTAGGAGTAGAGGCATGGATTTGTACGTGTAGGTAAACCTCATATATCTGTAGTAGTTGTCTGTACATCAATTTGCCAGTGCAAGAAAAGACAGAGGAGATGAATGCAAAAGTGAAATATGGAGATAATTTCAAGTCATAAGATAAAAGTGAAAAAAAAATCTAATGGTTGCTGCATGCTACATCTTACTTAAAAAATCTTAAATAAAAGGGCAACTTAAGAAAAAAAAGATGTATTTTAGCACAACACATTTTTGAAGTGGAATATTTAGGTTTTATAGTCTTAGATTATCTGTTGTCTAGATTTTTTCAAAGTCCAGAAGTAAAAAGTTCCTAGCAATATATCACAATTTCATCTCCTCCCCATTACTCTGCAAAAAATGTGGTGTCTGTCTTTCTTCCAAGGCTAATATTGCCTCTTCAGCCATCCACATAGTGCTTGAGTGATAGTGAACAAATGCCAAGTATCAATGAGAAATGATGTCTATGCTCATTGCTTAGTAAAATAAATGTATAGAAAACTCACGAGCAATGTTTTACTTATCTTCTAGTGACTCCTAAGCTGAGTTTCAAATATGTAAGCAAGGCTTGCTACTGATTACTGCAGGGCACTTAGGTAGGGAAGATTCTTTTTCTCTCTCTAGCTCCAATTTAGATGCATTGTTTAACATTCAAAAACATGGGAGATCATACTGAGGAAACTATAGCAAATTTTATGTGCAGCCCTACTGTAAGAGTACCACATTTTAATATGGTTTAAAATCAGTCAAGTGAGGAAAATCTTTATTTCAATTACTACAGCACTCTCTCAAGCTGAAGTGAGCCTTCTCACATACGTATTTGCAGTAAAATAAGTTGTGGTTTTTTTTGTTTGTTTGGTTTAGTTTGCAGTTTTTAGTGGCTTTTTTTTTTTTTTTTTTTTTTTTGGGGGGGGTGTGCAGGGCAGGTGTACTTGCATTTATAACTACATCTTAAAGTTACATTTGCCAAAACATCTCTGGGTCAAGCCTTAATCTGGTCTGAAAGAGTCAGCTTTCAAAGGAACAGTAGCACCTGACAATGGATGAGCTTTTGGTCACTTTAGAATGAAGTGACAGTGGATTTGATTTTGAAATTCTTCCCTAATTCAAACTCAGGAAAAATCAGCATTTCTCAGTTTCCAACAAAGGGTCTGAAGCTTTTAAAATTCATTCTTCTCTGATTTCAGTAGAACTTTGAACTATCTCAAGTTGTACCGTATTTCCTGCTGCTTGCCTGTATTCCCCAGAAGATGGGATTTCCATGTAAGAAAAATATATCCAATAAACTATTACTAAAATGTGCCAAACTTACAAAAAACATTATGTTATTCACTAGCAAGAATTTGAAGAGTTTGTAATGAATAGACCTTATCTGAATGAAATTATAAATTATAACCTCTGAGTACCGTAACATAGGTGTGAAACTTATTACTGTTAATGGGAATTATAAAACAAAGCCTCTGGGCCCTGGAACAAGAAATACACCATAAAATGGTTATCTGAATCCTTGCATAGCTATTTGAGTTTCACAACATTTTTGAAAGGGTAAATACTTAATCTAGCATGTTATTTCCAGTTAAGTCTTGAAATATCTAACTGTTGCAGGTGTCTCATAGATAATTAAGTAGCTTAGTGTGAAACAGTAAAAAAATAATGAAACTTTTAAAAAGGCAATAGGAACAAATTTCCCACAACACCAACAGTGTATTTTGCACTTACCCACAGGAGACATCTCAGGAACTCCAGCAGTGTAGGGACCATCCAGAAATTTTGGCTCATTGTCATTGATGTCCTGAATCTTAATGACGAACTCAGACTCTGGCTCCACGGGTTTATTAGTCAGCCTATCTAGTGCTTGTGCTCGGAGCGTGTAGTAGGCCTGCTCCTCTCGATCCAGCCTCTTTGTAGCATGAATATCCCCCGTGTTCTCATCAATAATGAAAATGGAACTTGCCCCTTCGCCTGACAAGATGTATTTGATGGAACCATCTCCTTTATCAACATCAGAGTGAAGCTGGTGAAAAATTGATGAGAGATGAGATTAACTTACAAGAGAGTCAGTGGCATGGAGATATGTAAAAATAATTCCTATGCTGAGCAGTAGTACGTGAAATTTTATTGTTCCTGGAAATATAAGTTGAAGGTTTATCACACACAACATGTGAGGGACCATTAGAATCTGCAAATTTGATCCTTTAAGCAAGAAAACTTCATTCTTCCCTGCAAACAATCTCACTCTTCTCATGCCAGATTTTTACATGGGCAAACACATGCACACATATGATCATAACTGTGACTCTATTCCTACCTGAATTTAACCACATTGCTCACTTCAGCTTATAATCCTACTGAAGGGTGAGACTTCAAAGAAATGTCAGTACAGACTTAATGTCAGTGTGTGTTTGCTCTTGTGTGCATTTATGTATTTTCTCAGTGTTTACTGTGGAGAGCAGCAAAACATGTCAAATGTTCCTCATGAGGGAAAGCAGCAGGGCAGGTACTGATCTCTTCACTCTCGTGATCTCGTGATCAGAATTCAAGAGAATGGCATGCAGCTACATCAGGGGAGGTTTAGGTTGGATAGTGGGAAAGTTTTTCAACAAGAGGGTGGTTGGGCACTGGAACAGGTGCCCCAGGGAAGTGATCAAAGCACCAAGCCTGACAGAGTTCAAGAAGTATTTGGACAATGCTCTCAAGCACATGGTGCAACTCTTGTGGTTTCCTGTGATTATCTTGATAGGTCTCTTCCAGCTCAGCATATTCTATGATACCATAAAATGAAGCAAAATGTACTGGTTGATAAATTGCTCACAATATCTGATGTGCCTATGACTTCAATTCTTCACTTCCATATCTTGCTTTCCATTATCTAATTACAGAAAAATGCAGACACTGAGAAAGACCAAGGTGTCCTGGCACACAGCATTGAAAGCCAGATGCAGTTTCCCTGGGACCACTTGTAGTAGGTACTCATGAAATATACTTCAGTAGGTCAAAATATCTCTTACATTAGAAAGGCAAGGTAGATTTACAGAAAGATT
This sequence comes from Phylloscopus whistleri, assembly GCA_017589585.1. Lineage (NCBI taxonomy): Eukaryota > Metazoa > Chordata > Aves > Passeriformes > Phylloscopidae > Phylloscopus > Phylloscopus whistleri. The sequence continues at coordinate 7,229,819 of JADMLD010001549.1, forward strand.
TTTTTTTCCTCATAACTCAATATATTTTAACTTACAGAGCAAGATCCCACAGGTTTTCTAGCTCTTTTATGTCCACCGAGTTTCATCTTCCTGTTAGAGAACACAGACTCAAACACCTCTTACATACTTCCCAAACTTGTATCAAGAATGTAATTGATATGGGTGTCATGTTTTAGTTGCATGCACATATGATATATTTAATACTGTACAAGTGAAAAGAATATCAGTAAAATTTAAAGAACTTTCTTGCTTGTTAAAGGTGCATTAACTTGTAAACAGCTGAAGACAATGTTAAATATGCTTGGATTTTTCTATCTCATATCTTCTTTGTACTTGTCCTAATTATATGTTATCTTGAGTTTAGAGGTAAGCCCACTGTCATCATCATCACAATTTCCATCAATAACTTTTTTTCTCTCTGTTGGGAGTATATGAATACTGTGATAGTATTCACTTTCCAAATACATGCAGAAAATTGTTATCTTGGGCATGACTTAGCACAGCTGCAAAATCTTTTCCTATTTCAGCAGGGAAGTATTCATGCTCAGTTTTGAATTTTTCAGCTGGATAAAAAGCTGCCTATTTCTTACACATTATTTCACTTACACTGTTTGGATATCTCATACTTATGCAATTACAGTGCACTCCTCTCTTTTATGACAGAAAGGGAATCCGGAGCTTTGGACTGGATTAGAAAAACAGAACTAGGGTATCTAAATCAGATTAGCTACATTATTTCAAAATATGGTTTATCCTTATTCTGCTGCCACCTAAATCCGGAGACACCTAAGCAAGCCTGAGATTTCTTTGGTGGAGTTCCCCAAACATTTAATGCCCTACTTCTCTGCACACTCAGGAATAAACAATGCTGACACTGTGAGCAGGCCAAGGTAAAATGTATCTCACATTCAGGCTCTTTCAAGATCCGCAGCACTGCGCATTCCTCAGTCCCAAAGGCTGGGGTTTATTGAACAAACCATACCTCTGCTCAACTCACACGTCTGACAGCTGGGGCTTTCAATGCTTCTTCAAACTTGACTGGAAGAAGTATCCATCTTCCCTACAGAGGAGCAGTGGTCTGTGCAAGTAAGAATCTGTCTAACTTGTCTTTGATTTTGTTTGACCTTTTTTTTTTTCCTTTCTCTTTTCTTTCTCTAATACCTACTTCAGGGTGCATACGTCTTCTGTGGGTAGAGAGGAACTGTGTGGGTTTCCCTACATAGCCAGAATCCTGCAGTCTAGGCTGAAAAGCTGAACACTACATTACACAAAAACTGAGGTTATGGGATACAAAGATTCCATGCCTTTTTCTTTCTTAAGTGATTTTGATATCATATTCTAGTTGGACTTTCTGTGGTGGCTGAGACTCTCACACTGTCCCTGTAAAAGGCTGTTCCACCTTTCCTGGCATACTTTAGGATGGATGCTGGACGAGAGAAAAGCAGAGGACACCATCATACCCAGCAGTTCATCAGCAGCAGAGCAGTTTTCTGTATGTTAGAGATGTACAAGTAAATCTCTGCAAGCACAGAAAGGGAAGCTTCCATATCTCAGTTGCTGAGAGCAGCAGAGTGCTGTCCCATGAGGATGGAGCTGAGCCCATCAGCACAGTACAGAGGTGTCAAACTTCAAGGCTGCACAGCCTACCTTTTCCCCTTGTATCTGCATCCAGCCCCATTCCAAATAACTAACCAGCACTGCTTTGAAAAAAAAAAAAAAATAAGCAACCTTCAGGGGAGAGGCCAGTAAATCCTTGAAGATGCACTGAGCAAGGCTTTCACATCCCAGGGAAAGAAGAAATTGTGTAGCTTCAGCGTTTCCTATTTGCTCACTCAGTGGCTTGCTGATTAACAACACATTGTTCTTTAAGGAGTTCCACTTTGAGGTCCATAAATCTCCTCCTGGATTGCACTACAGTGGCTGGTGACCTGGAGTGAAATGCTGAACAGAAGCCACTTTTTGGAACGATGCCTTGGTAAGAAAACTGCTACTGCATGGATTAGTACAGTGATTAGTGAGGACCTTTGTTATTCCAAGGTTAAGGCTGTGGAACTGCAAACTTTTTTGTATCTTTTATTAAAACTTTGTTCTACTAAGCATTTAAAAACTGTGCTGGCCCATGCTCAAATTAGTAATGTACCATTCTCTACTTACTTAACCCCAGGAAGGTGATATAGCACAAGATTTAGTTTATCTTTGGCACTATAGAACAATCAATTCAGTGTAAAGCACTATAAAGAGCTTTTTCCAACACTTTTATATGCATTTTAGAGGAGATCTGAGATAACTTAAAAGTACAGTACAAGCGAACAATGCAAAAAAGAAAAAAAGTAGTTGACTGAAAATATTGAGAATTTTGATGCAGTTTTCATGTCATCTATATCCCAGTTTCACACAATATAACTCTTCCATACAGTGATCTTTAAAGTCATTAATGCAGAGGCATCAATGCTTTGCAACTACAAACAACATTTTTGAATATCCCGTATCATATTCACAGCTCTGCTACTACCAAACATGACTGAAAACTACCTGTGGTACCAGCTACTTAATTTAACATCGTAGGAAGTGAGAAGCACACTTTTCCATATAATGTTGGCTTTAGAAAACACTGTACATTTTTTGTTTTTGTCAGGTTTTCTCATTTGCTTTTGTTCTTTCCCCTCTTTTTTAATAGCAGAAATACATTAAGCAATAAGATCTGGGATTTTTATTTGTTCTTGTTGCTAATTTGGCAACAATTATATAGAATGATATTAGTCCTCAGGACATTAGTACTTTACAGGAAGGTTCCAGAAAGCATCTATGGCTGTGTCATCTGCTGCCTTGTCTTTCACTCCTCCCACTTTCTACAGGGCCATTCTTGTGGGAGACAGAACTACAGCTTAATCTGTAGCTGCACATAGGGACTATGACTTCAGAAGCAGAAATGCTCAAAGTCACTTTCAAATTCTTGTTTCAAGAGACATGGAGGATTCAAGGATTCGCTGGGTAAATCTCATCTGGTTCCATTTTGGGTCACTCCAGACAATTCTTTCAGAGTCAGTTTGCCATATGTACTATAAATAAAACACCATGTTTTCAGAAAGAGAAATGATAGAGACAGTTGTATGCTTCCAATTAACTTCATCCCTTGGCACCTACACACAATATTCATGATAGTGACTCTTCAGCTTGCCTTGGCTATCAACTAGGCTTATTTTCAGTACAAGAGTCATGATCAAATTCTTATATGCTGATCCTATAGCTTTTTTGTTACATACCACATACATTTAACATGAAGATTCTAAGAGTTCTGGATTTGGGTGATCCCTGCATGTACAAGAGTACATGAGAACAGGAAAGGGAAGCAGCAATCCTCTAGAGAGAGATGATGTACTTTTTACCAGGAGGATAACTTTTGATGTGGTAGGAAAGGTAGCAGAGAGCAAACAGATCTGAGAATAAAAGCCACATAAGCCTTGTTGAGGCAGAGGGACAATGCACATAAAAAATGCACTTTTTCTTGTTCTTTAGAAGATAATTTATTGAGTGCCCTCTGTTGACGCTGAATTCAAGTTAAAAAAGCACTTAATCTTTTTAGACTCTCAGTTTTAGAAAATACTTGTTTGGATATGTGTGAGAGAAGGAAGCAGTCAGCTTCACTAAACAGCAAAGCTGTCATTACCCTATTTCTTTTAATAAACCCCATTTTTTTCTCACATTTTTTGGCCCTATAGCAATATTAGTCTAGGATCTCCCCTAATGCATTTATGTTTATGTGGATTTTTAGGGTGGTAATTATTCTAGGGAAACCTAAAAACAACATTTTTTTCAAAATTCCTAATACTCAATAGTTTCTAGATATTGCCTATTTGTACATTAAGATCTGTACAACCAAAGATGATATCATTTTGTGTCACTTGGCATTAAAGAACTAATTTGACTGCAGTAGAAAAAGAACTAATTTGAAATACTGCAGTATTTCTAGTAGAGAAGGAGACTTATTTTTCTCAGTAAGGAGAGATACTGCTCTGCATTATTAAAAGCATTTAAAGTATTAAAAGCAGCTTATCTGGTCACTATTCATCTCTTGTATGTCTGAATGGAAGGTTTGCTCTTTTCCTGATTTTCAGTTCAGGCTCCTTTAAAGCAGGTGCAATGCTCGTATGCCTCTCTCCTCTTATTTCTCTTCCCTAAAGATCTATCTTTACTTTGTTTCTCTCTGTGCCAGCATGGTTAATGATTCATTGCAGAGTTTACAGATTATTGGTGAAGAAGAAAATCGAAGGGAGAACATGAGGAGCTGATGGTTTTTGACACTAGCAGAATGACAGAAGTAATGGAGAGAAAGAGATGGACAGGGCAAACATTAGATGGATGCTTCAATACAATCAAGCTTTGTTGCTCTCTGAGACCATAGGAAATGTGCCCTCCTTTGCAGAACTGAAAAGTTTTCTCAAGGAGTTGCCTTGTCTGCATCCCTTCCTTTCTCTCTATGAAAATAAGTAGAAAAGGAGGAGAGGAATGAAAACTGCCTCCTCCTCATGCCCTGTGCAGCATCCATAGTTACTGGTGATATGGAACTGACACAGCTGCAACTTTATTCCTGCCTCCTCACAAAATGCAAGGAGGCACTAAGAATCAAAAACAACCATGAAAAAGAAAAAAAAAAAGAACTCCAAGCCAGAAGTAGTCTTCTTGTCCATTTTATAACCACAATTTACTATCACATAACTGAGAACAGATTGTAGGAAGAACTAACTTTTCTTCATGACACCTTCTCCTCCTCCTCCTTTCTGGGAAGAATTAAAAAGAATATCTAAAGATGAAACAAGTGATTTCTAAAAGACTAAAGAAAGCTGATGATTTAAAACAAAGCCCAAATTTTGCCATTTCTGTTAAATTTTGGTCATCACAACAGCCAGGTTCTTAAAACTGCTGTTCTTGGATTTTCTTGGAGTCAATATTTACTATGGTTACACATACAAAGTTTTTAAATCCCTTTTCCCCTTAGATTATCATTGTTAGTATGTGTTTTGTGATAACTCACAAAATAGTAGATATTTATAAGGGTTTTTCTCCTTTTTTTTTTTTTTTTATGTATCACTTTCTCAACTATCAGAACAACTAATGGTTAGATGTTGGTGCTTTGGAACAACTTCAATGCAACTAATAACTAATATTTAAAATGCGACCTAGACAATGGAGTTAACATTTCAGTAAAATCTAATGTGCACGCATACCACGTTTCTGCAATGTCTAAGGGCTTCACAAACACATTAGTTACTAATAGGATCACTGTCTTCAGAGGGAGCTATGAAACTATCATTCTTGTAAACTGAAACCATATTTCAGTATCAACAGCCTAAGACATCTTTTTAAATTTATCTTTCAGTATGATTACAGAAGTCATGTGGGAAAGAAAAAGATTCCTCAACATTTTATTGATGTCAGCAAAGGCCTGTGATTCATATAATTGACTTTATACCCAGGCACCAGTGGAAGAATTATTCAGTAGGTAATGATTTTCTTATAAAAGTCTATTCTCCAAGAAATGTTGAGAAAGTGATAAAGGAGCTCCTGGAAGGCTTTTGTTTGCTTTTGGTTTTATTAATTTATGTAAAACTATAGCATAGGCCTAGGCTCAGAAAGAAATATGCTGGTCTGCATTCCGTGCTTTCAGCATAACAGATGATACCGAGGACAAGAGATCAAGTCAATATAAATGGCTATACCCAAAACTCCAACATGCTTAATTAGAGTTTGAACAGGAGGAATATGCTTGTAATGCTACCAGAGTTTCCTTGTCTCAGCAATGTTGTCAGCATAGCAGGCAACCAGCACAGACAACTGTGTCACTGTGGCACAATTTGCCATGTTGATGTACTGGCAATTTCATGCACTGTTTTGTTGCCTTCAGACTTGCTCTTTGTCGGGCAAGTGCAGAGACAGTCACGAGGGAATACAACAAGGTCTCATGCTGCAGACCACAGTATAACCACGTTATATTTATTTAACACAAGCAGTTGGTGACACAGGGTTACTAAAAATCTGGTCAGCCCAGACAAGACTTCTCTTCTGACTTAATTTAAAATACCCAAAACAGTATCTGGAGTGCTCAGAGCTGACCAAAGACCTAAGGACTTCTGAGACAATTGAGGGCCAGGACATTTCAGAGATCTCTTCACATTCATCACTGACTCTACAGGCTGCCTGAACTCAGACTACCTCTGAATCATATTTTGTTTTGACACAGGTAATATTAGAGCCCTATGAATGACCACAAGGCAGATATATCATCTGCCCAGGAACACCACAAATGCAATTAGGTCATCAGAAGTAATCTATCAAATGAACACATTCCAGATTCAAGGTAAAACCAAGGCACATTCCTTTGGGAGTATCAGTTTTCATCCTACAGATTGTCCTTAATAGTCCTTCTGCAGTCAAAATGTATGACATCTGGTGTAATCTGAACCTCCAAGACCTTCATATTCAACAGTATATAAAGCCAGTAAGAATAAAGCTTCATCTACAATCAAGTTATTCAGGCATTATTAAGATGCCTGAATGAGGTTTTACCTCATAGGATGAGGTAAAATAAATATAAATGTTTAACAGAGGAGAAAAATAATTCAAAATAAATAAATAAATAAAGGGAAAAATATTCACAAACCAAAAGACAAAGTGAATGAGAACATGGATACGTCTGAAGTGCAAGAATAGTACTTCAGAGTAATGTTGTATAACTTTATCAGCATCTTCTTTTCATACTCTATATAATGCAACAGCAATTTAAAAAGATAATTACCTGAATCTGGTCAAATGCATTTTACTGAGGATGTGTAAGACTACTATTCCAAGTTTATGGGGGCCGGGGGGAAAGCTTACTCTGGAGGTAAAAAAAAAAAAACAAAAAACAAACAACCAAAAAAGAGGTTGAAATTTAAATTGCCATTGATTTTAAAGTCCTGAAACCAGAGAAGAAAACAAACATGATTAATGGGCAGGGAGAGTAGCATAACTGTCAGCTGACTTCGAATGAACTAGGTATTTTTCATTAAAAAAACCCCAAACAATTCTTATTTTGCTGTTAATGCAGTTTTTGAACTCCTTCTTTTTTGTTACAGAATGCATGCTTCTGTGCCTAAGAAACTAATAGTAAGAATTTGTATTAATTTACTTATACTCTTCCATCATCAAACTTGGAATAATCAGTTAGGTTTTACTATTCCCTCCTTCCTCTGTATTGTTTCCAAAGTAAAATGTTCAGAAATATTGGTGGAAGAGTTACAGTATTGGTGGAAAGTTAAAGCCCTTATACAGCTCTTACAGTTTTAAGTGGTGTATCAGTGCTTCAGGAGGGGAATAATCTTATCACTTCAGCCACATGAAGTGAAGTGAATATTTAATTTTGCCAACCTTTTGGAAATGGGGGTTAAAGAGGAAAGAGAACAGTGAAAATTCTTTATTTCCTTGATGGCTATTGTTCAAAAAAAATCAAATTAGAAGCACTAGAATTCTAAAACTTTCACTTCATAATATTTCAGTTAGCATCTAAGTAAGCCCTCAAGGCTTCTAGGTTGAAGACAAAGTTCAGATGAAAAGTTCCCCTAGGAATAAGTGATACTGTCATCTAAAGGCTAGTGAGTTGAATAATTAATAGGAAATACTGAAAACTTGATAAGAGCATCCATTTCTATGATTTTTTTCCTCTTAATAATAGTGAATTGAGTCTGTAGTGTTCTCTCTCCTTGTGTATACCTGTATAATGTAGCTCTTTATATAGAGACTGTATATCTATACATACATCTAAGTGCATGTATGTACACATGCACATGTACACATGTACACATATACATGCACACACACATGCACCCTTCCCTTTTCTGTCCTCCTCTTTTCCAGTCTCTGCAGCTGCTGTAGCCACAAATCTGTGCCTTCTCCACTCCCTAGTTTTAATAAGAACACAAAATGCCCTGTGGCTACAGGGAATTGTGCAGCCAGCCCATTAAGTTTACTGCAGCTACAGGAGGAGCTCAGAAGCAGCTGCTGCTGTGGATGGAGCTGAGTGGGCATATGTAGCTGGCTGAGTATTCTTGAAGAGTTTTAATGGGCCATCATCATGACATGTCACTCCCCAAAATGACTATTTGTCATTCACACTCTTAAAAAGACAGTTTGGCAGCTTTGGGAGGTAAAAACCATCTGCATACTCTGCATCATCATGTACTAATTGCATAATATTTATTGGGGGTGGGGGGACAGCAATACTGTATTGTAGCACCACCAAGAGCCTATAGATAACATAACATGTTCATAACAAGAACTGGAAAAAAAGAGACCTGCTTTCCCCTCACACACGGGCTTCAAACTTCTCAGAAATCAGTTTCCTAGAATGGAAACAGACCACACAGTTTGCAAACAACATGCACATTGGAATCCTTATAGAGCTTTTCAATATTCAGCTTTGCGTGGGTTTCTTGGTTCGGTTGTTGGGGTTTTTTTGGTGGTGGTGTTTGTTTTCTTCCCTGCACTACTCTCAGTCTATCAGTATTTATTCCTTGGAGTACTCATTCTAAATATCTCAGTAACAAAACAGCATCATTGACAAACCAACACATAGAATGGATCTGCCATCTGACTTCCTTTTTTATACCAAAACAGCTGGTTTTTACTCAAAGAGATTTAATTTTTGATTAAAGAAACCAATGACTCAAACTTCATTTATGCAAGTGCCTAAAACAATTAAATCATGTGAAAATACCACTGCAGTGAAAGTCTACTTACAAATTCCTGAATGTTTATTCTTACTAGCTCTATTTTGGGTCTTACTTCTTCTCCAGGAAAAGGCCTAAGTTCCCTTCCACACATGCCAACAGCATTTCTATATGATCCATATCTATTCCTAATGCACCAAACAACTTGCTGTTATATACTAAACCGACGTATTTGCTGGTCCAGTGGTTTGATTTATTTTGTTGCCAACGATCACTGAAGCCGTAAGAAAAAATTCTCTTAAAGTCACTACACTCTACTTCAGCAGTATAATGAACTTGTTTTACAGATGCTTCCTCCCTGCATTCCCCACATATGGCTTCTACTGAAGTGTTCAGGCTTAAAAAAATGTAGCATGGCAAACAAATACCAAAGTGTCCAGCATACTTCACAGAAGAATATCTCTGGGCTAGCAGATGTCCACAGACTTGAAAAGTTTATGTATGTGTAGCAGCTTGCAGAAACAGAACCTTCAAGAAACTTCACTCAATCTTCTTCCCAAATTACTTTCTCGCTATAAATGAAACAATCTCTATTTGCACAGTATTAACACACATACAGTGAAGGCCTGTTTCTTGAGCATGCATTTTCCTTGAATGAAACACATATATAGGTGTGCAAATGTATATGCTTATAGTAATATGAGTATTTTCTCTTCTTATACCACCGTACATACTTCTATTAATTATTATTTCAGTATAGTTTAGTTAGTTAGTTAGTTAGTTAGTTAGTTAGTTAGTTAGTTAGTTAGTTAGTATGACCAGACAATGCATGAGTGCACTATCCCTTATATCACAGAAAGAAGGGAAAGAAGGTAAATGAAACAAGAAAGGCAGTAACAGAATTTATGTACCTTCAATAATGAAAAATTAATGCTTTTACTTTTTTATTTGTCCTTGAAAACAGAAATAAGAAATTAGAATACAAATATGGTAATTAGAAAGTTGTTTCTCCCATAATGCTTTTTCTACTCAGCCATAATAATTTGGGCCTAGGATTTCAACCATGGAAAATGAGAGCACATTAGAGGATCTATTTTTCCATCTCTAACTCTGTAATCTATAGAATTATTTGTAACAGCACTGCAAAGGAAAAATAATCATACACACTTCTTGTTTGACTACCATATTTATAATACCAAATTTACAAACAAAAATTCATTTGGTATTAAAGTATTTTCTGAGATAAGATATGCACTTATACAGAATGTATTTATTTTAGATTGGAAATTATACCTCTCATATTTTCTCTTCTTTGTCAAACTACTGATCTATAGTTTGAAGTGATTATCCTCTTTCTGCTTCAACTATCCAAAATAGCTTGCAGCATTGCTTGGTTGATAATGATTTTTCTCATAGGAACCTGCTTCCAAATAACATTAGTACCAAGGAATAGACACCCAGAGGGTGTAGAGCTTTTTTTCATTTTGGTTTTATGTTGTATCAATTCTTCACATTTAATTTGCTTTTGAAAGTTTAATGCTTCTAAAGATCAACTCATAATCTTATATTGTGTGTTAGTGGGAAGTGCTGACACCCTGACAGACTGGAAGACAATGGTAAAACACCTAACTGTAAAGCAGTGTAAGTAACTAGGGTTAGGTGTCTGGAGAAGTCCATAAAGTTCTGGACTACAAAAGAGAGTATGATCTGGTTGTTTTAATGATTAAAGACTTGCAATACAGAAAAAATGTAGTTAACTGGGTTCACATACCCACTAATCTTTCATTTCCTGAAAACAATTATGGACTTGTTAATTAACATTTACAAAACTGTCAAAGCAAAACAGAATTTACATGTTGGTCTAAATACTAGTTTTAATTTTTAACAAAAATGATAATACAAATGTCAGGATAACAGTGTTTGTTATTGTGTTTTTCTTCTTAAAAACTAAATTCTTATTGTCCCTCTTTATAAAACTCCATGTTTGAAAAAATGCAATACTTGATGCTGACTTCCACGAAAGATATATAGTCAACTTTAAATTGACAATTCTTCATATGAACAAATTGGTTATATGTTATAAAATATTTCACACCACCAAAGTATTTAAGTATTTTCACAAATCTAATCCCATAGGTCTTCTCGCTAAGGTCAATAGGACTCCTAGACCTAAAGCACAAAATTAAGATTTTGACACAATGCCCACATTGGACCTTGAAAGGCATGTTGTGGAGAAAGTCACAACTGCCCAGGGCTGAGAGTGGGTCAAGGAGGTAAGTCAGTAACAGAGAATTTGAACACAAAATTTTACTATAACATTTTAAAATGAGTGAATTAATTCATATGAACAGTGCAGGGATGAAGAATATCTACAGTAAAGCATTATAGTTTCATTGGTAGTATGACAATGTAAGATGAAAAACCAATGGCCAAATAAAGTGGAGTATGAGATATCTTCATGTAGATACTTATGTCTTAAAATGAGTTCAGGTAAAAAGGAGAAAAAGAATCCCTTGGTTAATTTTCTATCATAAAACATGGGTTACTGTTGCTAGTGTGTTTACATTTCGTTTAGAATATCTGTTCTAGAGTCTGGTTTGATCAAACACCTTAATATTTCTGTAAATGTTTTCCATGAACTACTGTGACCCATTTCTAACTCTGCAGTAAAGGTAAAAGTAAAATACCAAATGACAAAAAGCACACTCTTTTTTTTTCAGTAGTCTATAGGACAATTTTTATTTTCTTTCCCCTGCTATTATGTATTTCACTGAAGGTAGTTTATCATATTGATTTTTTCCCGAAATTATTTCTCAAGTCCATCCATTCACCCATATATATATATTGGCTAGTTAATTCACAGCCCGTTGCTCAAAATTCACTTCAAAACCTCGGGAAATGTAACCTGGTGCTACATCGAATTAAACCTGTTTCAGAATTTTCTAAGTTAGGAAATCATCCTTATTCACGTGCATTTTGTCAGGACTTGCTTTAATAGCCATGAAGGCTGGTACTAAGCATATGCCTAAGTACCTTTCTGAAATAGCACCTTAACCCCTGTTCAAAGAGGAAGGCTGTTTTAATGAATATGTGTGTCACATATGCCTAATTATAAGAAGCAGCATTGAAAGATTAAGAGACTTCATTACATAAATTCACACTGTAGCTGTTCAGTATTCAGAACAAGCTGAAGCAGGGTATGCACAGTAAATATGGACACTTGAAAGTCTGCTTGAAACTGTTCAGATCACTTAAAGTGATCCTTTGTGAATAGATACTTTAAGAAGTTTGATTTCTCCCTAGCTTTTTTTTTTTTTTTTAAACCATTCCAACTTGCAGGCCTGCAAGGTTTTTCAGATATAGCCAGGCTGATCTCAAGATACTAATTCATATCTTGATAGGAATTTAAACTCCATAGGATTAAGGGCTGGGAAATAAATGCTTTTAATGCCCATGTTTTCTGCTTGCTTTTCAGAAAATATTTGAGGGGGAGGATAATGCCTGTTTCAAACCCATAAAAAAACTGCCTTAATATGAACAATACTAGGTTAATTGTAAATCCTCCTAATTTAGAAGGATTTTAACAGTTCTGTGTTAAAGGCAGTGCTCTCCTAGGATCTTTTTCTATGCTGGTGTTCACAATGAGCATTTAACAAAGAAAATCTCATCAAATTCCTCTGCAGTCATTATAAATTGTTTCCTTAAATCATATTTTGACATTTCAAAAGATGTATATGAGTTAAGATTGAACTTCACTTGTATTAAAAAAATAAAAAAAACAAAACTAGGATATGAGATTTGCCATGTACAATGATGATGCCAACCCAAGATTTGTTCATCTGTTTTCACCTATAACATATTCTTGCTATATTTCTTACTCATCACCAATAAATGCCAGTGATATAGTCAATGTATGTGCCACTGATAAGCAAATTTTGAGAAAATAGTGAAATGGAAGGTGTTATTTTACACTACTCATGTATATTTGCTTTATCTACCTTAAAATTCAAATTATGTAGACCTGTTTCTAATCTGTAAGCTATCTGGATTTTACGGAAAATTTTAGTGTCTTCTTTCAAAACTTATTTCTGAGGCTTCCAGTATTTCACATGTATTGAGAATTTTCAATTTCCATAGAGACCCCACTGATTATCTAGAACAACATGTCCTTTTGACACAATAAAGGACATTGAAAAAGGTACATAATTCAAATTCTTACATGGTCTCTGATGAAATTACAGCCCTCTTACCTAATGAACTTTTTCTTGTTGACCTCCTTCTGAGTCAGCTTTAGTTCAGTGCACACAGTGAGCTACTCATGAGAGTACTCCCAACTTCTGAAACATTGTGGAGAACATGAAGGTACAGGAGTCGTGCATTCTGCTAGCTGCAAACAAGATCAGTCATCTGAATTTACTCTCATCTACCTCAAATGTTGCAACTCAAATGACTGCTACTATTTTCTCTGTCATGTACTTCTGATGTACCATCAAACATCTCCTTAAGGGATCTTTTATTATAGTATCTGATTGTTTTGTTATAGTATCTGATCCAGTTTATAACTAAATCTGAAAACAATGAATTACTCTTGGAGATTAGAGTTTCAATCACTATAATAGTTGCCCCCAGCATCCAAGACTGATCTTTGCTAAGTTTCACTTGACACAGCATGCAAACTTCTCTACCAGATTGTCTGAGCGCTCTCAAAGCTTAATTGATCCAATTTGCATGTCTCATCCTGGCAGAATTGTGCATCATTTCTATCCTCTTGGACTAAGTGATCACAATCTAATCACTTTGTATACAAAGCAGATGGAAAGTTTCCAGCTCCTTTGCTATCCCCTTGCATGCATCCATATTAAAGCAAGTCTAATTCGAGAAACAATCTGATCTTTCTGTATTTTTATAGGATTACGGTCTCATTGATAGGCCTTCTGTCACCAATTGTAATGTTCAGAACTTTATACTCAAGGCATTTCCACTTTTGTCTCGTACCTTCTGTGCAGTCCATTAAAATGATCATTTCATTTAAGGAAGTCCCCTTAGGGAAGTTCTATACAACTTGGTGTGAATCAGCACAGCTCTGTGCACTAAAAGAAAGGCACAACTTCTATTAATTGAGGATCCTGCAGTTTTAAGGGAAAACAAATAATTAATTATATCCCTATTCGTTACCCTCTGAGCCTCGTACACTAATAGATATTGCCAAACTTTTATATCTGTTAAAAGGAAAATGTTATTTTCAGTAAATATTTTTCAAATAGTAACTGCTTCTGCACATGAAACAAAACCCCCTTATTTATGTTAGTTTGCTGTACATTTTCCCTTCAAAATTGCACAAGTTGTCATGTAAACACTGTGGCATTTTAGTAAATAGTTATGTTGTTCACAAATAGATGAAAGTTACCTTGTGAAAATAACACAAATATGAGCTTCTGAAAAAAAAAGTCACAAGCAGATTAGTCAAATTAATGAAGGATCTACACATTTCAAACTACTAAAACAAAACCTGAAGTGAACAGAAAGTTCTACTTCCTAATCTCACTAGTGATTCACTGATAGAATTTATATTCTCCACCTGTCCCTAGTTTATATATGTCTTCAAAGGTTGCTGTGTTTCCTCAGCCACACTCTTTCCACATATTCCTACCTGTTGAATCCATTGTCCAACAGTAACCCTGCTCTTCTGGGAGTTTGTGGCTGACTTATTTTTTTTTCCTACATACATCCTGTTCATCACTCCTTCCACTTTTCTTCTCTCCATTAATCTCTATTCATATTTGCTCAATAAAATTTATGAGAAGGCAAAGAGATTGTTCAGGGATTTTTAAAATTTGTTTCCAGTGAAGAATACACTAAACTCAAGAGACTCTAAAGCATGCTGTTCACAGAAGTCATCAGCACTGACTGGTGGTCAGTGTTCATGACAGCTCAAGATAAGGAATACCCTTCAGTTTGCTCTGCAGCTACTTTTAAAACTTGTGGAAGACTGGAAGGTAAAAACAGTGCCTGTATAAGAGAGCAAAGGAGCCAGAATACACTATTAAATTCTGTAATGATTTTTGTCAAAGGTAAAGCATTCCAGTTCATTTAAAAACCATGATTTTGTGTCCATATATACACAAAAATAGTGGTACAAGTGGACAGATAGTAGTTGCTCAATAGCAAATCTAGTGAATTCAAGGTTAACTGGTGAAAAACAAAATTAATTAACCAACTAAGCCAATTTAATAATTAAAAATGCATTAGGATAGTAAACAGACCTTCTATTAGTATGCAGCATGATTTAAAAAGTGGTAGTTTAAAACCAGCAATGCCTTTCTTTGTCTTGCACTTCAGACTCAGTGGACAGGTCATATGCAAGCTGTTCATATTGCAGTCTTGGTTGAGTCTTTCCCCTGGTTACAAGAAATAAAACCCCTGCTATCTTCAGATTCTGTTCTCATTTTAAAAATGTGGGGGCCCATAGCTTACAGTGAGGTTTTGCAGGTGTAAGTCAGTGGAACATAACAAACAAGTCTGTGGATGACACTCAGTTTGCTGTCTCTCAGCTGCGTTAGCTCAGCAGGACTAATGGCAATTATAAGTGGGAAAAAATTATCACTGAAACAGGCAGGTGTGACTCACACATAGAATTCATCTACTGAGCAACACTATAATTTTATGCACTTTTAAGAGCAAATTTTCTGCTAGTCTGTAAACAATCAGACACATATTAAACCCTCATATTGTTTGTACAAGTTTCCAAGCCAGTGTGAAGACTTGCGGCCCTAAGTGGCCTTTCGCCTACTGCTTCTTCTGACACTCCACACTGAAGGTATATAAATACTGAGATTTAAAAAAAAAAAAAAAAATTTAAAAAAAAAAGAAAAAAAATTAACAGTATTAAATGCTTTTGTTGATCCCAGACTTACAGGAAAAAATCAGGGAGGGTCTACTGATTACTGAGACACAAAACTTCAGGAATATAGACAGAATAACTCTTACCTTACTTTGCAAGACATCATTTATAAGGTGATGTTATCCCCTGCCAAACATTATTAAACAGTGCCTTAACATTTAAAAAAATCTACCTTATTTTATTGTACTAGTTCTGTTGCAAACCAAAGATGCCCTTTGATTTTGAGCATACACTGAATGCACTGTTCATCCTCAGTTGCATCTATATTTTCACCAGATACAAGTTACTGTGGAAGAAAAAAAAACATCTGGTTTCACTCCATGACTCTCTACAATGGCACACATATAATTTCTGCTGGAGTTCTCTTATCAATAAACATTATTTACAGGTACAGGAATGTTTGGTTCCAGGAAAATTTGTGATATTGCAGATAATTTTGTTCACTCTAATAAACTTAATTCTTCTAGCCTTGAAGGTGAATCTGCAGCATGTCTCCTCTTTATCCTGCTAATTATTTTACAAAATAATTTTCCAAAAAATTTCAACTGAGACAAAAATTGTTAGCATATCCTGCTAAAGCCTCAAACTGTGTTCCAAAATGATATTTGCATTTTAGGTATAATACAAAGCATGCATCAAATGATCAGAACTAGAAGGTGGGCCACTGTCTAAAACACAGATGATAATAATTTCAGAAGCAAAGGTAAATATCTTCCCTTTTTAATATGGTAAACAGATACAGACGCTTATATCTTTAAATCAGAAGGATCTGTCATCAGGATGGACATCTTAATCTTTCCATCTTCCTCACAGTCTCATTTTCTGCTTGGCAGGTATTCTGGAAGCCTGACAAAGCACCTGGGCCCTCAGTCTGTATCATCCCACACAAAAAGCAGTCATTGACTTCACTTTGTGCTACTAGAAATAAAATTGCCAAAAAAATAAAAATCCAGAAAGACGATTTTGTCATCTGACTAGCAGAATGGACCATCATTGTCTGCCCATCTCTGCTTACTAAAATAAGAGATGAATGGGAATTGTTGAATGTGATACTATGACTTACATAGTATGGAACAGCATCTAATTTTGACAGGACATTGAAAAGTCTGCATGGAAAAATTCTCTTGCAGCCTGCAAACAGATGGGAGAAAATATAATTACATGAAATGATCAATGTCAAAACACCAGTCTAGAAGGAAAGGTGTCTACTAAAGTTCTGAAAATCATGGGTGTCATTATTTCATCCCTTTAGCTCCCAAGAAAAAAATTGCTATGTAAGGTGTGAGCTGTCTTCTTCAGTGGTAGACCAGAGAACTCATCATTTTGATTTTTGGCTCTTAATTTGGAAACAGCCTGGACATGGTCCAGTTACTTCCCTGACAGCTGCACATATTTGCATCCTTCCATCCCTCTGTTGGAAGCTCAGACATGCCTGGACTCGTACAGATCTTCATGTTGTTTTTTTAATTTATCCGTGCTTTATCTTGACCCAGTAATTTTTGGAACCTTTATGTATAGAATGCTGTTCTGTCTTGTCCTGTGCTGTTTGGCACTCTGCTGCTCATGTTTTAGGCTTTTTTGAACAAATTCCAAATTCTCTAGCCCTCTCCAGTAATATTTCATAAGAAATACTTACATTTTTCATTTGCTATTCATTGCTTCCATACTCTCATGAAAAAACCACAAAACCTTGTTCTACTAGTTTTTTTCTTGATGATATTTGCTTTTGATGTCTTGTCACAGATTACCTTGCAGAACATGGCATTTTCCTCTTTTGATTAAAAATGAACTTTGCTTACCTTTTTGTCTCTTGCAAATACATCTGCTAGTTAACAGACTTACCCCCCTGCATATTTCTCAAACCTGGATGTGACTGGATCTCTGGCTACCTGCCTTTCTTTTCCATCAGTGCTAACATAACCAAGTCAGGCCTCCTTTCTAGACCCCATGGGGTGGATTGATCTAACCTGAACCAATGTGTGATCCATACAGAGGCATACAAATAACTTCTTTAGCAAAGAGCACAGGGAATCAAGACCTACACGTAAGGTAATCCTCAACTGGCTAAACCAGCAGGTTGCAGTCAGTGGCACAGGGCATAGTTGGAGGCCTGTCACTAGGGGTGTTTCCCAAGGTTCAAAACCAGGCACCTTATTAACTTATTCATCAATGACTTGGATGAAAGGGCAGATGTCTCCTCAGTAAGTTCCCTGATGACACAAAGCTGGGAGGAGGGGCCAGTATCCCAGAAGGCTGGGCAGCCCTTCTGAGGGACCTTGACTGGTTGGAGAGATGAGCAGAGAGGAACAGCCTGAAATTCAACAAAAGCAAGTGTAGGGTCCTGCCCCATGGGCCAGGACAGACCATAGATGGCTGCTGGAAAGCAGCTATTTGGAGAAGGACCCAGGGATCCTGGCAGACAATAAAATGTCCATGGGCATTGTGTCCATGGGCGTGTTCTTGTGGCCAAGGCCAGTGGTATCCTGGCCTGCATTAGGAATAGCACTTCCAGCAGGTCAAGGAAGGTGATCCTGCTCCTCTACTTAGCCCAGGTAAAGCTACATCTGAAGTGCTGTGTCCAGTTCTGATCTCCTCAGTAGCAGAGACAGCTCTTGGATCTCCATGGAACTCCTGGAACAGGTCAAAGAGAAGGCAACAGAGGTGACTATGGGACTGGAGAGTCTCTCTTACAGGGACAGGCTGAGAGAGCTGGGCATGTTCGGCCTCGAGAATAGACGACTGAAAGGAGACCTCACCAATGTCTATAAGATTCTGAAGAGAGATGCCAAGAAGATGGAGCCAGACTCTTCACAGTAGTGCCAAGCAAAGAACAAGAGGCAGAGACTGATGCACGGAAAGGTCCACCTGAACACGAAGAAGAATGTTTTTATTGTGCAGGTGACCGCATACTGGAATGGGCTACCCACAGAAGTTGTGGAGTCTGAAAATATTCAAGATCTGTCTGGACACAATCCTGTGCTGTGTACTCTGGGATGACTGTGCTTGAGCAGGGAGGTTGGACCAGACAACCTACTGTGTGCCCTTCTAACCTGACGCATTCTGTCATTAGATTGTTATACCTTAATCTAAATTTATTTTCTCATTGATTGCTTTGCTATGTTGCTTTCAGTTTTACATCAGGCTCCAAAGTGATAAAAACAAAGCAAAATGCTTCATCATGTTCCTTCCTGTCTCACATTTACTCTCTGACATACTTTTTCTTCTCTTTAACTTTTGCAATCTCCGTGTTCCTAAACTAAAACCAGTATAGACTAGAGTTTTTACATTTGCTTTGAATCTTAAGATAAATCTGAATTAAATAAATGTGTCAGTACAAGCAGAAATTATTCCTCAATGTGAGGTCCCTCCATTGTTTTCCTAGGCATTTGTGTATATGCTTCATCACTACTATCATTCTCATTCCTGCGTGTTTGCTCCATAAAACCTTGTTTGATAAGGCTTCACTTGTTTTGTCAAACATATTGAAATGTTTCAAGCAGCTATTATTTCCTTCACTTTGGGACTGATACTCAGAAGAATGCTTGATTCAGCATAAAGATAAAAAAACCAGAAAAGCAATAAGGCTCTAAGATTCTCAGCATGGTAGTGAACATGAACTTGCAAAGAAAGAAACAAACATGAAGAGTGCAATTTGAATCTTACAATGAGAAAGGAAGTAACAGTTTCACTTGGCTTATTTCCTGTTTAGATGAGCTACAATAGCATGCTTTTGTTCACAGCTTTTCACTGTCAAGGAGATATTCAAGAAAAGGAGGGGATGAATAAAAGAGCAGTATGGATGAACACAAGACTACAGTGTTGACTCAAAAGGAAAATCTTTTAAAAGTATTGCTTGGCTAAGCAGCAGCTAAGTGGTAAAAGGGGAAAGATGGGTAGGAAGGATAACAGTCTACATATGCATGAAGATTATAAACATATAGGAGCAAATGGAATTATTTACACACTTTTTAATATGTAGACTATGTAGAATTACAACCCTGCCAGTTAAAAAAGAAACATAAAAATATGTCAAGCACTTTTCCAAATGCCTGCTCTGCCCATATAATGTGTATAGATTGTGTAAGAAAGACAAGTTAAGTATTTTGCTAATTTATGGCATCACGTTTATACCATGATTATGGAAACTTAAGAAATGACCATCTGCTTTTCCCAGCTGTGTCTGAAAACTTTTCATTGTTACTGGATAACAAGCTAAACTTCGCCTAATACAACACCTGCCTACCTTGTAAGGAAAATGAATTGCCTGATTGCCTAGTCAGCAGGGTTACAATTTGGTACCTCAGTATGAAGAGTTTAAGCAGCTTATCATCCTTACACATGTACCATCTAGCTACCAGATTTTCCATATTTTGGAAGCATTTCAAATGAAAAGTAACTTTTTGGGTTCAATTCTTCTCACACATACTCACACACAGCAACAGAATTGCATGTCTCAGTAATCCTTAAGGTAATTTCTCGCGATTTACAGGAACAGGAAAACTAATGAAGCAGTATGACTCTGGCAATGTTTTGTGGAATTCATGCAGCAAAATCTCCTTATATCACCTAGAAAATGACATTAAATTTCTTTCTTTCTACTCAGAGAGGGCCTAAGAATCTTCTGTGATGTAGGTAGAATATTATGTTGTTCTTAGCATACACCTTTTCACCCATATGAAACACCATGATGCAGCCCTTTGGTGCGTTAGAAATTTTAGAGAACTATATGAAAGGAAGGCACTATTTCTTCACTGTCAAAATGTGGAATATGTTGATATATGTTGCAAATCAATCCTCAGTACTCCTCTTTCACTAACCTACAGAGTAAAATATAAGTTAAAAATTCAATTTTCTAATGACCAGATATTTGTATTGCAACATTAATATTCTCAAATGGTCTCTTAGGGTGAATAAAACTAAATCTTCAGTTACTCTATGAACAGCATATCTTAATAATCAAAACATAAAAAAATTGCCTTCTTCTTAAATGTTTAGAATTATTTTCTTGTCCCAGGGGAGGACTCTGAAAAAGACAGCTTGAGACCAAGCCAGGAAGGCATATTTTGTATTTTCCGGTACATGAGTAATGGCACATGAGCTTCTGCATGCAAAAGAGCTATATCTGTCTTGGTATTCCTATTTATCTGGAAGAAAAATAAGGCCTATTTGTTGCTATGTTTATGACTTGCAGTGTGCAACTACCATACTATGTGCCTTACACCTACATAAATAACAATATTACTTTTGCAACAGTAGAGGGCTGCAACATTATCAAATATTTTTACATTGACAGAACTATTAATGGTAGTATTTTTTTCAAGAACATCTGCAAGAAATAATCCTAAATATATTCTTCAATTTTATGAACCTATTTACTGATTTTGGTGATCAGTGCCTGCTGCCAATAAGCCTCTTCATTGACTAAGCTTATACTGGCCCGGGAAGGTTAAGGGGGTTCTCATTTGTACATTGAGCTCAAGTGATGTATAGTTAGGTGTTCACTACATTTATGTATATCGAGTTAACATCCCCCTTCCCTATTTTTAACTGGCTAATCTTCCTTCTTATAACCTTGAAGTTATGAAAGATTAAGTACTATGATATCATCCAACTTCTGCTCTTGGTATAGGCTGGTACTCATACCATGACCATGGTTTGGACAGTTGAGACAGAATTAGAGCTCTCCTAGAGCACATACTCCACTGGCCTTTTCTAAGAGCTACTTGTCTATAATTTACATGACAGTAAGTGTCTCCTTCAGTGCAAAAGTGACAGAGAAGATGCTAGTAGCATAAGGTAGCTAATAGTTACTCTAAAAGAACTGAGCAACCTAGTGTATTAACATATTTTTTCTCTCAGCAATTCTACCATTAGCACTTTGCTCAGCTATCTCTTCCAAGGAAATGCATAATTCTGAGAGAAAAAGATTATACTGAAGAGATTTTTCCAGTACTTATCGCCAGTGTATTTATGTAAAAGACAGCTTATTGCACGCAAAGGAACCGTTCCCTGATTTTTTTCAGGATCTTTAAATACATTGTCCCAGGTCCTTCCTTTAAGTGGTTAAAGTTAACACTGAAAAATTGATATATGTACACAGGCACTATTTTATTAAGTGATTATTGGGAAAAAATTGTGGGGGGGAGGGAGGAAATTAAGAAATGCAGTATAATATTTAAAAAAAAATGTGAAGCAAAGAAGAAATTCAGCAGTAAAATTATGACAAGGCAGCAACAGCCCTGGTAGTGCTTTTATATGGTGACACATGGAAAATACTTAATACATTAAATGAATGCCCAATGAGTCTGTAGACAGGCACTTACGGCTAACAGAAGATGTGTAAGAAAAAAAAGGCAACATCAAAAAGGTAGTGTGACAGCAGGCTACAAGATGTAAAACTATAAAGCATATGCATTCTGATATTTTCAATTGGAAAACATCCTTTATCTTTACTGGTCTGAAAGAAGATGTAGCCTTGTACTAACACAGATATTAAATAGGTCCGCACTTAGAAGTTTCAACCAACTTGTCATCTATAAACACTGGGAAGTAAAGGCAAGAAAAAACTCTCTATTATATGTTCATAATGTTTTAAAATATTGCATGAGTCTCATTTTCAGAAAGAAAAATATTTTATCTTCATAGAAAACAACACAAGTGGCCCACTGTTCTTAAACTATTTTCAGATGTTAACACTTTAATTCTCTGAATTCTGTCATTGCTTCTTAGTCTGCTATTATTTCTTGCCTTATGAGACCACTGCCTAAGAGCAGGGGTTGTGTTTGCTTGAATTTTAGCTAGTAAAATAATTCATGAATGGACTTCCTTAGTCTTAGAAGAATGCAAATACTCAAAGTTCCTGATAGCCATAGTTTTACAGTGCTGTTTCCAATGCCATTAACACAGAACTGTGAGACAAGAGGACAGACATAAAACTGGATGCTGGATGACAGCCAATAACAAGAACTAAGGGACCAAGTACAATCCCAGAAGATGAAAAGGAGAAGGAATGTCAGAACATCACTAAAAATGTCAGCTGAAGCTGCATCAGCTTGACTGACATCAGAGCTTTAAATCTCATGCTCTCCTGAAAACAAGGCATTTTCTGATTACCAAGCACACAGGAGCCTCTCATCTACATATAATTGCAAAATTAGCTTTTACTCTTGCTTTTCTATTTTGTCAGAGACTCATAAAATTTAGTTTTAAATAATGCCCAAAAGACATCCAGAGCAGAGCACTGCAGGTAGAGCCTCTTAGTCTGCTGAAATACAGAACTGACATTACAGGATTACATAAATAGCATGGCTGCGCCATTGAACGAAAAATTGCCATGAGGGCTGCCTAATTTACTGATGTTCTCATCACCTTCACTAACCTTCCTCTTCTGTGGTGGCACATGTTAAGGATCAATGTTCTATATTATAGAAAGAGATCAAAAGCTACATGTTCTGGTTCAGTATCCAACCATAAGTCTCCCAACTCTATTATCACTTCTAATAATGAAATTACATATGAATTGTCTTTTAGTGCTTGGGCTTCTGAAATTGTCATCACTTTAAGTCCCTGGCATAAAACCTTCTCCAGTGTCCATTCAGCTATGAGAGGACTTCTGGTAAAGAGGGAAAGAGCAAATTACACTGTAGCTGTGGAGGCTGATGAAATCAACCAGGAAAAGGCAGCAGATTTTAGGTTATCCTTGTGGATAATTCTTCCTCTGTGCCTTAATCTCACCATTCTCCCCAGAGACACTTTAGCCCTGCATGCTAAGGAGGGAACATTCAGATTGTCAGTCAGCTCTCAGTTATTCAGGGTAATCCAAATAAATTACAGCATGGCATAACACAGTGCTCACAGTGACTATCCAGTGAAGAAAAGTGTGTGATACTGGGACTGGACAGGACCAGTTGAGATGGTAAAATCACACCGGTGCAGTTACCTGTACCTATATCTTCAGCAGAAACCGAAGCATCACCTCCCCAAGACCTATCCAATAGATAAAGCAAGTAAGCAGGACTTAACTATTTTGTCTGTTCATTTCTTCTATTTGCAGCACTTGTGGTCAGAAAATACTTGACAGGAACGGCACGTCCCATTTTACTTAAAAGGTCAACTGTTATCAATTTTCATAGCACAGAAAAGCAAAGAGTTCCTGAGATGGATAAATATCAGAAATACAGGAGATTTGCCTTTTCCCTTTCATAAATGGCCTTCTGGGAGTATATAAAACAACAGTGCTTCAAAGATTATGATAAAAGTAAAGATAACACAAATAGAAAGGGGGAAAAATATAACAAAGGGGAAGTTTCTTTCTGAGTTATTATGCTTTCTGCTTTCCACACACAGGCCAGAAAGAAAGATGAAAAATAGTTGGTCTGAGTTTGTGTGAATGTTTTTTTCCAAAACTACTTGGGGTGGAAAATGAACAAAAATCTGCAGAGCTGTGAGTACTCTCAGCCAGGAGCTGACTTGCAGAGCAGACATGAACATTTACCTTTCACAGGATGCTTGGAAGGGAAAAACACAGACTAAAGCTGAGCAGAGTGCCACAGTCCCTGTGGGTGCCTCTAGAAGCAGCAGGAGGGTGAGATGCCTCCAGGGAATTGTGCCTGACTAACCTCCTTCTTCACTATGTGCAAGCGAGGCAGCCCAGTCCTTTTTACCTATATTTAGCCTTTGCAATATCACCCCATGTCCTCTCCATTTCCCCAAATGCCAGTAATATTCCCACAGTTCAGTCTGAGTTTGACTGAGTGGCCAGCACTTCCTCAGTACTCACTGCCTTAAAGTATTTTAGCAAAGACACTTATTATTCAGCTCAGGTCAAAATTCATCAGACACATCTGAAATTGTCAGGTTATGATTCTATGAAAAGTGCCCTACTGCTGACTGCATCTGTATGGCCTGAGACAAGGTCACACCACAGATAAATATAGTATGTGAGTAATTCTGTCACTTTATCGATATATTCACCAACACCTTTGAAAAACAAAGCATTAGCCCAAAATCCCAGTATCCTCCCCTATATTCAGCCTTCTTCCCTCCAAAATGAGAGGACTGGAAAAAAACTACCCACTCTCTGTGCTAATAATAACATAAACTTGTTATATTGCTGCTTTAAAAACCCTTTCCTGACCCTGCCTATAAGTTCTCTTAAAACTTGTAAAACCTGCAAATTCTCTTAAATGACCTAATTTTACAGGAAAAGTTTAAGTTCACTTCATTTTTTTTTCATATGCCCCTCATTCTGTACTACTCCAGGAAATAATAATGCAAGTATTAGCTGTTATGCACTTAAGTCCACGTTTGAAAATTGAATCCAACAGGTTCATTTACCTTAAAACAGTCAGAAGAGGCAGGTAAAATTGTGTTCAAAGGCAATGACTGTGAGATATAGGAAACTATATGCTCTTAGTTCACTCATTTAACCTTTTTTCTTGATTTTACGATTTAGAAAATGCAGGTTATGACTTACACTTTACTTTCTCTTACATTATAAATAAAAAACAACACTCAGGGCATCTCATGAGTTCAAAGCGTTATTTTTGAGAATCACCTATGAGCCTCTCCAAGTTACATACGAATTTCTTGGGACTATGCTCAATCAAAAGTTTCCGTCTTTTATTTTCAGTCCTTCATATGTTAGTGAGATCTCAAGGGAAAAAAAGAGTTCAACTCAGCAAAAAGCTTGAAACTGCCCTGTGACTATACCTAAATTTACAGCTATTGGAAAAGGAGAGTTGGTTTGGATCCAAAAGAAAACAGTGAAACCAGCTATCAATCAACATCTCACTGTTTTGCTTCTTCAGGTTTATTTCTGGTTTCTTTTGTTTGTTTGGGGGTTTTTGACTTTTTAATGAAAAATTAAATTATTACTGGCAGAGATTTTGTGTCATTATAATGCTTTTGATGAGACTCATACTCTTGCAGCTGAAAACATTAAAAGAAATTATAATAAGAAACCCCCAACCCACAACACCAAAAAAACACCAAACCCTGAATATCTGATAGCTATGTAACAAAACCAAAAAAGTATCAACAAAATGTTCAAATTCTACTTTTACTGCACCCCTTTTTGCCAATGTACCCATGGAAACTTCAATTACAAGACCGTATACAGCTTTTCAAATATTCAACATAATAGCAGACACATCTTCCTAATTTTAGGTGTTTGTGTTTTAAATCATCTAAAATTCCTCTATATTATTTTTTTTTCCAAATAGATTCCATTAACATCATTTACAAGGAAAATATGGGGTAAGGCATTTCACAAAAACATATTACCAAGCAATAGTAAGCATTTTCCAGAAAACAGAAGCCAGCTATGTTTCTACCTCAATAAGCATCACAGTTAACTGCCTCACCTCCTACATGGCATGTCTGGAAGAGAACAGTGCCTCTTCAAACAGTTTAATGTGTTAAACAGTTAAATGCTTCAGCCCTTCAAGTGAACATAACATATGCTGTGCTGACCGACAGAAAAGAATTGTATATGGTTCAGTCCACAATCTGATTACATGTTAAGCACCTCCCAAGAGGTGCTCAGAACTGCCTCCAAGATGATTAAAATTTATATCATAGAGAAGAAAGACCTAAATTTTAAAAGAAGAGAATAAAAAACGACACCAAACTTCTGTCACCTCTGACTCCTATTAGAGTAAAATTAATGGAACTCCTCCAGAGCTTTCGCCAGAGCCACATGACAAACAGGCCTTGCTGCCTTAATAATAATAATAAAAAATGCATATGCATTTAGGAAAACAAAATAAGGATGCGCAGAAGAAAGGCTGCAGTATACCTCAGGGATAGATGTGAAGCCTTGTTAAACAAACATGAAAACACTGAAAAAAATTAAGGGAAGGACTTCTTTCACTGAGGTGAATAGGAACCCTACTACATTATTTACGAGGAATAGGATTTTACCCTGCATGATCATGTAATTAAAGTGTCAGCATGCAGACACTCAGGAGGCCAGAGCTAGTGCTGAACACGGAATTAACATTGGTATTTCACAACTCCTGAATGATTTGCCATGTAACCCTAACATCCCCCAAATGCTGCCTTCCAACCAGAATTGCCTTGGGCTTTGTAAAATTGAATAGTGGCAGGGAGACAGTATTCCCCATTACAGATCCATTTGCTTGAGTGTTTCTGAAGTCTTTTTATCTCACAGCCCTTAAAAGCTGGAGGAAGGTCCCTCCTTCCTGGATGTGCAGTTAGATTGGCACCCTGCAAAGCACCCTGAACGCAAGGCAGCGCAGGACTGGCCTCCCCAGAAGCAGTGCACTCTGCAGTCTGGTTGCTGCTTCCACTTCATTTGATGAGAAAAGTGAATTATGCCAGCTTTTTGCTTGCTGCAGCTTCCTCAAAAAGAGGAAAAAATTAAAAAGCGGGGAAAAAAAATCCATCCTTCCCATCCAAATCTCGGTTTTCTCTGTTCCTACCTGCCTGCAAAGGAATTGAAACAAGAACAACAATGTTTTTAAGAGGAGAAGAGGGGGAGGAAGGTGACTGCTGCTCACTTCAGAGTGGTGTTACACACAAGATGTTAAGACACAGAAAGAAATTCACTTCTTCACCTTTTTGCTCCCGTGTGTGGGAACGTGGCTTGGGTCATGATTGCACCTCAGCAGCCACACAGTGAAAAGCCTCTACAGTGAGAAGGTTAGGAACTGGGCACATCTTATCTCACAAGATGCTCAGCAAGGATTGTGCTTCCAGAAAGATGGGCTTCCTTTTTGTAAGTGAAAATTTTTATCTGCTTTTCCTACAAAATGGATTGCTGGTACAAATTCCTGAGCCAACAATTCATACTGCTGATACAAAAGCAGGCTGGGCACAGAATGTTTCAGGAGGGGAAAAAAAAAAAAAAAAGGTTGCATTTTGGAAGATATCTGCTTGTGAATGCTAGGACTCTTGCAAAGGACGGGAAAGAGCAGACTGTGGAGCTAAAAATAACCATGTGCATGCAAATACCATGTACTATAGCACTACCACAGCATTTTTGGCCATAATATAGCAATTGACTGAATATGAGAATTACTACAGATCAAAACTAGTCTTCACTCGAGTATTTCAAAATGCTTCTTTTCCAGGAGAGAAATTCAAATTTGCAAGCCTCACTTCTTTTTTTATCAGTGGGAAAGAATGCCAAATAGGCCATTTCCAGAGCCACAAGAGAAACTCCAACCTGGGGACAAATTTGCCTAAAAGACAAACCCGCACAGACAACTAGCAGCTGTGTGGCATCAGAATGGATACTGCTACATAATGTAAAACTTTACAAAAACTTTCAATACCACTGTAATACAAGATGACATTTCTGATTCTAGCACACCTTTCTCAAGGGTTCAATTATGCAAAGTACCAGTCCCTATTCAGAAAAGCACCTAAACACAACCATAGCTGCAATCATGAAAGCAGTTCCCTATTTAACTTGATTATTCAGTTGGCGTGATTAAATTCTAAGTGCTTAACTGTATTAACACAAACATCAAGGTTTTGTCTCAGTAGGATGAATTAAGTAAGCTGAAATTCATTGCTCTGGTATATTTGAAGCAGTGGATTTCAGATTACTTCATCTCTTTTTCTGTAAGCATGCTGTTGTGCCAAAAGCTGTCACTCCCTTGCTTTCCATGCATTTGCTGTATTTTAATGAGAAACTCTATTTATTGATTCTGATATTACCGAGAAAATGGGTTTTCCTTTCAATAAGATGATTACACATAAATGTAACAGAGAAACACAAGAGGGGGTTTTGTTTTGTGGGCTTTTTTTTCCCCTGCATAATTGCTGAAAGCAGCGTATTACCCACTAGCACAAGGCAGTAAATGAGCTAAGTCCCGGATCCACAGCTGTGCTCAGTGTGCTCCATGTGCAGCGGCGGGCGCTCAGAACGAACCATTTGGGATGCCCTGATGTAAACGGGCTGGCTCTGTTCTGGACCTGTGCCCATCGCAGGCGAGGTAAAGCCACAAGGCTGTGCTGTGCAGAGAGGACAGCGAGGCCCCCAAGGTGCCAATCTGCCAGCCAGGCAATGTCAAAGAAAAGCAGTAATTCAGGCATGCCCTCCTTCTCACTCATCACACCCACAGACGCCTGATTCTTTCTCTCCTGCTTTCAGTAGTGCTGAGTTTTAGGGAGCAAACAACATAATACAGAACTACTATTTTTCTGGGACTAGCTGTTAACTCTTAAAAAAGAATACATATCATTATGTTCAAAAAAGAATACTCATCATTATGTTCCTTTGTTTCAGAACATAGTATAAGTAATAAATATTTTCTTTCTATCAGTGGCAGTGAAACACTTTCATTACTGTACTCTGTTAAATAAGCAGTGCTAATATGTAGGGCTCTTTAAGAAAATTGCAACAGGAACCTTGCATTCTTACAAGAATGCAATGTGTTGCTGTTCTGGGATAACAGAATAACAATTTTTAGGTTGCATCATACAAACACATCAAAAAGCAAGCATCTGCACCTCCAAAGTTTATTTAAATCCCCTACCTTTCCTACATAGAGTGGGTCTGTACCCATGTATTCTTCCAGCACAAAGAATTGATTCCACACCCAGCTGCGTTTGGTTCTCGTCCTCCCTGATTGAAAATAGGGCTTTGACCTGGACCTTGTCAGCTCTGCTTGATTCATCCCAGAAAGACACAGGAAAAGAGCTAGTATCTGAAGAAAATGGCAAAACTCCACTTTGCCCAACTTCATCTTTTCTTTTTTTTTCCCTTCGGTGAAAGGATAAACCTTGACCAAAGCAGGCACAATTCCAGTTGTCTCAGTAGCTCTAGCCTCCGGCAGGGTGTCAGCTGGGAGTCCAGAGATAACAATTTGCAGAGTGGTCGATTGGAAGATGTCACCACTGCTGAACAGCCTTCACCAAAGAAATGGTGTAACGGGTACCTATCCAGGAAAAAGACAAGAACTGTTGTCAGAATTTTAATTACTCTTAGAGAATTTCACATCATGCATCAAAACTGTTTATTTATTACTTTTCTCCTCATCAACACCAATGAGTTTACATAAATCTCTCAGAGTTTACAGCAAACTTCTTGGATGGTATTACTACTGCTGATTCAACTGTATTTATAGCCATAAAGTTTTCTTCTGAACGTTCTCTTAATACACCATTTTGTTCCAGTATAAATGTTAAAATTCCTTCTCTTTAAAATAATCAGAGTAAGTGTAGCTATTTACAGTCATTTGGTTTGATATTTTCTGTCTGCTGTGGTCTGCTTTACTTGTCATTACTATGATACAATTACAAACCATCTACAGGCACAAGTTGTATTAATGGCAGGGACATATCCTAGCTTAACTCTCTCTCATATAACTCAAAAGTAAAATGAAGGAGCGAGCATAAGATGAATTAGAACAATTTGATTGAATCTTAGTCACAGTACACCAGATGCTATGATTTGTTCTGATCTGAACCTGACCTGGTAAAAAGCCCTGAGTCTCCCCACTCAATTTCACTACATTCCTAAAGCAAATGTCAGTCACCGTAAGAAACATGTTAGACTACTTTATATATTTATACAGAAATATGCCCAGAAAGATCAGAAGATAATGTCATTTTGTATTTTCAATGAAACCTTGATTTAATAACAAATGATATTTCAGCACTAACACATGTAAATCGGCTTTTATTTAAAAATTTGATCATTTAATAACTCATAGGACTTACTAATAAAAACTTATTTTTTTAAGAAACACAAGCTTCAATACTTAAACAAGACTCTTTTCTGCCTTTTATGACTGTAAGCCTTCTCTGCCCATGTGAAAATGGATACTTAGTATAATGTTTTTAAAAGTACAATTTCTGTCAGTCAGAACCAAACATAGCTTTGCCTTTTGGGAGAATCACCAGGTAAGCAAAGCTGTCTCTTAAATAGACATCCTCCTTGTCCAAGTGAGCAATAAGGGAGACAAGGATGCATTTACGAAGTGCCAAACATGAAGTGGAAATAAGGGTGAAATTAAAATAGATAACGGCATTAATTTGGAGTGAACTGCTGCTACTTAGGAAGCCATGGAAGAAAGAAGATTTCATCCTTCATACTTTTAATTAATCTAAAAAGGCTAGACACTAAATCACATACACATTAAACACTCTGGACTGATTAACATAGTCCTACCCATTACTACTAAAAGTGAGTGAAATGTGATATCCACTATCTGTTTTCAGTATGTCAGGCTATTTCAGCTGCAGAACGCCTATGCATCGTGCTGCCAAAGGTACCTAGAGGGCAGAAACATGAAACAAATAAAAAGCTCTTCTGATTACAGACTGTATTTAAAGCCTTTTTATAGTAATCCCTTCTGTGGTGCTGCCCTGCACCAGAAAGGCTTTGCTTAGAGGCTGGTGGGATAAACCACAAACCCACTAAGCGTGTTTGCTAAGCAGCAGCAATTTGAAAGCTTCCATATAGGAAAATCCAGGCAAAATGAAGAGAACAGACAAGCCTTACCTAAAGACCCTAATTTTGAAAACATGATGCTGCAGTTATAAAAGACATCACTCCAACCTGGACCAAAATTCTTTTCACAGCAGGATTAACAAGCAGGTGTCATCCTCGTTAGAAGAGCCTGGTTCGAAATGATTAATCCCAACTAGTCATAGCTCAGTTTTGATCTGGCCCTTTGGGTAAATCATGACCATATGACAGTAATTACTGAGAGGGCTGCCAAAGAGTGTTAAGGAAGTAGCTGTGCTTTCCCTGTGATATGTTCACTTCCTACTGCTCTGTTCAACTACGGTAAGTGTTGTTTGTAGTAGAGGCTGTTTATGCATCCTTGATTTCCCCTCTCTGTGCCTAAGTTACATCATGTTAAAGACATCTGATATTGATAAACTGTCAGTTTATTTCAAAGAGGCAGCAGATTGTTATTTAACAGAGATAAAAATACAAAATGGATTTTCTTAAGAAATGTCAGTAAAACATTTACAATATGCTAGAGTCTTTTCACTAAGCAGTTTGAAATGTCTTGTTCTTGCTCTGAACAGACATTTCAAACCTAGAATTGCTCTAACCTTTATCTCGAACAGTGTTCTCTTATATCCTTTCTTTTACACCTGCAGGAAAGTATGAAAGCCTCCATATGGAGTGCCATGGTCCCCAGCCACACGCCACAGCACAGAACTGAAAAACGCACCCAAAATACCAACTGAAAAACAGTCCATATGCTAGACAGCACAATCTGATGAAAAGCAGAATACTCACACCTCCTGGAAAGAAAACATTGTTGTGGTTTACTCATTCGCAAATACTTTCACCACACAGACTCCAAAATTCCAATTATTTTTATTCAGCTGTGTGGCAGCACTTTCTGCTCTGAAACACTCTTCCTTCCCTTTTTTCTCTTCTTCAGGATAAGTCTTCCTATTCCTCTTAGAGTCTTTTTTTTTTTTTTTTTTTTTTTTTTTTTTTTTTTAGGTTTTTATTTATAGCTCTTCTAGCACACTGCCTTTTATATGTGATACCTCCAAAAGCAAAAGTCTCTTGTATTTCAAAATCATTTCTGTTTTGGGAACAATTTTTTATTAAATTGCATTTCATTACCTTTCTTACTGAGATAGATAGATAGATAGATAGATAGATAGATACACATTTTATACTGATTTTTTTCATTAATTTTGTCCAAGCATAACTAGCACTTCAACATCACCTGTTCTATGACATCCATAAGTATCAAGTCCACAAGACCACATAAGCAATGTCACAGCATTCATAAAACTGAGAAGTAAGAGGTACTGTTGGTGTTTTTTTCCTCATTAAGGCACAGCTTAAATGTTCAGGGTTGCACTTGCAAGCAGTGGATGAAATTAACACTGACAACCACAGAGGGTATTCAGTGCTCTGATTCCAGTGTCTTCACTGTCATCTGTGTTTACTGACTTGAGTGTGATGGCAAAACTGACCTGCAAACACTTTGTATTTTTTGTTTAATGATGTTCTTTTATGAAATGCTATCTCTTTCTGCACAAACAAGATTCAGAGTATACAAAACTGAGAAATATTTACACTTTTAATTGATATCATTATTTACTCTAGAATAAAAGTGCACCTTCACACCTTGTTTCTGATCTCCCAAATGCTACTCCCCTCCCTGAACAGAGGTAAACTCAATCATATCCCCTCATCCACACTTTGTCAACCTAAAAAGTATGTTAGGCCTTTAAAAATAAAAATTCTGCTAGCACATTTAAAGCATTAAGCTCTAGCTTTCACATCCAAGCTTGTCTTCCCTATTTTCTTTATATGTAGTCCTGGTAATCTCAAATATGAAAAACACAAAGTAAAAGAACTGGTGTGTAATTTGACAGTATGTTATGTGGTCTGGACAGTGTGGGTAACATGTCTTAACTGAGCAGTAACATGCTGTTCAAGTGAACAGCTGTAAGAATCAAAAAAACCTCACAAAACCCAAAAAACTAAACATAAAAAATATCCACTAGATATCCAAACTCTCATGTTTATGTTGTTAAATATCTGGCTGATATATGAAACCTCAGACTGAAGAATACACATTGGAAAAAAATAATAACCTCTTCATTCAATATACATTGTAAACTTTACATTTTCTCC
The DNA here is from genome assembly GCA_017589585.1 of Phylloscopus whistleri. Taxonomy (NCBI): domain Eukaryota; kingdom Metazoa; phylum Chordata; class Aves; order Passeriformes; family Phylloscopidae; genus Phylloscopus; species Phylloscopus whistleri. The sequence continues at coordinate 7,263,018 of JADMLD010001549.1, forward strand.
CATCTGCTGTACAAAAATTAAACTATATTTAAGCCACAGTGTTCTGGTGTACACTGCTAATCTGAAAAATATTACTACTCTTCTTTGCCAAAACAATCTGCTAGTGTCAAAAAGACACTATTATGCACTGTCTCCAAGGGGCAATCTTGATTTGTTGAAAACATTCTGATCATGAATAAGATCCTCAAGTTAAAGGAATAGTCTCCCTCACTGCAAGCAATTAAGGGTAATTTACACCCACTGAAAATCTCTCTGAATATTTTGCTTCACTCCATAATTTCTAAAACAACCCATCAAGTCTAGTGCTCTTTGTTTGTGTGTCACAATGAGCACCAGTAGATAAGGATGAATTTTCAGTCTCAGAGACACCATCTTGGAAGCCCTCCTTCCCCACATCTGAGATTTCCCCAGCCCCCTAGGGCAGTTTGCTGAAGGCTCTTGAGATCATCTTTGCACCACCTAACCTTTGCAGCCAAAATGCAAATTCCTGCAGACTTCTGCTCACACATTGCTACCAGTGTCACAGTGCCAGCTTAATCTATGAACCATATCATTTTCCTGTCAACCTCTTCAACCCAACAGAGAATTTTGTCCTTCAGCACAGTTCGTCCTAAAGTGTTTCTAATGTGTAAAATGCTTGAGGAAGCAGTGGAAATCCAAACCCTTTTCCATTACTAAACTCCACCAGTCTAGATTGCATTACTCTAGTTTGAAATCTCACCATCAGCCACTCACTGAAGTTGTAACTGAAGAGTTTACCACTCCTATTTCATTGCCTTCTCTTCCCTCATCTTCCCCCCCGCCCCATTATTCTTCTCTCATCAAATTGCTTCAATTTTTGATACCATTGCAAAATTTACTGCGCAAATATGGACCTCACTGACTGAGCAGCCACCACCTGCTAGTAAATCTTGCTTTAGCTTGGTCAACAATGCATAGTTATCCCATGGGGTGTCTGTTTTTTCTCTACTTTAGTCATTCAGTAAAATCAGACCCAGGGTGTTGAAATAATTCCAAAGGTGACTGTTGCCACTGGATCTTGAACCATGATCCCTTAAACAAAGTAGAACCAGCAGGTGAGCCCCCTGACAGCTGGATTGCCCTCACTGAAATATTTATGCTTTGACATTCAATTTTACAATGCCCATTGGACAGGGTGTTACATTTAGTGGCAGAGAAAATTCCCCTTTGTTACAAGCCTGCAGCTCCTCCATGTCACACATCCTAAATATTACAGGAGACTTCTTCACAGGCACATGAACAGGAATGTGATCCTTGAGACAAAAAGGTTTTGAGAAGATAACATGTCTAATTACGGTGTCAATTGCAATGTCTGGTTATCACTTTTTTCAGGGAAAGAAAAAAAGTAAAGGAGGGTTCCTTGGAGCAAGGGAGGTGGGGACCCTGTGATGAAATGAAGCTCTGCAAGTCAAGGCAGTACGATGAAACCTATTAACTCCCTGTGCCAGATGACATTACAACTACAGACCACAACCTCCTGCCGCTAACTGGCCTAAATATTCACATGGGAGATCTGTAAATGTAGTGCACATCCTGCAGCCTGCATCTGGTTATCAAGAAAAAAACTATCACTGCTCCAAACATATGGCACTGTTACACTAAACCGGCTCCAATACCCTCTGACTCAGGTGAAAGGACCTGATGAGACAACAGAAAAACACTAGCCACACTGCAATAAATTACATGGCTTAAAAAAAATGCATAAAGAAAACGAGGCAATACCTTTTGGTCTTTTATACTGCTCTGCAGTTGATCATGAGATTGCACGTGTCTTGAGTGCTAAATTGTTTGGGTTGTTGGTAAGTTTTTTTTGTTCCCCAAGCAAAATTAACAAAAGAAAGATTTTTTGTTTTATAATATCATTTTCTCCATGTGAAAGAGTTTTATTGGTTTTTCACCTTGCCATGGCACATTTGAAAAATCTAAGTTGCTGGGAAGGATTATGCTAATTTGATCAGTTATCGAAAAGAAACGCCAGCAGTATTTGTGGATCTGGGACCAATCAAGGCAAATATTTAAATTTCCACAAGCTCAATTTCTGCAGCCTCATTTCAGCTGAAGAACGTCACATAATGCCTAGGGATGACTTTCTTGCAGAACTACTGAATTCCCAGAGGAGGCACTCCTGCATTACTGCTTAGAGTTAAGCCTGGTTTGACAGGAAGAACTGAAGTAACCATCTATTTTGTGCGCCCTTCCTCAGATAGAATCTAATGATTTTTATTGCCACAAGAAAACAATACCCAGTAGTAGCATGAAAGCGTACATGAAAAAAAATGTGTGTGATAAACTAAAGGAAAAGGAATGGCTCAAGAAAGGCCCTCATTGAAGAACCGCTGAACACATCAGGTACTGAAGCCAATAGACTGAAAACACACACAAAAACTTGCTAGACATCACTAGGACTGACTCCCAAGCAGTATATTCATCTGTAAACCACTTGAAGTTTAAAATATTTTCTATTTTCATCACACATCAGAGTCAATTTATGAGTTGAATCCCTTTGAGAAAAGGCTTAGCCAGGTTTACAGCAAAGTAGGAATTTGAGTTGGAGTAGAACAATATAAGGTCTTGCATTAGTAATGATTTTCTTCAGTCAAGCTTCTGACTGCTGAAGAAACAGAAAAATGTGGGCACAATGTGTACATACACACAGTCATACATGAAAAGGATAGGCAAAAATCTGTGTGGATATTGTATCCATTCTTCTCATCAGAAAATTCACAGTTAATCTGCAGCTGTACAAATGCTTTACAATTTCCCTTTTGTGTGAAAAAATAAGAGTACTTTGCTATTAAATCAATAGCAAATAATCAATAATGCCTTGCTATTAAATCAATGAAAGTAGACTTAGGAGAGTTGTGGGGCTGTCATCTGACTTTTAACACAATTCTAATGACCTACATCAGCCTTTAATTACAGTAAAGTCTCCCATTATAAGGTTGAAATGCTCCTTGATTAAAACAGCAATCTTAGTGGCTTTTTGCAAGAAAATAGGCTATATTACTGATGTTTGTATTTTCACTCACATTAACTGACACACATTTCTAACATGCAGTGGTACCTCAGATTATTACCTTTGATATTTTCCTAATATTCCTGGTAGTTTTAAATCTTTATTGAGTACTCAAACCCTAGATGTTGTACATACTTTATATAAAAGGCTGTCACAGCTAGGCCTTCCCTTACTGTGGATTTTATTGCAATTGTCTTTTAAATCTTACTTAGCCTTTCTTCATGACCCTGAAAAAAAAGTGTGTGTCTAGATGTCTAGATTAGATCCCCTGGTAGCTGCAGACTGAAAAGCTATAAAATTGTGTACAAGGACTTTAAAAGAATAGCACGTTTGGTCCCTGGATAGTTCTTTTGGGTTTGTTAAGTGGGTTTTGTGTTCTTTTCTTCCTCCAAAGATGGTAATACACCCGTTGCACTGAACTAGCTCTAATAAGGCACAACCGTACCATTTCCAACTATCCTTACTTCATTTTCGCATTGTTAAAACTGTTATAATATTGCTGAGAGAAAATGAGCATCACTTTACAGCTGATCTGTATCTGCTGACCTGTTGTACCTTCAGAAGCTACATGGTAAGCAAACTTAATTTAGTTATGCAACTTTCATACTACTGCCCACGTGAACAGCTCTGCCCCTGAGATTATGTAGACCTACCTTTCTCAGAAACAAAGTACCTGGCTTTCACCAGTAGCAAATCCCTGCAAACTCAAATAATGTAACAGAGAAACAATTAGTAGATATATTAAAGATAGAAAAGTAAAGTCACGCATCAATGCCAAGGAGAGGCTGTTTCAGAAACAGACTTGCTCAAGAGTTTGGCTCTTTTATGTATTTATTTATTTGTCCTGGAAAAGCAATTTATTTTCTGCAAAGCTGCACAATCACCTATGTTTTAGCTGAAAAATGGCAAGTCAGTATGTCTTGTTAGAGAGACTATGAAGTATACTCTGCCCTTTCAAGTCTCTGGTTTGGCTTGAGCAAGTTATCTATCAGAACATGAGATTTTATCCTTGCAAGGGGAAAAGATTAAAGTATCAGCATTTCAGTTCCCAGAATCAGAGCACATCACAAGTATCCATCTCCCATCCTTTCCCACATTCCGGGGAAGACATCGTTTGTAGAATCTTGGCTCACCTGAACTACTTCACCTTTTGAAAGCAGTATAAAGGCTAAACCCTATCTCAAAAAGGGATATTTTTTGCCTCCATTAGCAACTGGAAGTCTGAGGATCCAGATGACAAACCTCTTGCTGCTGGTGTACACAGCCTATTGTAGGAAAGCAGGACATGCCCGTGTGTGGATATGTGGATGGACTGGGGGACGGGGCGGAGGGGGAAGGGTCAGCATCAGCCAAGCACTGCAGAGCTAGCCTTACCAGCTGAATACTAATCAAAGAAACAGCTCCCATAATTTCAACATTTGCAAACTCTAGAACATCCTTGACACAGAAGGACGAAAGCTCTGGGAAATAACTCAGGAAATTTCCTCGTCTCTCTAATCTTTTGCACTGTAGCATCACTACTAGACTTTGAGCCCCAGCAAGACAGCTGCTTTGGCTTGGCAGAAAGGACTGAGACAGTCAGGACTTTGGGCTGCCTGTATTTTGCAGAAGTCTGTGGTCCTCCCTTCCCCCACCCCACTTCCCCGCTTGTCTGTGAGACTTCTCCAAAGAGTCAAGAGTGATGCTATTGTTCTCGTATTTATCAGAAGGTGCACAGGCGCCTATAGACCCGGTGCTCTCACTTTCCACGGTTTCTCCACCACACCTGGTGTTGGCTGCTCCCGCGGCCGGTCCCAGCCACGCTGCCCGGGCCGCCCCTAGCCCGGGGAAGGCGAAACTTACGGCCGCGGCCGCGCCGCCCCCGGCGTCTCCGCAGAGCCGCGGCTCCGTTCCGGGCAGGAGCCGCTCCGGGGCGAGCCCGTGCGGGGGAACAACACACAGCCCTTTCCTGCAACTGCTCCGACCGCCCTCTGCCTACACGGGAGGGGAAGGGGAAGGGGAAAGGGAAGGAAGGTGAAGAAAGGCACAGGTGCAGCCAGCACTTACCTGCTCCCCCTTTCTCTCGGCTGCCCAGCGCGGTGAGTATTTTAATCCCAAGGGCCGACGGTGCCTCCGCGGCGAAGTGCTGGCGGGATGCTCCCAAGCCGGGGGGGGCGGGCTGCGGGCGGCGGGGCGCCCAGCGGGCATGGGGGCTGCGCACCCGCCCGCGCACTCGCCCGCACCCGCGGAGATGGGAGCGCTGCCGCTGCTCCGCTCCTCCTCCTCCACGGCACGGCGCGGCACTGCACAGGCAGCCGCTGGGCACACGATGGGAGAAGTGGGTGCCGGTGCCAAGCCCAGCTCCGACTGGGTGCGGATCGTGGCTGCGGGAGGAGGAGGAAGAGGAGGGAGGGAAGGAGCGGGGAGAGAGGGAGGGAGGGAGAAGGAAGAGGAGGTGGGGATGCTGCTCTGGGCAGGGGATATCACGGCTCGGTGGCTGAAGCCGGCTGCCAGCTCCGTCCGAGAGCGCGCGGAGGCGGCACAGGGACTCTTTGTACCTCCCGAAGACCCAGCGGTGGCTATTGAAGCGGGATCCAGGGAGCAAGCAGCCTGCCCGGCCCCACCACCACCCCCCCCGCCTCTTCTCCTCCTCCTCCTCCTTGACAGGATATACAGATGGAGTCCTTTGGATAAAAATCAGGAGCCGGGCTAGGGGGTGGGGCGGGAACCAATCTCTCTCCCTATTTGCATTTGAAACGGGGAGTTGAAGGAGAGACTTCAAGATTTTTTTTTTTTTTCTTTTTTACTTCTCCCCCCACAACCCACCACGAATTTGTCCTACAAGCTGCGGCTGAGCTTTCGAGGCGTGAAGGCGAAGTCGCAAAACTAAACCGAACTTGCGGAGTGCCTGCTTTAAAGCTTTGCCCTTTCAAGCCTGCCCAGCACGCCACTTGTGAGCCCCACGCTCCCTGCCCTGGCCCGTCCTCCTGCCGGGCGTGGGGCAGCCGCGGGCACTGGCCCGGGCCGGGGTCCCCTCTCCTGTTCCTGGGCAGGGTACGGAGCCACCACCGAGCTGCTCGAGGGACTTCAAACCTCGCAGCCCTGCTGCCCTCTGTCTCCCTAGAGCTGCTGTCACGCCTCCCTGGCTACTGTTTATACCGCGGGGTGGTGGTGAGCGGGGAGACGAGGATTAAAAAAAAGAAAAAAAAAAAAAAAAAAAAAGTAGAGAACACGTTGAATAACTAAAGCAGGTGCTTTTCCAGAATAAAGGGCGGAGAGAGCGGAGTGTGCACCCCGGCAGCAGGAGGAGGCTCAGTGTCACGCTGGGGCTGGTGCCCGGCAGCACCCACGCACAGCCACGCAACCCCGGAGCTGCTCGGGGCAGCCGCTCTGGGAGATGAGTACCTGCTTTGTTTGGACGGGGTCCGGCTGGGAAAGCGGCAGCACAAACTTTCTGCCTCATTTCAGCACTGCTGAAGCCGTTTGGGTCTGCAGAACCAAACAGATCTACACCTGAAACGTGATCAGCCAGGAGTCAGCACGCCCCCCCAAAAAAAAAAAAGCACAGAGGTTCCAAATGTTGGCAGAGCTGCTGAACTGACATTTTCCACGGACAAAAATATTTTTAACACGTTCTGTTTTTAGAACAATGGACTGTACCAAGGGCAGTTGTAAGATATGCACCTTGGCCAATGTCTTTTGGTTTATATTTACCAGAAAAGAATTTTCAACATGATATCAACACACTAGTAATGTGAATATATAATTACTTTTCATTCCTACTATACATTATATACTATGAAGTGTGTTGTCAACAGTAATAATGTGCAGATAAAGTCACTTCAGTAAGAAAAAAAACAGCAAAAAAACAATTGGTTTGGATCACAAAGGCTTTTTTAAAAATAATTTTAACTTCTGGATTAGCTTGTAGTCTTTGAATACAAAAATGCAGCATGCATGACTCTCTTCTTAAATGTAATATGTAACTGCTGTGTGTTTCTTGCCTTTAAGCTTCACTTTCAGACGTGATTTCCAAAGTCACCCTTCTAATCAGAGGGAGGCAATTCAACATCATGGCATTTGTGAACTGAAGAAGCGGTTTAAAGAGAGCAACTAGAAGCAATCTACATTCTCCAAGTTGTGGAGTGTCTGAGTGCATGGTTACAACTTAATAAGATGTATTCAGGCAAGAAAATCCTGAAACATGATTGCACACAGTTGCTTAAGATTGTAATTAAGGATTCGCCTTTCCTTTGTCCTCCTTCCCCCAATCCCTAATTCATCTTTTACAAGTTAATCAAAATAAGACTCTTTGCACTGATCCTTAGAGGACAAGGTTCAAGGACAGATTATCTTTTTTTCTTTTTATTTTTTTTTATCATCTATCATAAAACACCTGTGCTTTATCTTCTTTCAAATTCATTCTGAAATGTAACCATGAAAATTGATCTTTTACCCCTTAATTCTGTAGCTATGACTTCAATGATGAAAACAGAACAGTTAAAAACAGAGAAAACAGATCTTTGTTTGCAGATAGGATGACATAAAAAAGGAATCTACAAGGGGTCATGAGCTTCATAAACTCCAGCTAAGATCCTCAAACTTTTTATTTGCTCTTCAGGTTCAAAACAGGGAAAAAACAGTCACTTAAAATCATTATAAAGGAAGGACTCTTTCTTATTAATTTTGATTCTGATCCAGATATTGCTAATGGAAAAATAGAATAGTCAATTATCACCCAATTAAAAAGCTTTCATGTGTAGCTTCATGGAGTATTTCATGACGTTCTTCCTAACAGACCTCTCTCAAGGATGTGCTTTATGTTCCAAGAATCTAGTCCCTCAAGCAAAACCTTACGTTAAACTGTGTCAGTGAAAGTATTGGAACTTATTTTTACTCTGTTGAAAATAGGATAGATATTTTTGTCTTATTATTTTTCTAAATGCTTATGTTGTCATATCAAAATAAAATGTATGAAACCCTTTGACTTTCATGGGAGTAAAACAGTGACTCCAAGCAAAATATGTGACTAAGCAGACCAATTTAATTTCACTGCACAGGCAGAATAAAATATAAAGAAGCGATTATTCTTAGTCACTTTTGGCAATCTACCATTTTTAGTAATATAAGCAAATTTATAATTTTTTTTTTACTTCAATTTGTTCTTGACTGTCTTGATTGTGGGTTTTTGCCAATGAGTCAGTCCATTCCAACGCATTGACTGGATCATTTTGGCAGGAATCCACACCTACAGCGCTGTTGTGTTTCTTTCTAATATGTTTTGTAGTGCATGTACTCATCCTGAGAGGTACAGGTGTACCACTTCCAGAGGAAAGTCTACAGTTGGTCCAAACAAACCTTGGACCGTGCTAGACTGTCTCTTAGGTAGGCACTGTAAAGAGTAACTGCAGGCATCAAAACACATTGGTAGGGCACCTTTCCCATCTTTTGCCTTCTGAAACTATCAAGGATGCCTCTTCACATTACAAGTTATGTTGCTGTTCTGTAGACTGGATCCATAGGCAGATTTAGGACCATAAAACCTGAAACTGCATGTCCTGAAAAATGCTGTTAAATACTTCTTAGACTGTGAGGGCTTTGGTGGCCACTGCTTATGGAGGATTTTCACCTGAAACGCAAAACAAATTTGTTTAATGGTTGTATTCAGTCCCCTGAGCCTCTGACTGTCTCTCAATATTAACATTTCTATCTGTACACTCATTATACACATTCTGAAAAAGAGCAGTGTCAGGTAGCTGCTACCTGGGTCCTGGTAATTCACTGTGTGGGAAGAAGCAACTTCCATTATGCACTCAGCAATAGCTTGTAGAGTTCCTCCAGTATGAAAATGTATTACACTCAGAGGCAAAAATGCTAACTTTTCCTTTTCTTAAAAATTTGTGTGGATATTGGTCTTTCATAAAGCAAGCAGGGGAGCTTGCAGTTTAGTATCTTTTTTAAAGGAAAACATTTCTTAACACCACTAATTTCCCTGTACAGGTACGAATGCCTCAGTATGTTACTCTTAGCTGAACGCTTCAGCTGTCCAGAAATAATACTTACAGTGGTTGTAATTCTGATGTGAACATCTTACCTTCTGTATCACAGGGGAAGTCACTGTCCATTGCTGTGGTTACTCTAGCTTTGATTCCAGACTAGAAGTGAGCAGCATTTTCCTTTGGTCTTCTTTTTTTTTTTTTCTCATTTCTACAAATAACAGAAGGCAAAAAAATAAAGCCTATTGAAATTGAAGACACTCATGTCCTTTGTCAAGATATTTAACAGAAGGATGTCTCTGCCTTTCTGTGTCCTCACAGTTATTGTTAAATTTACTATTTAAACTTTGAGATTTTTGAGACAATTACAATGTTGCCTATATTCCAAGAGTGGTTTCCATCCAATGTAGAACCACAGGGGACCTGCCTAACAAAACGTTAAACAACCTGTTATTTATAATATATTTTGCAGAATATTCTCCAAAGATATGCCAGCCAAAATCACATAATAATATGAACTAATTTGTAGTAAATAATAGTGATGATTCAATTGGGGAATTTATGAGGTCACTTTGTGTATCCACAACCACCCATCCTGCCTAGGAAGTGTTACCTTATCAATTCAAGATTATCATCATGGCTCCATCTGCCTCTCTTTGGCTCCTCTCTATCTTCCCTTGAGTTTCCACAATCTTTTGATGACATATTTGGTCCATATATACTGGCAAATCTGATTAACTGATATATTTGCAAGAGTGGTATTCTTCAAAAGTAAATCTAGTTAATCTAAGGCAATGTAACTGTAAAATTAATAAGAAGTCTGAGGTAATAAAAGGGAATGCAGTTAAAAATGGAGTTTATATTGTCAGGAAGAATAGAGAATTGAGAAATGTAGGAAAGGAACTTGTAAAGAAATTGTAAATTGAAAATAAGTTTGTTTAAACATAAGGAAGCTGCAAAATTAAAAGATTCTACTATTGAGGGTAATTTATTAGTCACACACCAGTAAGAACAGCACAAGAATAAATCAATTGAAAAACAAAATCACAGAAAGACTTTTTGAATATGTCCCAGTACGGTGGTGGCAAACGGTAGGTAGGCTGTTAGAAGACAGAAAAGAGAAATGGAGAATTTCATTATGGCCACAGAGGAGTGGGCTATTTTTACAAGCAGGGATAGATGGCTTTAAAAAGCCCTAAGACCAGAATGGAGGCTCTGTGGCCAGGCTCCACATGCTATTCATCATATTATAAGTGGATGTACCAAGCTGGCCAGCACTGAGATACAATACAGAGTGACAAAGCTGGCAGCGTGGTGCAGTGACTGCTCTGCAAGAAGTATGGATTACCAATAGAGGAAAAAAAAAATCAGCAGCAAAGAAAGGTGCTGATAATAAAAGCATTAATATTATTTTGAAACATTGGAATCAAATAAAAAAAAAAGCAGGGGGCGGGGGGAGCTAGGAATAAGAGATAGGAAATGAGATGAGAGGATTTAAAGGGAGGCAGAATCATTAAAAATATATTTTTTCTGTTTCATTCAAGAATGTTGTCCAGACAAAAAAGTTATCAAAAATGCAGTCAGGGCAGGAGCAGAAGAGAATCCAGTTTCTAGATTCTCTGGATGGAGAAGAGCATGCAAAATACCATCTACTTTTATATCTTTGGACCCATACTAACAATGCAATGGTGATAAGTTGCTAAAGCAACTCTCTATCAGATATCATGTAGCTGCTTTTATGAGCATCTCTTGATGAATACAATCATCCAAATTGTGTTCAAAAAAGCACATGGGTTTCAGATTGATGCTTCATGATGTCAAGATCCTGCTGGTGGAGAAGAATCATCACTGTCCTTAGAATCAGCACTCCTCTCTTTTTTGATGTATGCTGAAAAAAAAATAGGTTAGATGCTTTTCTGCTGGATATTAAGATAAATTCTGCCAGGCATTCATACTGTGGCACAACTGATGTAATTTTTTCAGAGGAATTGTGATAGACAAGCACAATTTGGCTGATCCTATGAAAAGCTGTACATAGGAAGTCCAATTGACTTCAGAGAGTTTTGCATGCTGCAGGGATATTGCTACTGTGTGGCATCCATCAGAAAATCTGCAGCTAAGTTACTTGTGAAAAATACCAATATATACACAATTAAACCAGTAACTTCCCATACATTTCAGGATGACTATCTTCAGGTCAGACCATATACTTTGCATCAACTATACAAAATTAGTATGAATAACTCCTCCACTGACCTCTAAACCCAAACCAGATTTCAGTGTTCCAGTGTGATTTGTCAAGACAAGCTTGAACACTTGCACAAACAAAATTGGCGATTACAGCTGCAATTTTAGAAGTCTTTTCTGAATAAATGGCCTGAATTATGTATACTTCTGCATCATAACTGGTATTCAAGATGCTCATAACTGTCCCTGTGTGAAAACTTTAGCTAAGTAAGCAACTTTTTTATTATTATTTGTAGGTTTTTTTCCTGACCGCAGCAAAAATTGGACAAGCACTCTCTCAGAAAAAGCCTTCCAAAACTGAAGACAAAAACAATGCAAAAAGTCCACAACAACCTTAAAACACATTTTCAAAATGTAAAGTATTATAAGCACAAGAAACACTAAAAGCAAGGAGCATGCTGGTGACCCTTGCTTTTCCCCTTCAAATAATCCAACTTTTCAAGTCTGGATGTTAAACGAAATGTTAATCTCCTGTACCTGAATATTTATGTAGAAAGAATGTAAGCAGTTGTATAGGGAGCAGATAGAAATGTCTTCTAAGAGATTTAGAGAAAGAATGTCATTATCTTCATCATCCTGAACTGCCCACTCTCAAAATTATTGGTGTGAGTGCTGAAGGAGATATAATTTCATATGTCAATTTTCCACCCAGCTAATGTATCCATCAAATTTTTTATTCCTCAGGCATGACAACTTAGACATTACTTCTATACTTAAAATGTTAAAAACCTTATAAATCCCTTAATCCTATCCAGCTTCTGTGTTTCCTTGGGATAGATTCTGCTTTCATTAAAATCAGTGGGAAAACATTGTTTAGTCAATGAGACAAAAATTAGTTTTATGAAAAACCTAAGTTATTGTTTGTTTGAAAACTAGCTCAGAATACGAAGCACAGCATTTTGTGCCACTCCTGCAGAAGGTGGTGGAAATCTTCACAAGTCCCAAGTGGTGGACATGAAGATGCAAGTTCCAAAGCATTACACCAATTGTTGTGCTGCAAGAATAAAGCCAGGCCTGATCAATGCTTATTTCCTTCTACTTCTACCCATGGCTGTGTGTATAAGGGAAAAAAAGGGCTGAGGGCGGATGAAAGAAAATAGCAGTTCTGTGGAACTTGCTTCCTCCCACACTTAGCAGGTTAATAAAGCCCTAGCACCAGAAGTAATTCATTCAATCCCCTTCACTCTTTTATCATATTTCCTCCAGTCTGGCCTTTGGAGACGTCCATGCTGGTCACTGGGATGCTGTGCCTAGTCATTCATCAACACTGACCTTGGTGTTACCAGCCCTGAAAGCCTTGCTTTTTCAAAAGTACTGCTATTGTTTTCCTCTGAGTCACTGAAGTTTATCATATATATTTCTGTTGGGAACTTTCCGGGACAAGGGGTTTTTTAGGTCAGTCATGGGACACAGAGCACAAGCACCTTTATCTCAGTGTGAAGTACTACCATACATATACATATATTAATAATTTACTACACACATGGGTATAATACATGTCAGTCAGCTACTCTAAGACATCCCATGTCATGAAGCTTGTGCTCATCCATAGATATTCATCTTGCTTTGAATTTAATGAGCATGGCCTGATCAAAACAAAATTCAGTAAAACTAGAAGCTCCACAGGATTTCTCCTTGAAGATTCTAGCAATATCTTTTGTGTCCACAGACGTACTTACATCAAACTTCATTGTAAATATACGTAATTGAATAACTCTACTAGACTTCCTCTGAGTAGCTTTTATTTAATTTACTGTGATTATCCTCAAAATAGGGGAAGGCTGGTAAGAATGACTTCATGTATGGGATGCAATATACATCCTCTGTCTCAAGGCCAACAAAAGAATAGGTGCCTTTTGAGCAGCAGATGCCTGCAGGAGGATAATATACCCACCAGTTACTCAGCTGCTTCATCTGTCATCTTTATGAAGGCATGTCATGGTTGGACAGAGCAAAATTGCCTCTGAAAAGCTATGTGAGGAAAAAAGGGAGAGAGAAACAGGTAACTGCATCTTCCTAAGTGCTGGATGAAATTAATATTTATGGGGGAGGGGAGGAGAGCACACAGGAAAACAAACACAAGAAATAACTTTATAAAATGTATCTTCATACAATCTCAGTCATCTCAATAGTGCTAAAATGCTGCAGTTTCTCCACTGCTACTACTAGTTACTTTAAAAGATGAATTGATGTGGAAATTAGAAAGTAACAGATGTGAAGCAATCTTAAGCATAAATTCCTTCACACTTCTTATTAACTGTGGTTAAGATTTTAGTAATCAAACACCCTTTGGTTCAGACAATAAAAGCAAAGAAAGGAAAATTTAACTGTTCTTCAGTGTTGTAAGCCCACTGAGCTCTGTAATTTGCTGAAGATTTGTTTTCTGACACTTTCACCAGAAAAGAGGGGAGTGGGGGAAGGAGTGAAGAAGTATTTCTGCAAAAAGCATTCTGACCCACAAAAAGACCCAACTGTATGTGTTGGGAAACATGTCCAAACACTTCTCTATTTAAGTCTTTCTTCTCTTTCAGTGAAGTGTCAGTAGCTCTTTGAATAGCTATTGGCCTTGGCCAAGACCCTAGTGAAAGGCAACAGATGTTGCTAAGATTGTACCCAGGCTATCCTCTATCCTGTTTCATTTCTGAAAGGGAAAAAGAGAGAAAGGGAGAAGAAAACTTGCATTAAATCACTGGACCATTTTGTACTTCAGCAAATCTGTTTGCACATGCTCGACTGACCTCGCCGAAAAGGCTGAGCCTTTTGCATTCAGCCTGAGGTCAGTCCTAATGCTCTGTTCAGTGGTCCACGCTCCTTTCACTAGGAGCAGCTGCCTCTGATTGCTAGAACAAATTGAGGTGATTCAGGCCACCAGCAGGGCCACGGTACAAGTGCTTTTCACCAGAAAGGGAGGGAAAGCCTTAGAACAGGACCAACTGGGGCTGCCCACAATAAACCGTAGGATTAATTTGATACAGTCAATATTAAGACATGCTCTTGCTGAAAAGTGGGCCATAGTGACATAAACTACAAGACAGTTGGACTGAAAGAAGAGGGAAGAAAGTGGTGTTCAAACATTTATTAAGTTACACCTAATTATTTAATTGGGGGACATTTAAATGGTAATACTGGCATTTCGGGTTGGGAATGACTTGCTATTTAACCCCTGGGTGAATATTCTTGGCATAAGTGGGATTCAAGATCAGTGGCATCATCATCCCCCTCACAATATTGTTTGAAACATTGATGCAAGTTCTCTAAACTATTTCTGTGATTGGTTTAAAGAGAAGAATAATCAACGGCACTATTTCCTACCATATTTACAAACCTGTTTCAGTGTCTGGAAGTGGCTACATAGCTGTTATCCAAGGGGAAAGAAACAAAAACAAAACCAAAAACAAGCAAATAAACACAAACAGAGAAAAAATAAAGATTTGGTATTTACCTCTTTTCAAATTCTTTCCCATCTATGAAAAGAGATAATAGCACAGAGCAGGCACTAGCAGGGAAAGATGAAGGCAAAACCCTCCCCCTTTCCCTGGTGCAGGCAAGCTCCCACATTACTTGCTTCAGTCCCAGCTATCAGATCACAACATTTTCTGCCTTGTGAAGGATCAGGCCAGCAGCTTTTCAAGTCTGAGGCCGAACAAAACAATACAGTACTGCATTAAGGCACAATACCAAGCACTTACCACTTCAAAAGGAAGCATGCTTTGATGCCTCTAAAAGGAAAGCAAAATCTCTACAGATAGATAGGTAATTTTTACCAGACTGGTAAAAAAAAAAAAATGAGTGCTAATGTTAATTCATAAAACTGTGGATTTAGGATCAGGGGAAATTAGGAATTACAGCATTTAGTCTGGCTCTGCATTTAGATGGAATGGCTGGGTGTAGCACATGGCCTTTGAAGTAGAGTTATCCAAGAGGTAGCTTAGTAAGCTGAAGAAGAAAGAAGAAAGATCTATTTACTTAATTAGCAGGTATAGAAACAGAATTTAAGGAAAAATGTATACCAAAAACTTGCCTTTAAACTCAGAAAAATTGAAATGCAGAAAAGTGTCTAAATAGTATACTAGAATCTGTGATACAGGACTTCAAAAAAACAAAAATAAAATTAGAAATATCTTTTAATTACTTGAATTATGGACAAAAAAAATGGAGGTACATCTCCATATTTATTAGCATTTCATCCTATTACTTGCCACTGTTGTCACATACCAAAATAGAAAAAAAAATCTGCATGTTCAAAGAAAAGTTTTGAAAGAAGACCAGGAGGAGTTGAATCTTCAAGAGAAAATTCACTTTTTTATTCTCCTTAAAAGCATTAAGTAAGTAAATGTACATATCATGAAATCTTCATACCACTTCTTAAAACTTTCTTTTCTTTAAGGCATTGCATATAATGAGTCTATGAGCTTTGAATAGCTGCATCTGAAAACTCATTCCCAATTGTAATATGTGGTTTTCAGCTAGGCAAGGAGTGGAATTGTGTGTTTCAGTGCCACTGACAACAAAGCCAGCTGAGACATTCCTCTTCTCCTTCCTTCCTACTCCCGGTGCTGGCACTCATTCTCTGTTCAGCTGGGGTGACATCATATGTGTGAGTCTACATTGCAAAATAGATCAGTTCAATGATTCAAGTTAAATCAAGCAATATAAAAGAGAAGTTCTCAATTAATTTTGTTTAATATGTATTGCTTCCCTGATCAACTCCACAGCATGAGTCCGTATGTAACTGCAGAACAAATGGTAGGGATGAGAGGGCAGAAGCAAGCAAATTAAACTTACACTTTCAGTTTCCTTCAGAAACTTTCCTAAGATTTCTTCTTTGGGAAGCTTAATGTAAAAGGTATTTGGTCATATCTGCTGTTTTATTATCTGTATTTGATCTCATTCTTCTAGTTGTGTATATGCTCTTCTGGTCTGGTCTTTTTCCAAGCCTCTGCCAAGTCACAGTTTCCTGACACACAGATATCAAATGAGAAAGGGGAAGGAATTGAACCTTGCCAAGGTCTTCAGTGGCAAGTTCTGGAGATGGAAATGGAGCCTTCTGGGATTAATCTGACAAGAAAGATCAGACTCACTTCAGCATGCTTCTGCCTACACTTGCCATATTTATACAGCATGTAAGCAGGAATGTATGACTGACAGTGTCAAACACTGCTGAGGAGAACAGTAGAAAGGGTATGGGTATTTGCCAGTTGTCAGTCTGATGTGATACAGGCTTTAATAAGATAGGCATCAGGGTATAGAAATGGACTAGATTCATGTTTGACAGAAGTTCTTATTCGGGCTTCTACACAGTTTCTTCTTGTGCATAAAAGAAAATCAAATAGTGAGTGTGCAAGAGCTTGTGCCTGCCCTTTCTGGATAGTACATCCTATTTTCAAAAATTAATATCAGTTCCCATGCATTCATTTTGAGTTTACAGGGGTCAGTGTTTGGGTGTGCACATTGTTTTGGTGACATACAAAAGAAGAGTAATGTATATGCATGTGTGTGTATATATACACTTCTGTAGAACATAGCCTAAACACCAAATACTCAAGCAGATAAGCTACTAGAGAAAAGAAATTTTAAAGACCTCCTCATTAGAGAGAATTCATGGGTGGTTATTGTTATGCCATGTTCTAATAAAGGTACCATCCATATCATATTATTTGTGCTCCAGGCACTTTCAATACTGAAAGAACAGGCAAGAACCGTACAGATCTGAGTTCCTGTATGTGTATGCCTCCTAACTGACAATACTGACCAAAGGTCTATAAGAGTCTGTGATGAGTACAACATGAAAAGGAAAAGAAACTAAAAAGCTTATTGTTGCAGAGATTTTTTTACATTCTTAAAGGGTTAGTACTACTTGGGATAGTTAACAAAATACATAATAGAAGCAGGCAATATAACTGATTTAGAATTTCAAGAGCCTTTTGAAAGATTTCTTCTTTTGAGGATATTAAGCAATGAGAGGGGATGATGCACAGTCATGTCATGGATTAAAAACTAATTAGGAGACAGAACACAGAGTAGGAATGTATTCCAGCTCACAACCCAGAAGTGAGTGATTGTTTTTACATGGCAGTGCCAGAGCAAACCTTATTTGCACAGAGCTGCACTCTTTGCTCTCCAGTATCCTTATAAATTAAAGAAAAGATAAATCAAAACACTATTTCAAAACTTCTTTCTTTCCTTTTTCACTATAACTGGTATCAACATCCAAAGGATACCATGAATTTTAGTTCTGTTCTTGACTAGTTACCTAGAAGAAAAAAGTAAAAAGGAAATTTCAAGATTAGCATAGCCTTTCTTTTTCTACCTGAAGCAAGCTGATGAAAACTGAAGGGAAGTGTTCAGCTCTGAAGTGGCTTCTTTCCCTGCAGAGAGCTACACTGGTGGTAGTTGGGATGCAGGATGATCACCTGACTGATTTCTTGTTTACATGCAGTACCTACATTTGACATGTGGGCAATTCCAGGACTGTCAAGAGGACTAGACAACAGTTCAGAGATTTCACCAACTATGGATCCACAGGAACACTTCAGGGCAAATTAGACCCGTTTTATCCCTTTCTAGGCCTTCATGGTGCTCCCTTCAGTAATGATTATTTGGTAACCAGGACCTCTGGCACCATTAGCATATGGCCATGCTGAAGGGATAGGTGATCCTCCTAATGCCACGCTGGCTGCAGAGGATACCCCAGTGAGAACTCATTATCTCAGTTTAGTTCACAAGCCTCACTCTGTTTGGTCCTTGAGGCCACAAACTGCAGGTAGTCACCTAATGAAGTTAGGAGCCTAAGGTAAGGAACTTCTCAACAAAGTAAAAACCTTTTTACTGCACAGGGATTTACTATCCTCCTTCTTTTTAAAACTGAAGAGAACCTGATAAGAGATACGGTGAATATAGATGGAAATGCTAACAAATTAGGAATGTAATCAAGGATTTAGTATCAATTTCAGGCATGTTTTCACTAAGAAGGGACTTCACTCATTCCCGCTTGTGCAGTATCATTTTAGTCTTTTGCCAGTATCTTTAAGGTCTATCAAAAAACATCCAAATGAAAGACAAACCAAAAGATTATGAAGAGTTTTGATCTTGATTTAGTTTTAAACCCAGAATAAAAAAATGATTTATGCGTGAGAGGATTAGCATATACACAAAGTTACACTGCGCTGTAATCCCCTGATAGAGAAATAAAACATCAGAGAAATAGAATCAGAACATGGATGCAAAATAGTCTACTGAAAATGAGATAATGGATAACAGAGGTAATGAAGGTTTTAGGAGATGAAGAGGAGCTGAGCTGTTTTTTGCATGCAGCATTTTTCTTTGAGAAACCCTTGCACAATTGTAAGAGTTAGGGCAGCCCACTGGTTCACTCAATTGCTTCCTTGTACAACTGCCAAAAACCTTTCTTCACCCACATTACTTGGAGAACTTCGCTTTTTTTTGCACACAATACATAAAGTACTATATTTTTGTACATAGAAACATATTGAAGTGTTTCATGATTAAGGGCTGAATCTCTGGTTACAACCAAAAAAAAAATCAAAAGTGGAGGCAGACTGCGTGATATGAAGTGCCTGTGGAGAGGGCTCCAGGACTTCAAAGCATCTGACTCTGGCCACTTTCTCAGATAGTGATTCTGCTCAGGATAGGCTTTGGACCTGAATCAATATCACAATTCCCGTGTAATAACAGCATTAGGTGGTCACAGAACTAGTCACAATTTTGCAGGAACACTTCTAAGTGTATATAGTGTGAACATGGAGTCCCGTCTTTACCTTTCTTGAACAATTCAATGATGTGCTCTTTCACACAAGTTTTACCCAAGATGGAAGACTATTATCTATTACTGAACAGTTTTAAATGATGTATTGTGAAGGTGGGAAACAGCTAAAGGAGGTGCATGATATTATGGTAAAAATAAGTCTTCTTTTATGTAATGCCATACTTTCTCAAAGCACTTTGTAAGCATGTGTCTTGGATTATGGAACCTAAAATGTATATTCTATTTTCATCTGCTGAAAGCAGTTGGAGAATTGTTCTCCTTCATCTCTTGTTTACTCTGGAAGGAGGGGGGCGGGTGCCTTTTGATAATGGCCCTACTGTTAAAACCAGGTAGGGCAGTGTTTCTTATTTCTTTTCTGCTAATGGACCATTAAGACACCCCTAAAAGCACACATCCCAAAAACTTACCCTCCCCAAAATAGTACACCCACATTCCACCATCCTATTGTGAGATGCTCCACCCAGTGGGGGGAGCCAACCATTCCCACCTGGATAAAACTGGGACTCGGGAACAGGAAGCTATCTGGCTTTGCCCGATTACCAGAGGAAGACTGGACCCCTTCTCACCATCACTGGACACTTTTGCTACAGGATCATCTCTGCTCCAACAGAACCACATCTGGCACTCCAGGAGGACTCACTTTTGGACTGCTTCCAACACCCTGACCAACAGAGTGTCAGGTTGTAGCTCTGACTCTGTCAGAGTTTTCCAGGATTGCTTGTTTATTTGTTTGCTTGTTGGGTTGGGTGGTTTTGTTTTCTACCACATTTGTACTGTTAATATTCCTAGTAAAGAACTGTTATTCCTATTCCCAAATCTTTGCCTGAAAGCCCTTAATTGCAAAATTCTAATTTGGCAGGGGGTGAGGGGTTTACATTTTCTATTCTAGGGGAGGCTTCAGCTTTCCCTGGCGGATACATGTCTTTCCAAACCAAGACAGCATGATTAATAGAATATACATTGATATTATTTTTTGTGAATTACGCCTAACTATTTCACTTGAACAGACAAGAAAAAATGATGCTAATCATTTCCTATAAAACCCTTTTAATGTCTTCACCTTTGTTTTTGATGGGATTAAATCACAAATGTCTTAAAATAAAAACATTTCACTGTTGTTGAATTTAAATATAGTTCTTACTTGGCAGCCAAAATGGTACCCTCACCAGTTCTAAAATCTGGCAGTCATGTTATTTTTAATTTTTTTCATTATCCTTCTTCTTTTTTATTTGTCATATTTTGAGATTTGCCTAATCCATGCATATGGTTCCATACGTATGGTTTTGTATCTATGCGTGCATATGCACGTGTATATATATATATATTTGAATAGTTTCTTCACTACTTAGTCAGCCAAAGCTCTCACTGAAGTAAAATGTATATATATATATTAGACATACAGTGAAGGTTTAGTAGGCAGATTTCTCCCCAAGACAAAGGGTTCCATAAAGTAATATTACTCAATTTCTCCGGGCTACATAGGCTTGAAAATAAGTTGCTGAGTTAAATATCAAAAAAACAAACAAACAAACAAACAAACAAACAAACAAACAAAAAAAAAAACCAACACCAAGAACAAGCTCCCTTCTATTCCAGAATTTTTATTAATATATTAATTTACATTCAGTATATTTTGACTTCCGTCCAAACTTTTTTAAGTACCTTATGACACTTTATTTGTTTGTTTGTTCAAATAAAATAAACAAACAAATAACTAAATAAGATTTAAGTAACAAAAACCCAATCACAAGCTGTAGGGTAATGTGAGACAGTCACCCTGAGTAATGTGAGACAGTCATCACTTCTTAAAATACTTGAACTATGGTTTTGGACCTCTTTAACTATTTTCAGTTCAGAGTAAAACATTGTTCTCAGTTTGATTAGGCTGAAAGTGTAATTTGGATACTTTTCTATTAGGAGGCAATTACAAAGTGGATGTAATTACTTACCAGCTTAGAAGCTTCCAAACCATTTTATGCTCTTACCTAGGATATACAAGTGTTTGAACGTTGTTTCAAATGACAAAATTACAGAGAAATTCCACTTTAAAAGGCAACTCTCAAAAAGAACCCTACAGTACAAGGTATATGACAAAATATTATGTTAGTTAATTACTATATCAACTATTCTGATGTAACAAAATAAAACTGATAAAATTTGTCACTTTAGAAGTTTGCCACTGTAGAATAGCTGAGGGTTACACAGGTTAACTGACCTTCTCATCAGACATAGTGAAAACACAGAATAACTGCAGAAGAAATCTGCTATAGATTCCCATCCAAAAAAGTACAGAGGAAATTAAGTGGAAAGTGCACCATAATTTAACAGAAGAAATCCAGAAAAGAAGAACAGGAATAAGTCATAGTTCAATTATGCTGCAGTCTGTTAAGTCTTAAAATATAAAGCACAATCCATGAAAACTTGCCTATCCAATTAAATACATTTAGAATGAGTTTTGGGTTTCTTTTCCTGAAACTAAATTCTGAATTTAGCTAGTTACCCAAGTAATATTTATGACATCCTGAAATCTTTATATATAGAGAGATTAAGAAAACTTATTTGTATGAAATGGGGGAAGAGAAAATATTTTTAGAGTTTTTTAACTTCAATTGTTATTTTCAATTGATAAAAGTACCCCTGTTGAAAAACCTAAACAGTATTTTTCAAATTGTTTTATGTTCAGTAAATACAGCAGTCTTAACACGGAAAAGGACCCAAAGAGCATGCAAACTAAATTTATTCTTAAGAAATATCATGGCTACACAGTCACTTTGTCCCAAGCATGATCTGTAATTAGATTATGGCAAAGGGCACTCCACTACTGCTTGTTACAATGCCTTTCAAAAGAAAATATATTTTAAAATAGCATTTATTCTCAAATGAAAAGAAGAATGATGCAAAAGCCCTCCTGTTTGGTGAGGTTACTGCTTTCTTAGAGGCATTAAGGAATTGAACTGGATATCAAATGTCCTCTATACTTTCAAAAACCATAGTCATCTATCAGACACTGAAATGTATAAAAAACAATTAAAGCACTCATCTGTTTTACTGTAATGTGGAATGGAGAAACCTTGAGTAAAAATGCATAGTACGTCTTTAAAAGATAAAAGAATATTTTAATGAAGTATACAAACAACCAAAAGAGATGAGTTTATAGGAAGAAAAATATTGATTAATAAAACAAGAAAAGAAAAAAGGATCTGAAGGAAAGATTCTCTATTATGTAGAAATAAAGTCCTTTAATATCTACAGTGAATTTTTAATTCCCTGAGTATAAAGTAATAATCATTGTAAACTGTGAATACATAGACCTCTCAGTCTTATGGCTGGCTGGAATGAGCATTACATTGCAGCATTACAGCTGGAAATGTGTGCTACAACCATGATTTTTAAAACTAATTTTACCTATGTGGAACACTAGACTGATTTGTTAAACCTGAACATAACTCTGTCCCTAGCAAAGCTGTTCATACTTAGATGAGCTTGTTGACAGTAAGAATGTCAATACTGTAAGATTTACAGGTTCATGAAGATGTAGATAATACTTCATTTCTTAGATAATACTTCATTTCTAGATAATACTTCTTCTTCTTCTCGTTCATTCTACCTTTAATTCTTATGGTAGATTTTATACATCTGGGAAATACATTGCAGATTTTGCTATCAAAGTCTGGAATGTAAATGCACATCGAAAATTAGGAGTGTAAGAATATGAAAAAATCAGTTAGTTGCTTGGTTCATCACCAGTAGTTCTGAGATGTAATCAGAAACCAAAATGTTGAGTCACTTTTCAAGGTAATTTACTTAGTTTAGAAGAAAAAAAGTGTCAAACTGATCTGCTTAAATGTTACAAGTTAAATCAATAACCCTACACTTTAGAATTAATGTAGATCCTGAATCAAGGCCTGTTAAAAAGAGTGTAAAAGGGTTAAATTGCAATACATTATATATATCTAAATTAACTAGTCTTCACACACAGCTTCTCAAATGAATGAGTGGTATGCAACTTGTATGTTGGAACAACTCCGCAAATAATGAAAGTCCTCTGAAACCATACTATTTTTAATTGTAAAGCATCTAAATTAGACATTTAATATTTCAAATTTCTTTTTGTATTTTCATATATTAGCCTCTTTCCTGTCTGTAGAGTCTCTCTACTTCACTCTGGGGTAGTTGTTTATATAACTGATGAACAAATCTCTCAAAACATAAAATATTCTTCTGGGCAGAGATCCCAGGTAAGGAATCACAGGAACCAAAGGATCCAATGAGTAATAGAACTGTGTTTCAAGTCGTCCATGGGGTCAGTTGTCTGTGGCACAGCATCAAAGATTGATACCAATAAAATGTATTCTCCACTCAGCTCTCATTTGCTTGAGCCTGAGAATCAGGATTTCAGCTCCATAAATTTATTGAATCTTCTCTTTGAAAAGAATTACATAAGCTGCATTTAACCTGGCCTTGGTTTTCTTTTGAGATTGCTCAATAACTGATTTGCCCTCCACTTTTGTTTTGACCTCTATTTCATGTTGATTTGGGGGCATTCTGCTGACAAATTCACAGCAACACTTTCTTTGCAGCAGCTTGCCCTGTAGCTGAACTCAGTGGAGAGAAAGCACGAGGTATAGGGCTGGTGGTATTCTTGCTCTTTTAAAGTGCATCTAAACGACTTTGAAATAGATTTAAAGCCCATGTCACAATTTCTTGGACACATTAACCAGGACCACCCCTGCTTATGTGAAATATAAATGGCAACAAAAAGAAGTGTCATAAAAGGGGAACACCCACCCACCCCCTCCCCCCCAAAAAAAAAGTGTCACTATAATCTCTCCAAGAGATACTAGCTTGGGTAGAATAATACTTACCTTAGTTTCCACTATAGCATCACTGGGCACGAGGCAGGTGTATTGGGTTTGCATGGCCGGGTTTTGGAAGTTGGGGGGCTACAGGACAACCTCGGTGAGAAGCTGCCAGAAGGTTCCTCCATGTCCAGCAGGGACAATGCCAGCTGGCTCCAAGATGAAAGTGCCACTGGCCAAGACTGGGACGATTAGAAATGGTGGTGATGTCTCCTGTGATAACATTTCTAAGAAAAAGAAAAGAGTAAAAGAAGTTATTGTGCAGATCTAAATGTGGCCAGGGAAGAGCAGAGTAAGAATATGTGAAAGGAACAACTGTGTAGATACCAAGGTCAGTGGAAAAAGAAGGACAGGAACTGATATTCCCCTGCAGCTGGAGCTGAGATTCCCCTGCAGCCTGTGGGACAGACCATGGTGAAGCAGCTGAGCCCCTGCAGCCCATGGAAGACCATGGGGCTGGGGAGATCTGCCTGCAGCCCCTGAAGGACACCCACACTGGAGCAGTGGAAGACTGAGGCGAGGCTGTGAACCCATGCTGGAGCAGGCTCCTGGCAGGGACCTGCAGACCTGTGGAGAGAAGAGCCCACACTGGATCAGGTTTCCTGGTAGTAATTGTGACACTGTGGGGGATCCACAGTGGAGCAGCCTGCACTTCATGGAAGAGTGACCCACATTGCAGCAGTTCATGGAGAATGGTTGCCCGTGATTGGGATAAACTCATGTTGGAATTCATGGAGAACTGTATCCCACAGGAGGGACCCCACGCTGGAGCAGCAGAAAGATTCCTCTCCCTGGGCAGAGGCAGAAACAACTTATCATGGACTGACTACAGCCCCCATTGCCTGTCTCCCTGCACTGCTTGGGGGAGGAGGTAGAGCTAGGAAGGAAGGTGGGGTGGGGGAAAGGTGTTTTTAAGATCTCATTTTACTTCTCATTATCCTGCTCTCATTTTGTTAGTAATAAATTCAATTAATATCTCTAATTTAAGTCTGTTTTGCTCATGATGGTATTTGGTGAGTGATTTCTCCTAGTTCTTATCTCGATCTATAAACCCTCCATTAAATGTCCTCTCCCTGCTCCACTTAGAGACGCTTTGGTGGGTGCCTGGCGTTCAGCCAGGCTGAACCCTCAGCAGCAGGGAAAGCCCAACTGAGTTTTAATAGTTATTTCAGAAGTGCTTGGAGATTTGTGATGCTTGGAGACCAGTTTGGCTACCATTTAGGTCTCACTTTTTTGAAAGTTTTACCAAAGAAAAGTTTTGGGAAATAATGTCTCAAGAAGACTGAGCAACTTTCTCCACATCATCAAAATCAAATCAGTTTTACACTGTGGGTCTAGGAGTGAGATATGAATGCAATCCTTTATTCCAGAGAAAGAATTTCAACCTAGAAAATGCCCTCCATCAAAAGTTTGTACTTTAGCAAGTTTGTTTTAAATTAAGAGTGTACCTGAGGGTTTGTCTTTTCTGGGTTGTCAAACATGTTGTTACATTTCTCCCTTAAAAACATTTTGTGTTGAATATGTGATTAACCCTAGAAATTTCATGCAGTGACACTCTAAGTCATCTGAATAGTAAAAGGATGACTACGTTTTTTTCCACAAGTGTTCTTTTTGAGATACAGTGGCCACGGGCTTGTCAGAGGGGACTGTCTTTAATAGTGATCTTTAGTCATTTAACAAGACACTTGAAAATCAGTACTGCTTTAAAAACCCCAAGTCATGCTTAATATTAATGATGGATATTAACATGATTTCTTTCAGTAATTCTTCCCACATAAAAAAATTTCTAGAATTCAATTAGCTGTACTTGAAAAACACAATTTTCTCAACAGAACTTGCTTGTGTTATGTAGGACCACGTGAACGATTTTGCCACAAAGAATTGCTTTTCACAAGCCTGCTCTGAGCTGCAGAATCATTTATAGACTTCAGAAAATAAAAAAAAAGATGCTTTCCACTTCTGTGAACCTTTCTATCTGAGGCTCAAATATTGCTTCCTGATACTTTTTTTTTCACAATCTTTGCAATACAGAAAGACACCATAATGATCTCATAGATGGAGAAATTTAGGAAAAAATTTCTGAGAACTCATATGCTAGAAGTCCTTAGCAGAAATATAACTGGACAATGGAGTAGATTATTAACATACGTATAAGCTAGGTGACTATGCAAGTGGATTTACATGTAGTTATTAAGAAAACTTACAGGTTTTTTTATGTTTGTCAGGAAAATTTAGACACGTCTTTGAGCATACAAAAAAAAAATACTTGTCTGATTCATCCTGGACCCGGTGTTACAGCTAATACTGCACAACATTTCTCTCTTCATCTTCCCAGAAAGAGACACAGCAGCCAGGGCAGGGTCCCAGGAGGGCCAGTGGGCGTCTACTGGGAGTTCTCACCTACTTTAGATCCAAGAAATATCTACACAGTGCATTGATTGCTTAGTTGCTGTATGTCATCAAACAACAGTAGCCTTGTTGCTTAGAGCATGTTGTGGTCAAGTTATGCTGAACCTTAGTAAGAAAGCAGAGGAGGAAAAGATATCTCAGGCTGCATTTTCACTCGTGTTCAGAGGATTGCATAATGAGCCATAGTGGATCAGAGCAGGCTAACACATGTGACATAATCCAGACAACTTATCTTGCGTGGGTTTAAGTGTAAGTTTGGACATTATTTTGAAACACATGTGTCCTAGATCTACGGATTAACAGATTGAGAATTTTTTTTATTATTATATTGCCTCAAAAAAGAAAAATACTGCAGTGAAGGCATGCCAAAGGAGGGAACTTTGTGCTAATGTAAGATTTCAAACATGATGGTGTCTATTCCAGAAAATTCCAGTGAAGTCATTATTCTGCTTTCACACTGTCTAATTGAGTCCAATGTTATTCTTGAATTTCTCTGGTATCAACCCCCAAAAAAGAAAGCTGAAAATATTTGGCAGTGTTCTTTAAGAGAAGTATACTACAACGTATTTCCCTAATACAGAAAGGACTAATTCACATGCAATGCACCAGCACGCTATATTTCACATTCCCACTCAGAAATATACGCATGTACTCACTCTCACAAGAGTATACAGTAGCTGCAGTCAGATTTATGTCTCTGTGGAGCAATTTGAAAGAGTGTGATCCAGAAACTAAGCTGAACATTAAGCCTGGAGGAGCTGTTAAGCAACAAGGCTTTGCTGATTAAAACATGAACTTTATTTTAGTTTGTTTAATTCATTTTGCATTCGGGTGTTTTATGTTAATTAACTCTTATGCAATTTTTATTAAATTTACTTTAGGCCCTAAATGAATATTTCAAGTTGCTATTGATAATTGTTTATTGACTATGGAACCCACATTGAATGTATTGCCACATTTAATTCCCAACACAATTATGAAAAAGAAGAGTTTCTCCACGGTCAAAGACAAGGGCAGAAATTCAGGAGGTATAAACATAAATGGAAATCCGCGGTGTGCTTTCTGTGTAGGCTGGAAAGCTACAACATCTTTAGACTGGGATGATGACTGACTTTTGGAAGAGCAGCAAGTCATCGCCTTTCAATTCTTGGAAAAAGATACCTTGGAAGACCTAGTTAGAGGATGCTCAAGCCAATTGTAGGCCCTCAAAATGAAATAATTTGAAAGACTCTGTTTCGGACTGTAGTGGAGGATAGAGAGAGCTACTTGGAGGAAAACCCAAACCTTGTATTTCAATCTCCTCATTTGTATTTGGTCATGGTTGCCTGCATGTTTGAAGTGCTTCAAATTCTATAATGCCTTACGAAACAGATTCAGTTCTGGTATAAGCAGATACAGTTTGACTGGCAGTTGTACTACAACACTGGGTAATCTTTTAAGTAATAAGTACTATCAGTAATGACATTATTAAAAAGCATTACTATCTTAGCTTTGCAGTGCAAGGCAGAGTGGAAAGATGATCTTGTTGTTACAGGACAGAAGTTATGGGTTCGATATCCGGTATCTAATAGGTTTAGTATATACTTACTTAGCAGGCCAGGGTTAGTGTCTTCACATTTCAGTAAATGACCTTCCTGCAAAACTACACAAATTGTTTAGATTAATTTTTCTGTTTCTATGCTTAGCACCACCACAACATGACAATTAAAATGTATTCTGAGACATTAGCAGAGGTTTTTTGTTTGCCCTGCTGATATTCTCTGAAACAGTCTAAGCAGTTTAAGTACTGTTATCTGTTACTATGCTTGTTTTCCCTCAAGTTATTTTTTAAAATTTTGAAAAATGAAAAGCTGGCAACAGTGGACAATAAAATTCATTTACACACAGGCTAGGAACCTCAAGAAAGTGATGTGCATTAGACCCTTTCACATCTGGAAATTTCTGCAAGGTAGTTCAGCTCTTCAGTGTCTTCTCTCTTAAAGCCACTTAAAGATAGTAACATCTGTTCTAATGGTTTTTGCTGATTGGTATTCCTGATGAACAGGAAATGGGCTGAAATCAGCAGTTTGTTTGTAGGCCAAGCACTGCAAGTAGAAATAAGTCCAGACACTCAGCTTCTCTAAAAAGAATTAGGTGAAATGGTCCTCTCCAGGGGCAGAAGGACTTGCAGCCCCAGCAGATGGCTGCTTTACTCACAAGAAGTAGCTCTAATGGGGATGTTTGTAGAAAGATGTGAGGTCAATGAAAAACGGTGCCAGCCACTGTGTTAAATGACAGAAGAAGTATAATGGCTGTTATCACCTTGCTTCAGTCTTTTTGCTAAAAATAAGAGATGGTGTTCTTTTCTCCCAGCAGAAATTGGCACTGTCCTGTCCATTGACCCTATGACACAAGTGATAACGGTTACTGAGTTAATAAATGTGAGAAGCCTTTGGAGTTATAGATGGATACAGCCATGAAAATGTAAGATGAAAAGAAGAAAAATTAATTTGTGTTTATGGCCTGCTCTAAACAGAAAAGGCAGTATTCTGTCTTGGACTTGCTGCTTCAACATCTACATGCAGAACAATTCTTTTGGCTAATTTAGAAAATGGCAGTAGTGTTACAAAGATGAAGGGGAGTCTTTTGTTGTTTGTTTTCTGACCACTCTTCAGGAACATATCTGGGTAAAAAATCTTAGAAAAGTCTGTAATACTTCCTGCATTCTTCCTTGTGTCTTCCATTTTAGGGGCTTGCCGAAATCAAGCCAACAGTTTTCCTTGCCACAGAAAAATATGAAAAGGATAGCAGTGCTATGGGAAGAAACCTCTTCAAGGACCTTCAGCAGAGCAATTACATTATGGCAGAAAACAGATGGCAGATCTGAGTACTGGTAAAAGGATGTAAAAGAAGTTAATCTCATACACACTGTGATTTTTTTTTTTCCACTCAGCTACTGGCATCTCTCTGGTGTTTCTGGTACACTGGCTGAACATGGATGACTGATGACATGGATAACCTGAGTTCCATTCCCTCATTAGTGTTGCTAACTGCAAGGGGAAAAAATGCTGTTTTTTTCGAAAATCATGTTAATCATTAAAAATTTGTAAATTTTTTAAAAATTATCTCAAGCTATTAAACTGGGAAATAGGACAACAGCAATTTGTTAAAATATTACACTTAGTCAAAAATAGAGCTAAAGTTAAATTCCTACTTAATATTATTATCTGATAAGGCTTTCCTCATCTGCCTATGCTGCACAAAGGCAAAAGATAAACAGCATGTACTTTAGATGCTTGCAGTCTCTGGAAGAAAGGTCCTTTGCCTTTCTACAGTAGGGGTTTAAATGTTTATTTTATGTGTGAGTGTAAATCCCCCCTGGAAAAAGCACTGGGGATGATGGAAGATTATAGGGTGCGATTTACTCACATCCATATCCTGAGAGACAAAATGCTTTGAAATGGTCCCATGTGTAATCTGATGTAAATTATCATGGAAGTAATAAAAGTAATGAAGAATGTATACTGTTTCATATGTAGAAACTGCTATTTCACATATCTGAGAACCTACTGGCAAAAAAAATCGTATTTTGATTGCACTGTTATTTCCAACAAATAATCCACGGGTGTCTAGGTTGGTTTTTTGTTGTTGTTTTGTTTTTAATGATGTGCACTTTTGCCCCACCCAGTGGCCTTTACCTAAATTGCCAGCTCTGCTTGTTTTTTGGAGGCGTTTTCTCCCCTCCGCCCCAGTCTGCAGGGTGGATCTGCCACTGAAAACTGAACAAAAGCAGCATCTGTCCCCTGTTGCTACCCTGAGTATATTAGGCTATCATTATCTGCAATGACACTACCATCTGTAATGTGCTCTGGGGCAAACACAGGCACTGCCAGTAGCTTCAGCACCACAGGCAGATGCTTCATCATGCAAGAAGATACATGAAGCCAAAATATGCTGTACATGAATTCAAGTACTTGAGAAGAGAGAGAGAAGGAGAGGGAAGCCAGGAAATAAATGCTGTTCATATGTCTCATCAACAAAGACAGAAACAAAGAAGCATAGGCTAGGTCAGGTACATTACTCAGTCTAAAGAAATAACAGGTATAAAAAAGAGACTCATTTTATTGCACTAGGAAATCTGAGAGTCTATAACTTTTTATGGACTTTTATGTCTTCCCTCTTTTCACAAAGAACTTACAAAAAATAGGTTTCAAATTTAAGTAATAAATACAAGTTTGGGGGGTTTTTTCCTTAAAATTCCTTCACTCATGTAACAGAAAACAAACACACACACACACGGATAGAAAACAAAGATACGGAAAGTAGTTGCTTTCTTTTCCTTGTATTTTTTGTGATTTTCTTCTCTCTGAATCTCAGAACTTTTATGTAGAACTCCATCTTCCTCTCTCTGAACCAATGTTTCTGTCATCAAGTTCTAAAGGAAACAACTCTCTCCCTGGACCTCATTGTCACATTCAAAGGCACAAGTGCAAAACAGAAAAATAAATCTTTTCAGAAGCCACAAGCATTCTGGACAATACTCTTTTATACTGTCTTTAAAGGTTGGAATGCAAACTCCTGTATTTGAACCATGCTCCTGATTTGTCTACCTGCAAGACATATATTCAAAGAACATAGTACTCTTTTTGTTATAAAATAGATGCTTACTGAATATGTGCATTGTATGTCTATTACAGCACTTGCGAGGTCTCTTGGCCAAGATTTGACCTTCAGAGTCATCCGTCTTGTATTCATACAGCAAAAGAGACCCACTATTAATAAAAAATGCACTTTCCTTCCAGGACGAAATGCCTCTACAACAGCTACTTCAGTACTCTGTAAAGATGTTAACAACATCAGTTTCCAGAAGTCCCCTAAGACATAGGGATCATCAAATCTGTATTTTGGTAGTATTTTGTTCCTCCCTCTCTCTCTGCCTTCCCCCATGTGTGGTCTCGGGAATTTAGTCTGGACATTCCAGAAATGGACTGCATAGCTGCAGGCAAAAATCCATCTCCTGAAATATGCAAAATGCACACGCTCTTACATGACCATACACAGCACATACATAAATCAGCAGTGTTTTCCCCACTATTTCATCTGATCCATTAAAAAAAAAAATAGTCATTAAGGTCTGCACTATTTTTACAGAAGCAGAGAAAAATATTTTTTGTATTAACATGTGGAATTACACAACCAGCTTTAATGACAGTTAGGTATGGAAGAGAGGATCTAATAATTCACAGTTGAACAGGGAGAAAAAAAAAACAACACAAAAAAACCCACCAAACAAACCAAAAAAACCTAAAGGATTCTGGCTTCCTAATGCACAAATTGTTGTACTTCACCCTCCAGTCACTCTTTGACAGAACCACAAGGACACGGTCTCGTTGTGGGAGGGAAGGTATGGAACGTTACCTTTGTATGAGGAGGTCCAGAGCTGCCTCTATCAAGATTAAGTAGGTCATTTATAAGAGCCCAAGCACACACCGCATTTTGCAGTAGGAGTTTGGAGTATAACAGACAAGCAGCCACCCAGGCAGCAGCAGTGATCACATTGTGTACGAGACAATATTTTTCTCTGAGACTGCTTCCAAAAACGAACAAAGTATCTTTGACATGTCTAGAGGGAAAACGGTTCTTTCACTATGTTTTTTTCATATGGTAAAGGTTCTGTAGGCACTGTTTACACGTCATCACAAGAAATTTATTTTCTGGGCATTTTTACAGGCTTGTAATAGTATTCCATATATTGTTGCTTCTTTTCTAAAAGGAGCCTAAGTAAAAATACGGTCCCAAAGAGTTAAACCAATTGAAGCTATTCTAAACTTGCCACATTTTTCTAGGGGAAGTTTCAGGGGGGTTGTCAATTTTAATTAGAAATGGCGAATGATTGTGCACAATGCAGCAGATTATCAGGGCTACTTGTTAAATTATAAAAGGCTGGCTAAGCTTCAGAGTGAAGCTAGTGTCCAAATTAGCAAATCTGATAGTTTATAGTTTATGCTCACAAAAATAATTGCTTTTTCCTCCTTTCTTTTGTAGATTGTGTTCTTTGTCTGAGAAAAAAAGAAAAAAGCTTATAGATCTCTAGCTTATTTCTGTGAATTAAACCTGTGTTCACAATAATAAAACCAAGTAAAATGCCATGCCCTTTCATAAGCCTTATCTGTTTTTACATTTCTAATTTTTTATGTTAAATCCATAATACACCCTTTACTGATGTATAGCATTTTTTTCACCTCAGAAGGTCATTTATTGTGAATTCTGAAAACATGTTAAACTAAAAAAAAATAATTAAAAAAAAATCTAAGAGGTGCTATGCATGGATGGAAAGAGAGGGAGGAGTAGTCCACCACACACCTTTTCTGTCAGGACTGTCTGACATGAAAGAACAGCTCCTGCTCCAGCACTGAGGCAGAAGCCACGTCTTCCTCTGCCAATGCAGCCTGAAGAAAACTAACCTGTCACTGGACACGCACGAAGTTGAAACTTGGGCTTCTGCATCCTCCCCCATCATGCTTGGATGATTTGCAGTGTTCTTTAGACTTGACTTGTGGGACAATTCTGATTTCATGCCCAAGGTAATGTGTTGATTTTCTGTCCTGTAGAGCTAACTCTGGAGATAATACCAAGTCTTCATGAAAGTTAATCAAAAGAAGGATAAGGATGAAATTCTCCAATTTTAAAAGTATCAAATGCTGATCCATTACACACCAGCCATTTAATAACACTACTGGTGGTCATTGGAAGGCAGTCCTTTTAATATTCAAGAATTACCTTATGTTCAAACAAAGTTAAGAAAACATTGGGTAGGAAGCAAACTATATTTTCAAGTAAAGTAAAATAGATTTCAGGAAAATCTATCAGTAATGTATGACCTGAAGCTTGACTAAAAGTAGTTCTTAAGACGTTGTAAGTAGTTTCAACTATCAAAAAATCTTGGATTCATTAACTAATTTTTTTGGTTTTATGAAACAAAGGTTCTCCAAGTTGCATAATTGCATGTAACCTCCAGCTCAATTGATAGGGCACTATTAAAAAAAAATAAAAATTTAAAGAAGTTAAAGTCCTGCACTCTAAGGGGACAAGTGAACCAATGACATTCTGCTTCTGAGAAAAAAAAATCAAGGATAAAATGGGAACAGAAGCTAAAATCCAATTTCCGTGTATCAAGTCTAACGTTTCTACTGAGTATTTGAGTTGCATTGGCACCTGAGGGGCACAACAAGACAGCTTGAAAATGTACCAACCATACATCTTCCCTCTTTGCAGTCACGTGGTCATCTTCCATCTATCACATTATCAACAACCAGATGGTTTGCTGAGGTCAAATGATTCCCAATACATGTCAAGGGGGCCAGAGGAAGGTATGGTGAAGAGCTATTTTTAATTTTCTCCCTGTTTTCCTCCTCTCCTTCCTCCCTCCTTCCCACTTTCTTTTCTCCTACTCTCTCTCTTTCTCATATAGCATGTTGATTGTCAAAACAGCATATCTGCACTAATATATTCCATCTAGAAATAATCTCTTGCAAAGTACCTTATTAAAGAGTAAACCCATATAATGATTAATTTCATTAAGCAACGTTCTTCCCTGAAGGCTCCTGTTTGTAATGAAATCTTCAGACAATCACTACCTAGGGAAGCGATATGTCTGCCAAGAGCATTGCAAAATAATTATCAAATGACAAAATATGACATACCAACCTTTTTAGATGATTGAGTAATAATACCCTAAAGAACACCACCCCACCTCCTCACCCTCCTTTTTTTTTCATCTACATTCAAGCCGTTTACACTGCATAGTGCAAAATGACCACTAGCTTCACTAAAACTTTACAATACCAAACCTCTCTCACTAGAGCACACTGACAACATGCAGAACAAACACAGTGAACTAGAGAATTCTTAATTTTAAAATATTGCCACACATTGTATATCCCAGAACTGATTATGTTCAGTGGGGATACTTACTTACTGTGTCTCCATATGTCACAGTAATTTAATGAAATCCTGAATGTTTTGTTTACAGATTTTACCAAATGTAGGAAATATGAAAACTGCCCAACACACACAAGAAATAGGATTTTCTTAAAACCATAATTTAGAGACCCGATTAAAGCTCTGGAACTTGTTTATACATATTTATTGAATGAAAACATCTCAATGCCAAGACTCAAGAAAGACTTATTTCAAATTTGAATAAGCCTCATTTAGGAGCAAGAGATTAAGTTTACAGTGGACAATGTGTTTTTTTCTTTTCTCTACACAGACAGCTATCTTTTATTGACAATAAGCTATACTGAAGAGGCCTTGCTCTGAAGGAATAAAGAATATCAGTATTGTGCACACATTCTTGTGCTGAATATTTACATTTGCCTACAAGAGTTTAGACTCCAGTAAATAAGGATTATGCGGTGGATCTGCCCTTACAAAGGTTTGCTTACTGTGTGAAAAAGCTAGCTTCCTCTATTGCTCCCTTTATTGCTGATTTTCTTTTCATTTCTCAAGGACTTGGAGATAAAACATGTTTTGAACCATTTTTCGATAAAGTTGCCTCATGTGCACAATTCACCCTGTATCTCAACCTCTGCATTTTGCTAGTTTGCTCTAATTTATTTAAATGTAAGCGTCTTTCAGCACAGCTTTGTTCTGTTCTATATTAAAATGATTGCAAAGATATTAAATTTTCAGAATAGTGTATTAGCTCAAACTACAGAATGGGCATTCTAGTAGAAAAAATCTGATTATTCAGCAATGCAACTCATACTTCTAGTGTTCTGCACAGAACAGATGATGTAATCCCAATTGCTCTACTGTTGCAACTATCTGAGCTAGGAGCTGAAGAAGAGGAAGAAGATAAGCAGGAGGAAAGTGTGTCTATCATGATATTTTTTTCCAATTACCTTGTTTCATGTTTCAAATAAAATTATCAACTTCAGGAAAGTACTGGTTTTCATTTTTTTCATGGTTTTGACGAAACAGGATTCTTTCTTCTTAGTAGATAGCAGATTTCAGCATTTAAAAATTTGCAAAGTGTTTGCAATTTACTGTCTATTATATGCAACATAATTTATTCAGTAATTAAAATGCAGCAATTACCATTATGAGTTTAATATTTGCTCAAAATTGTTGCATGTTGATATCAGAGACAATTTGAAATTATACTTTCCTTACCATGGGAAGGTATGGCCTCATTCATATCCCTTGCAGAGCAGTGCATTAACCACCACTGACACTCTCATTAACTCCTGAATCTTTAGAGCTATATTTGGTATGCTGTGTAAGATCATCTTTCATGCGTACTCTCACCATTCTGTGTAGATACATTCATCTTTTACCTTTCATTTCCCCTTTTTCATCATCTCCAAATGATGGGGCTAAATGGAAGCCATTTCAATGAAGGATACAGTTATCACTCCTTAGCACTGCCTCAAGTACCTGAGATTTTCACAGGATTTCTGTAATCCTTGGATGGATACAGAACGGATTTGTTTCCAGGTTCACACTCCTGCCATTACAGCAGAGAGAGTACTTAATTGCTGTGGTAATTTACTTCTTCACTTTTAACATAAAGCAGAGTACTCCACTCAAATGATTAGTAGAGTATCAAAACTAAAAGTCTTCCCTAATCTGTTTCAGGCACTAGTTTCTGCTTTGAAATCTGTCTTGCATGTGTCCTGCCCAGGGTTTCAGAGGTCTGTCAGCTGCTGGTGATGACCACACTCCAGCACAGGCCAGACGCCTGGGGTGGGAAGACCCTGGAATAGGCTGGACTTGTAGAACCTGCAGCAGCCCAAGGTTCTCTAGCACAGTGGGACTGTGGGCTTGCTTGGGCTTCATTCCAAAACTGCAGTGCAGCAGCAGGGGGAAGGAGAAAAGGTGGCCTTACAAGCAGGTCCTTTTCCTAACTTTCTAAGGAAACAGGTAGTTAAAACAACATTTGCTAAAACTGTGTGCACGGAGTTTGCATGGCAAGGTTTTGGTAATGGTGGTGGGGTGCTACTACAGTGGTGGCTTCCATGGGATTTCTTCTAGAAGCTTCCCTCGTGACAGACAGAGCCAATGCCAGCCAGATCCAACAGTGGACAAGGCCAAACCCATCAGCAACAATGGTAGCTCCTGTGGGATAACATAGTTAAGGGAGGAGAAAAAAAAACACTTCAACAATTCCATTCGGAAGGAGGAGTGAGAGTATGTGAGGGGAAGACACGAAGGCCAGTGAAGAAGGAGAGGGAGGAGGTGCTCTATCTTGAAAATAAAGCATATTTCAATAGTTTGCACTGAGCATGGAAGGAGAAACCCAGGCCCCAAAATGTGAGTTCTGCTGCAAACTGCTGCACTCCACACCTCAACCCACTGTGATTGTGCTCTCCCTGCCCACTCACTCTCTTCTCTGCTCCATTAAATTCAATTTCAGCTCAAGAGTCAAGAAAAAAACTTTAAAGAAATTTACTTAATATTAATTTCAACTCTAAAGTATTCCAGTAAACGGAAAAAAAAAAATCAATGTTGTTAAGATGTGCAATATTTTACATTATAAGGCTGGAGGAATAATGAAAAAAAAAGTTCAATATCTTATTCTGAAAACCTGTAAAATCTGTTAAATGCACTGTTTAGTAAATATATTCACAGATCTTCCAACCAAGCCCACAAAATAACGTACTATGGATATTTTAAAATGCTATATACAAAATGTGAGAAAATATATTACATTTATAATCTGATGAACAGTATAATGAGACATCAACAGAAGCTATTGTTCTTATTGTATATTGAGAGTTATGGTGTATGAATGGTTTATTACTAATTAGATTTCCATGGTTAATGTAAAATTTATCTCCTTTGTATACTATTAAGTGCAACTTAACAACAGCTTGTTCTTCAAGGTATTTAAAAAGGAGAATAGTTATTTAATTTTCTTGGAACCTGATGAAATCTGACATCAAAATAATAAAATACCTTTTAGTAAACTCTATTTAGAGATGATAAATTTGGCCCATCAAAATGATTAAATTTTATTCTTCCTGCTCAATTTTTTAAATTAAAACTTGCTCATATGAAAGTTCACATAATTATAAGATATAGGATTAAAGCATGATCAGGGTTGGTTGGATCCTTTGAACTTGATATTAATGTGTCAAGACTGCTCTTCTCCATATTGGACGCTGGGTTTTTTGATAAACTGAACACCTAGCAAGTGCATTCACTATACAAATGTATGAGAAATTCAATAGCCAAATTATCCACTAAAGCATCCTCACTATTTTCCATCAGATCATACCAGGAGAAAATTAGATGTATCAAGTACAGTGTCTTGGATTCAGTGTTGTCAAGGGAAGAAATTACTGAATGTTATCCAAAAAAATCTATGGTGGTTGTTCTCGTCAACACCTTTCCCAGACCCTTAGACATTTCAGAATATCACTTAAAACTGGGGAATAATTCTGACTCTTTGAATGATGTACATAGTCAAAGAGTATACAGTGAGGAGGACAGATTTTTTTCAGTGTACTAGAATGAAGTATTCATGGAATCATAGAATCATTTTGGTTGGAAAAGACCTCTAAGATCAAGTCCACTTGTGATGAACTTAATTCAGCGGACTAGGACCGTTTTCTGTGTTACAAATCAATGGAAAAACAATCCTCATCTTTATTCTTGAAAGGGAAAGCAAAACTTTTTTTTCCAAAACCATAGTTTTCCACACTACCTACCCATATCATGGAGTAGTTGAAACTGGAACCCCAGCCTGCTGGTTAGTTATCTGGCTGGTACTGTACTCTGTAGCTCTGGATCTTTGTAATGCCAAAGTTACCAATAAAGCTGCCTGAGAAATAGGTTGTTTCCTATGTAAAGTATTTGAGTTACAAAATCACTGTATTTTTTCAATAATAGTTTCAACTCTTAGCAAATAGATATATTTGCCCCCTGGGAGATGAAAACTCAGTGCATTAAAAAAATAGTCATGTTACATGTTGGCCAGAAGTGCATCAAGGGGAAAAATCTTTGCTAATGAACCAAACCTACTGAGAGTAGTGGCATGAGGTTTCTGAATACCCATGGGGCATTATTATCAGCAGATGTGAATAAAATGTTTCAGCTGAGTATTTCTGACATTCAGGTGTTTCTGGGTGTGTTGAACAGATGCAATTTTCTGCAGAGGGCAGACACATCTTTCTAGTTTTTATTTTGGTCAAAATGTATTAAATATGTTTGGAGAAAATATTTTCATCAGATATTTGTGTATATGCATCTCTTTCTTCTACCTGGTACCCTACCACAAAACCAAGAATTATTTCATTACCATTGGATTTGTTTTGCTTCCTTGCTCTCAGAGAGGCAGCATGTTTGAGAGAACATCTTTTCAAACACAATATGCACTTTGATATTAACAAAAATAGCAAGAAAATAGAATAAAAACAAAAATGTAATTGCTTTTGCTGCATGATTGATTGCTTCCACAATACAATTAAGCAGAAGGGAAAAATTACTGCATTTTGGCAGTTAATTCGGAGTGTAGCACACCACTAGTCCTCAGAGAACTTAATTTTCTGCCAAAACTAAAGAAAACATATTAAAAATGTACCTGATCACCTGTAAAGCTGATTCAAACAATTGTTTCTAAGTATTGGGACCAATGCTGCTTAACATCTTTGTCAGTGACATGAACAGTGTCGTGTGATAGAGGGCACCCCCAGCAAGCTTGCCCGTGACACCAGATTGTGTGGTGCAGTTGCCATGCTGGAGGTAAGGGATGTCATTCAAAGGGACTTTGAGAGGCTTGAGAAGTGGTGTATGAGAAACTCATGAGGTTCAACCAGGCCGAGTGCAAGGTCCTACACAGGCAATCGCAAGCACAGATACACTCTGGGAGGGGAATGACTTGGTAGCAGCCCTGGGGAGAAGGAGTGCATCCAGCTCTGGGTCCCCAGCACAGGAAGGACATGGACCTGTTGGAAGTACTCCAGATACGGAACATGAAGTTGACCAGAGGGCTGGAGCACATCTTCCATGAAGATAGGTTGAGACAGCTGGGCTTACTGACTGGAGAAGAGACTGCTACGGGACCATCTTTTTATCCTTTATCCTTCCAATGCCTAAAAGGAGCCTGCAAGAAAGCTGAAAGGAGTTTTTACAAGGGCATGTAGTGACAGGATATGGGGGTATGACTTTAAACTGAAAGAGGGCAGATTTAGCCTAGACATTAGGAAGAAATGGAGTACTGGGAGTGTAGTGTGGCACTGGAACAGGTTGCCCAGAGAAGCTGTGGAGGTCCCATCCTCAGAAGTGTTCAAGGTCAGACTGGATAGGGTTTTCAGAAACCTGGTATAGCAGAAGGTATCCCTATCCATGGTGGGGATTGGAATTTGAATTGGATGATTTTTGAGATCCTTTGCCACCCAAACCATGCTAGGATTCCATGATTCTGTGAAGAAGACTAAGCTACATATTCTAATTCGGTGTAAGAGCACAGACTGTTTTAACTAAAGCCATCCCTGCCTTGAATTGAAGGGCTTTACTTACAGAAAACAGTTTTTCCTTCAATAGAATTTTTTCTGCTAACTAAACCATCATTATATCATGCAGCAAAACATATTTTTTAAAATATTATGGAAGAATAGCTTTGACAGATCTAAAAATATAAGAAAAAGGAATGGTATTGGGTTTATAAAATAGGGAAACTCATCTGTATGCGTTAAAGCATATCTGTATTTTCATATCTTTATATGTATACAGATGTGTTTACACACATACTTACTTATATATATACATACAAGGTCATTTGGCTCATGCCAAACTACTGTTACTCTTTAGGTGGCAAGAGTTTATTTACCTATGAATGCAATATTACCTAGGTGCACTCTATAGTTATTTTACTCACTATTTAAAGGTTTTCTAACACATTTTTGAGGCACAAAAGAGCATGAGATGATGGTGGTATTTTAATAGATTAACACTGACATTTTAACTTCAGTTAATTTCCTTTTTTAGCTTTAAGTTATGTGATCTGTTTCTGTAGCACATGGTTAAGGTTTGTCCTGTCTGTAAAAGAAGTAATTTTCCTTTTAATTTCATTTGATTTAGATATGTAGAAATTTATATACAGCATGATATCTCACTTTAACAAATCTGCTTAATAGTAGTAGTAGAAGGAGAAGTAGTAATAACCGTAATGATAGCAATTGTAAAATCTTGCAAAATCTGCTTCCTCCAGGTGGCAGGGGTGAAATCAAATTGGCATTTCTGTATGCTCAGAACAATAAGATTTTTTGTGAATTTTCTGATATTTCTGTTTTCATATCTTATCCTCTTATTTTGTTATTAGAAAAAAATTCAATTTTAAAGCCATTTGCACTTACAAGTGAGGAAAAACATGCACTTCTGCAGGTAAAGTCCCAGCTCTGCAAGTATGAGTGCAGTGGAAGAAGTCTGAGACATAAGTAGAGCAAATATGTAATTACTGCTTGATTCAAAAACCTTATTTATTTCTGGTTAATGCAGGTTTTGAAAGCAAGTGCTTTGTGTGTTCATTTATTTATCTATCTAATTCACAGCTACTTAATAGCAGTCTGGCAGCAGATACTTGAGCAATTGATAAAGACATTATATCTGGCTCACCTGTTCTGTCCTGAATTTCTTTTGATAAAGGACAAAATACTAATTCAACCTTAAAAATGGACCTGTCTTCTATGTTTCCTGACAATGCAAACATCCCTTCAGTAACTGTGTCAGGCTCCAAGACTCTTTTTAATAAGAAAATTACTTGTAGTACACTTTATTCTTAAACTACAATAATAACTAGTAATAAGTCAAATATTTTTTTTCAGTTCTCTCCACTGATTCATTTGGAGACAAGTTTTGAAAGTGTATCTGCATTCTGCATGTCTGAGGATCCTCTTTACCACAGCAAGAGAAGAAAGAATGCTGCAGGATCTTAATCACTCCTCTTAAATGCATTGTGAGAGAAATA
The DNA here is from genome assembly GCA_017589585.1 of Phylloscopus whistleri. Classification (NCBI taxonomy): domain Eukaryota; kingdom Metazoa; phylum Chordata; class Aves; order Passeriformes; family Phylloscopidae; genus Phylloscopus; species Phylloscopus whistleri. The sequence continues at coordinate 7,304,284 of JADMLD010001549.1, forward strand.
GAAAAAAAAATAGAAGATGTATCCAGCTGTCTTCTCTCTGTTCTTTTTTTCCAAATTTGTGCTTGTTATCCAAAGAAAAAAAAAAGTGTCTAAGATTTGATTGTACCTAAAGAATACCCAAAAAAGTAGTTCTGTATACAAAATAGTCTCAGTGACAGAAGAATTCTGATGCAGTTGCCAGACAAAATAACTCCATTATTAAAATTTTGGGCCCTTTAAAAACCAATGGTATTGATAAAAGATTTACTTGATATTCAATACATTTAATTTTGAGAATTTATATAAAGATATTATTGATTTCTCTCAAAATTTCCAATAAAAACATTTAAGGCAATCATTTCCCTATGGTCCAATACCCTGACGAATCACACAAGAGAAAAAAATAACTAGATATAAAAAATCATGGAGCGTGATAGCAACAGACAAGCTGGGTTAGAAACTAAGCAAATAAGCAAGACATGCTAATTCATAATTATATGTGGATGTACAAATGTAAGAATGAGCTACTATACACATACGCACATGGGGTGAAACTGAGAAAAGCAAATCTATATAACTGAGCAAGAGGTAAAGACAGGTATAGATAAGGCATAGGTAGGATAGAAATAGACAGCATGAATAAAGAATGCAACTTCCTGCAACAGATAACACTGAAATGTTACCATGAAATAATATTTTTATCCTTGCATCGTTTTTTCCCCTCCTTGTCAAATAAAATATTTATGGAAATGTAGTTATGATATCTACTTAAAAAATAGCTACTAAAAATAACAATGCTTTTAAATATACTCTTGGGAGATGACTTGATGAATGTATGTTTTCCATGTAAAAAACATAAATTAATACTACAGAACTAGCTTAACAAATAAGTTTTTAACATAAAATTGACTACTTTCCTAAAAAAAAAAAAAAAAAGAAAAGAAACCAAAAGGAAAACTAAAGTAAATTAAAAATGAAAAGGAAAAAATGTTTAAATATTTCTTTTTAATTTGGTTATGGTTTTGTTTGTATTTTAAATAATTTAAGTCTACTAGCATCTGCATTGTAACTCTGAATAACAGGAATTCCCCACTGAAGGCACATGGATACATCAGAAATCTGAAAAAATTCTCACCATTTTCAAAATCAGGATGATTTTTATTATTTCAACATCTACCACAGGTCTCATTCCTCAGGCACTTACACGGTAAATTATCGTTAGACAGAGATGGAAATAAGCTAACACACACCAGAGGAACGTATCAGCTATTTCCACATTGGGACCATGGTTTTCTGCAGGATGGAGACAGGATAGAAAAGGCTTAAAAAGACATTTGTACCTACATGTGGCACTGGTACTTCACAGCCCAAACATTCTCAATATGCACACACACAATCCCTCAGCAAAACCAGCAGCTCAGTGAGATTTAGATCCAAATTTTATCTAAGTCTACTACCTTTTGATCAAGAGTTTTGGTGTGGATCAGTCACTACGACTGCTTAAAACAAGCCTGTGCTTTGAAAGGTTTTTCTAATAACCAGACATAGGGGAATTCAGGGATTTTTTTTTTTTTAAACTCTGTGTGCATGCATGTTGGTATCCATTCTGATTTTGCAAATAGGACCACATTTTACAATCTGAAAATGAACATAAAACTGTTTGCATAACATCTGCACTGCTTGGAGGGTTGGAACACTTCAGCAATTAGGTCCATGCTCTCTTCACTTGCAATTCAGACTACTACTACAGTTGAGCTAATTTAATGTTTAGTTAAAGGAGAAGACGTGTTTTTATTTTCCCTTAATGATTAATGCTGTATTGGAAAGCATCACATAAATTGTTTTACTTTTAAGCAGGTAGCTCTAAAAATATTTTCCATATATATTTTAAAGTGAAAGAAACTTTGAAGGATACTAATTTAATCTGTTTAATATGTGACTGTTTTCATCTACAGTGTGTGTTTTAATTTGACTGATTTTACACAGCTGTCATTCTACAGCCTATAATCTGTATGCATGTGATATAAGCATAACCTTTAATGAACAAGATTCACAGGCAAAAGTTGCTAATATAATGCTAGCATAGCAGCACCTGCCAACACCTCTACAATTAGAAGTCTGTGTCAGCATTTCAATTATAAAGCAACTTCTAATTTAGAGGATCATAACTTGACAGTAAAAATTCTTTCTGTGTTGCAAGTTGACATACAAGGTCTCAGTTCAAAGCATTTTTATTAATAGAGGTTTAAATTGGTTTAGATATTATGAAGGTATAGAAGACTACAGTGAAAAATGAAAACATTCTGTGGATGTTTTTTCATCACCACTGTAGCTCAAATGCTTTGAAAGGGAAATCCACAAACATTACAGTTGTTTATGTATAACTAGGATCAGTGACCAATTTTATTTTTTCTATTAATTTAGTAGTAAATTTTAAAACTCCAAAGTGTTATGTTTCTTTCTGTTGTTTTGGGGATGCATATTTATCATTAACATTAAGTATAATAAATTAATTGTTTAAACTATTTATTTCTGAGTGCATCAATTCACTTCTAAAGCAGATCATGGCAGTACATATGTGAACCTATGGAACAGAGGTCTCTCCATAATGAAATATCATTTACTAATAGCATTTCCATGAATTACAAATTTCCCAAGTGTGTATTGACACAATTGTTCCAGCTGAGAAATTACCATGTACTATGTCAATAAGCTACTTATCATAGTTGCCTATTGCTTTGCACTGACACAGTAACTACTAACTACTGCTCAGACATTGCACTATCTATTGTGGAAAGGAAATAATTTTCAGTTTGTGACAGGGTTAGGATCCACTGAGGGAGATAAATGACAAGGATTTCAATCTGTTCTTAGATGGGTGGCTGCAAGAGGCAAAAATGTCAATAACAACTAAATCATTTTTGTGACCTTGCTGAGTATATTCCCCTCCACCCTATTTCTAGCCCTTTCATGCTGTTTTCAAAGCCCTAGAGGACTGAAAAGCATTGTGAGGAGGTCCTAGAGTCCAACAGTTACATGGAATAATGTGCAAAGGTTCGCATTGCATTCTTTTGTTGCCTGATAGAAAAGAGCATCTGAGCTTGACAGGGAAAGTAAAGAGAATTACCCCTGAGGAAGGTCAGAATACTGTGGGCAACCTGAGGTGCTGGAGGAAGGGTAGCTTGCAAGCCACCGCAGCAGGGGAAGCTTCTCAGTCAAAGCCAGCAGCCAGCTCATTGGGCCAGAGCTTGATACAGAGCTGCTCTTCATCTGGGGCACACTACTACACGAACATGTGCACATAGCAGCTGCTCCACGGCAGAGAGAACCCACACCTCCCTGCAAATGACTGTGCAGTCAAAAAGACAGCTCCTCAAAGGGTTCTCCAAGCAACGTGTTAAATCTGTGTACTTCACAACCACCTTAGCCCTCTTGTGGGCAGGGCAGCTCTTTCCTTGCTGAGACACATTGCTCCCACAGGTGGAAACCTTTGTGTCACGGTTCCAGCAGGCACCTCGGAGCTCCAGGGTTGCAAGCAGAGGCAGTGACTTGCACTGCTGTGCCAGCAGCAGGTCCTGGGGATTTATAGGTTGTGGTGTCTTGTACTACTCCCTTTAGGTTCAAGAATGGTATCTGTAAACATAGCTTGCTACTGGGCAGTAATTAGTGGTTTGTAAATGCATTGGAAATTAACTTTAATAAAGCTATCACAAGTAAGGGAAAGCTGGGGGAACAAAGTTATCAAACAAAAGTAAAGAGCATGTACATGAATAACATGGGTTTATTTTCTAGTCCTTCACCTCCATGTACTGCTATCACACCTGAACTGCATTTGGCTGAAATTATGACAACCATAATAATACATTAATCACTCATACTCCTCTATCACTCTTCAATGCTCATTATCTTACAGAGGGCTTTTAATTGGTAGCTGTTTTCTCTATCATTTCCCGCAGTGTCTTAAATCTTCCAGAAGTCTAGGTATTGTAGTTGTCCCTCACAGTAATTTAGTGATTTGGTAAAGTCACAATGTTTTCCACCATCTTTTAGAGGTCATAAGTACACACAATAGTTCAGAAGTGTGGTGTGTGGTTTGTATTATTCATACACAATTCAGTCAACACCATACCACACACTATTCTACTGTCTTCTTGTTTCCATTTAGAAGTCTTTCTAACAATGAAAAAAAAAAATAAATTACTTCAGTATTTCCAGAAAAGGAAAGTTCTTACCTTCTTAATTAATTTTCTTGATTCAACCATAGCATGCTAATGGTCAGAAGATATGCTTGAAATAAACTTGAACTATTATATAATTGTGCAGAGGTGTCCTAATCAAGACCCTTTCTAATGCATATAATGAAAACCTAAGCCATACTATTATTTGTTATGTTTTGTGTCTGTCATTTAAACTCGAAAATTTTTCTACTTTTCTTGCAGATTATGACATCCAAGCTTATCAACGAGTGATAGTTCATCAGTACTTCATAGAGACTTTCTATCCGGAAAGTTTGGACCTGTATTTTCTACAAACATTAAAATAAATACTAGTTATCTGTATAATGCATTAGAAAACAACTTTGCAGCACCCTCTAGTGACACATTACCAAATCAGAATGTTCTGGAAAATGAAGTGACCAGGGAGACAGGCTTCCTCCTAAGAAAAACACTTTTGACATTACCATGATGGTAGAAGGTGTTCACTTTCACCATTCTAATCTCATAAAGTAAATTACCAAGACCTTACCTCTCCAAGGCACTTATAAACAAAAATGCATTTTCTTGATCTGAAATCATTCCAGTAAAGGAACTGGATTTATTTTGTGCTTGAAATGACTCTGGTAATATAAAATAAACTATATATATATTTATATATCTGTTAAGAAGCTAAATTGATGCCTGAGGAATTCCTAAACCCCTTTTATTCCTTGTGACTTAGATCTGTCATTGTTCAGTGCTTCCTGTGTCAGTGTGTTCCTACAGCACGAAGATGTGACAGCAGACACCTGACAGCTGAAAGATCTGCTTCACTGCATGGAAGGATTTGAGTATGACTTCTGGAGTTTAGTAGAATTTGGCTCCTAAGCATTTAAAATCAGCTAGAGATCAACTCATATCCTAAGCTTATAAATATTTTTTCTCCCCTTAAAACCACTGTAGCCCAGGTGCTAATACAAAACCATGCATGTGTATGAAAATTAGGCTTTATCACTGCTTTATACCCAAAATTGTAGTAATCCATTTTAGGAAACAGTACATATCTTAATGAAGGGAAAAGATTTTTAGCAAGGTATTGGTGGGTTTGTTATTCCATTAACATCTATGTTGTTCTAAATTGAATTTATGAAGCTAGCTGCCTCATCTTTTTAAAAAGAAAGCTTTGGATACTATATTGTGCAATTCAAATTTTGGCTTATGGGGTTTTTCATTCTTTTTTCCTCTCCAAGAAAACAGCATACACCTCTAATAAACTAATAAAGAGCATAATATGTGTGTGTGTGTGCATGTGCATGTGTGTGTGATTTTTTGTCTTCAGAATTAAACTGCTTAGAAACAATGACATAGAAGTTCTCATTCTGTTAAATGATGCTTTGCCAGTAGAGTATGACACTTCTTTCTATCCTAAATCTGGAAATACCCAAAGAGGTATAATGGTGTCATTTACGTACAGTATGTAGCGGAGATCCTGAGGAGTTGTGATAATTTGAGTTGTTTTGCTACATTTAGAAGTGTGTCCCTTTAGACAGAGGGGGAAGTAAGTAATGCAGTTTTCTCAGAAAAAGAAACATTACTACCTTCTTTCATTCTCTCAGCTCTCTCCTCTAAAATAATTGTTTCCATACTGTTATATACACATAAAAATGACAATATGGAATAAGGACAACTTGTTTGGTGTTGATACACAATGTGAAACCTAAGATCCTCCTGTCTTCTTTCATTTATTCTTAATTACTGAATAAATTAATCTGTCCTTTCCCAATCTAATGACCAAATAATTTTAAGAAAGATTTTCTTTGTAAAGGTTCCTTGAATTCAGCATTTCTTGAATGACATGTATGTTTACATACATCACAGATATTAGTTACATAAGAAATTATCAGGTAGAACAATGAGTCACAGATCTTGGAAAAAATGTTTTATTCATTATCTCCTGCACCCTCACATACAGTTTGAAACCACCTGAAGTATTTATTGATGGTGTGTGTTTTCAAACTATCCAGACATAAATTATATGTACATAAAATTATTATCCCTTCTTTAAAAATAAATATCTATGGTCTGAAACATTAGAGCTATACAGCAAATTTACAGAAATATATAGAAAAATAGCATTTCATAGAATAGCAAAATAGTTTATAGCACTATATACTATTGTATATAGTATACAGTTAACTTTAGCTGTCTTGAGGAAACATAACTAAAAATAAAAAGGCATAAAAACATTATCTTTAATATATTTATCAAGAGAATAGAAAATAATGGTATGCAATATATATACATGTAGCAGCAGCAGAGATATCTCTTCAAGAAAAAGAGCTACTATTTTTTCCAAGAGCTTATATTTTCCCTTTGAGGACCTAGGAAAAAAAGTAAAAGGCTCACTTAAATACTTGTCATTTCAGGTTTTGCTGCAAATACTACACACTGACTGTGTTAGAGACTGGTTTCTGTACCCAAATTCAAGAGCATTTACCATGTAAAATAAAGTTATTTCTATAAAAACTATGTTATGGAAATAGCAGTAAAAAATATATGAAAATCAACTGTGTCTAATACAAGTCTCTGTTTCCTTTATGGTCCAGTATGGGTGGTGCCTTTCATACCATGACCATACCAGATCACAACACATCTCTGCCTCTTTTATAGTTGACTCAGACTAAAATTCCTCTTTGCTTTTCCTACTCTACAAGTTCTTACTTGAGTTCTCCCTCAAGTAAGTTCATCTAACTCCAACAGATGTGTGTTCACAACATAGAGTAAGCCACTACAGAATCAGTCACATGACATGGGTAGGAGTGAAAGAGTGCATTAACCTTTAAAATTCTTTAGGATACTGACAGACATAGTACCTTACCTGTTCTGTAGAATCAATATTATATCACCACCTGTTTCTGTCAAAAAATTATTTCTCACTTCTGATAATTCACCTCAAAAAGCTTCTCTGCATCCATGTGCAGCTAAAATCAGATCTAGAAAGGAAGGCATCCTATTCTCTCTTTCTCATTAATTTCTTTCTCCATTAGAAGTATAGTTTTTCTAGATGTTTTGATAAATTTACTGAGATGTTGGATGTTGGTTTTGTTCAATTTACCTAAATAACCCTGAATAATTTTACAGGCAGACATAGATCCAAATTTTGTTTTAAATGCCTCATCTGCAAAGAGTTCAGGGAATGTCAATTCATTCTGTCTCAAGAATTTTGCAAAGATCAGATCTCCTCAAAGATCTTGTGAAAGATCATATAAGTTCCTTTGCTCACATTTAAGAATACAAGAGAAAATGTACCATTTTGCATTAATTCAGTGCTAATCCATAATCACAGATTCATTGACTCTTTCATTGCAATGCAAATGTCATGGCAAGACTGTATTTTTTCTGCTTTGAAAAGGATAAATTCAAATTTTATTTCCACAGAGGGGAATATTGAGAGAGAGATTTGCTTCATGTTAAAATAGTATGTGAGTTTTCAGTAGCCAGAGGTAGGATTTCATAAAGAGGAAGAAGTACAATATATTTCATTCCATTTCACTTCATTTCTACCTTTGAAGAAATTACAGAAGTCAATAAACAACACAATAAAGTGATAATGTCTGACCAATTATTTCTTTCTGGCTAATAATTCGGTGGGTATTTTGTTGTTAACTTAGTGTTGTGTCATTCCAAACACGCAGATAGTTTTTAAATTTCTTTGGAGTTTGGCTTTCTAAAGAAAGCTTTACATCATGGCTGACATTATCTATTCAATAGAGTACTACTTTTATACACTGATCTGAAATTCTTAGTAATCACATACTGTGCCACACGTTCAGGAAATGCAAAAATGCTGTGTTCTGTGTTGTGTTACAAGTCATCCAGGTGTTATCATTTTCTTCAGCATGAGTCTGAATTTGTTGTTTGGGACATGATCTGACAAATGAAAATGTTTTGAGTTGTCTGGAGTAGAAAGGAGGACACTGGGAACACCAACCTCTCACTCTCACCTCTGTCACTGAAAAAATCATGGAACAGAAGAAGGTATGCTAAGGCCCATGAGGGACCGGGAGGTGATTCAAGACAGCCAGCATGTCTTCATGCCATGGGCAAGTCCTGCCTGACAAACCTAGTGGCCTTCTGCGATGGAATGACTACATTGGCCAATGATCACATTGGTGGGCAGGGAAAGGGACTACAGATGTCACCTACCTAAGGTCTGTAAGGCCTCTGTCATAGTAACAGCCTCTCTAAACTGGAGTGAGATAGGTTTGGTGGGTGAATAAGGAATTGGTAAGGCAGCAGCATCCAGAAGGTACTGGTCAATGGCTCAATGTTCTGATGAATATTGGTGACAAATGATGCCCCTCAGGGGTCTGGACTGGGACCTGTGCTTTTCAATTAATGTTATTCAAGTAATCCATGACATAGACAAAGGGATTGAGGACATCCCCAACAGCTTGACACAGTTGACACACCTGAGGGATGAGATTCTATCCAGAGGGACCTGGACAAGTTCAAAAAGGGAACCCATGGGAATCTCATATGGTTTAGCCAAGTGCAAGATCCTGCACAAGCATCGGGACAACCTCCAGTACCAACACAGGATGGGGGATGCACAGATCAAAAGTAGCCCTGCCAAGAAGAGGGGTGCGGATGGAGGGGAGGATGGACATGACCTGGTAGAGTGAGCTTGCAGCCCAGAAACCCAGTTGTGTCCTGGGCTGCAGCAAAAGCAGCATGGCCAGCAGGGGAAGGGAGGGGATTCTCTCTCTCTATTCTACTCTCGTTAGGCCCCACCTGGAGTGCTGTGTCCAGCTCAGAGATCCTCAGTGTAGGAAGAACACAGACCTGGTTTTCTTTCTAATTTAGGGGTTTTTTTCCCCACTTCACATAGTGGTCAGTCAAACATTTTTATGGCATTTGGGAGTCTATACTTTATTTATTTCAGTGGTTAACATTTTTTTTCATTTTATTTTCCTTTTTCATAAGCTTAAGTCTTGATATAGCAAGTTTTGTGCCACTTCGCTTTTCCTCTCATATCACAGATTAGGTCAGTGGTAGAAGTTGTCAATAGTACCAGATAATGTAATACCACTTCTGATAAAGTTCTTTCCCATTTCTTTGTAGTTCTGTAGCATCTCCCTCCTCCTAAATAAAGCCAGTGGGAGTATTTCTAAAGATAAAAATTTCACACTGTTTTATAAAGAAATAGAAGTACAAAGATTTGTTTTCTGCTCTTATTTTTATATAAAATTTGTGATAGTATCATATCCAACCAACCACTTGCTGAAGCCTTTTAGATATTCTACAACCAAAGATGAATGTATAGACATCTAAAGCATTTTTAAAAATAGATGGTATGCTTGTTTGTATGAAGGTTTTACTGAAATCACAGAGGAGTTATTCTTGGCATAAATGCACATAATTTATCCTTGTGTATCTAACTCTGGCACAAATAAAGACATAAGGAAAGTACTGCTTAATACAGTCCCAATGAACATCATAGCATTTTTTGGTAACCATAACTATACAGAAAATGTTACTTATCACCTGCCTTGTAGTGTAAACCCCTCAGGTTCACACTACATCATGTCTTGTACTCTACATAATATACTTACAGTTCATGTCTTAGAAAAAGCAAAAGTATATGATGGGCGTATTTCCTTTACCATTCCTTAGTGGGTTACACTTCCAAAGAGAAAAAGCCATGCTGAGGCAAAAGCAATAAATTTCAGAAAATAATAAAAGAAAGTAGAGAAAAATTTAGTTTGACCACCAAAAAAATCCTGAAAATGCTCCATGACTAGGTTCTGTACTGTTCAGAAAAGAAAAGGAACATAGGCCTTCATCATTGATACAGGTGACATACTGGCAGAGAGGTACAAGTGGCATTGTAGTGTCTGCCATAGCCCACCTGATCAGCAAGAACATGTGGATGAGGCCTTCCAGCAAGTTTGCTTATGTTACAAAACTGGGAGGAGTGGGAAGATAAACCAGAGGGTTGTGCTGCCCTCAAGGGAAACTTCATCAGGCTACAGAAATGAGCTGACAGGGAAATTTTCAAGGAAAAATGCAAATTTCTGCAGCTGGGGAGGAACAACTCCGTGCACCAGTAAACATGCTGGGAATGACCCTGCTGGAAAGCAGCTTTGCAGAAAAGGACCTGGCCATCTTATGGACACCAAGCTGAACATGAGGTATACCTTTGCAGTAAAGAAAGCTAAGGGTATCATGGGATGCTTTAGGAGACATGTTGCCAGTAGGTCGAGAAATGTGATTCTTCACCCCTGCTTAGCACTGGTGGGGCCACACCCAGAGTGTTCTATAGTTTTGGGCTCCTCAGTACACAAGAGGCTTGGACCTACTGAGAGAGTCTGGCAAAAGGCCACAAAGATCTTGAGAGGCCTGGAGCATTTCTCTTATGGGAAAAAACAGAGAGAACTGAGGCTGTTCAGCCTGGAGATGAGAAAGCTCAGGGGGATCTCATTAATTTATATAAATATCTGAAAGAAAGGTATAAAGAAGACAGAGCTAGGTTCTTTTCAACGTGCTCAGAGACAGGACCAGAGTTAATGGGTACACACTGAAACACAGGAGGTTCCCTCTGAATATCAGCAACACTTTTGCAATGTAAGGATGACCAAGGCCTGGCACAGATTGTCCAGGAAAGATGTGGAGTATATCCATCCTTGGAGATATTTAAAAACCAGATGGACATGGTTCAAGGCAACCAACTCTGGGTGAACCTGCTTTAGGAGGGAGGTCAAATGACCTCCAGATACCCTTTCCATTGTTGACCATTCTGTGGTTTTCTGATTCTATGATCACTGCAGACAGGCATAAATCCTTCAGTGAACATAATCCCCCATTAAAATATGTATTAGTCAATTGTTAGTCTGTGAGTGATCAGAATCCAAACTACAACATCTCATTAATGACACCAAAAAAAAAAAAATAATGAACAGATTGTAGTATTTGATAAGTCTGTCATTTATATAGAATTACTATTACTAATTACTTCAAGGTGATAATTTGACAAAAATGAAGTGTGCAAAATATACACTCACCTACCCTGTTCATTCTGTGAAATAAGTAATCCCTTAATTGTTGATGAATAGTAGAACTTAAAAAATATCTTTTAGAGTTCTTTGACTTGAAGTGAAAACTGATCATAATATAAACTTTGCATTTAGAGGTACTGAATATTTAAATAAATAAAAAATCATCAGTTATTTTATAAGCTATGAATGCAATATTTTCTTGATTTTTTAATGTTTACAATACTGTTTCGTAACTGTCATGCTTTTTTGTTTCTTATTTATGGACTAGAAACTCAGCATGCAAGGCATTTTGCAAGCTTGCATCAAAATCCCAGAGACCTTAAATTCTTTTTCTTGTATTTGTTCTTGTTTGAAGTTCCATATTATGCCACTTTAGAAATATACATACTCAAGATTTTCTCATTAGTTATTTTTATTGTCATCATCTCGGTAACCTAGAAATTGCATTAAAGTCTGCAGAGAGTTTTGCTTCACCTTTCTTAGTTCAATGTGTGTTTTGGCTGACTTGTATTTTTACCTGCATCAAAGGGAGAGAAAAAGAAGAAATATGTTCTTACTGTTTCCATATAACTCATGCATAAGGAAAGGAAATACTTGAATAACAAGCATTCACAGCATCCTATTCTTCCACTGAATTGTCACTGATGCCTCCCCAAAGACTCTTCAGTATGGTCTGATTTAAAATGTACTTTGAAGCAGCTTCAAGCTTGTCTTGAACTAATTATCAAGTAGCAACACACTACCATATATGACAAGTTACACCATTTCTAAATAAACTAAGTCTCATTCTCCTGTTTTATTTTGCATTTTGATGTTAAAACTAATTCTGACCTTAAGGTCAGGAATAAATCTCATGTCCGACAGCTTGCTGAAGCAGCTTCTGGAAAGACACCCAGTCATTTATCATCCTCATAATTGATAATATCTCTTGTGAAACAATATAAATTAAAGGCAAGGAAATAAAATAGTGAGGTCAGAAAGCCTTTTAGCATTTCAGCATAATTAAGAAATGAGGGGGGAAATGTAAATACAAAGGGAAAATCTGAACCATTTGTCTGTACTTAGAGAAAGGTGAATTACAGCCTTGAAAAATGTAAAGATCTGTTTAGCTCCAACGAGGGTCAAATTAGCATGCCTACTGGTTTTAGTGGGGTTGCTGCACAAAGTAAGGCTTTACCCAGGAAGAATGAAGGTTGATAGCAACACACACACAGTAAGGGCTGTAAAAAATAATGACTTGTGCCTCACTCTCTCTGCTGTATGATCACAGGCCTCATAGATCCTCCTTTTGGATAAATCCTACAGGATTTATCTTTTGGGGTTTGCCAGAAATACACTGTTTTCCTTTTTTTCCTGAAGTTGCTTTCTCTTCTGTTTGCAAATGGCAGAACAATTCTGTCTCTCATAAAGAAGCCCCTTTTTCCTTGAAGTTATTCACTTCACTTATTATTTGACTGACATAAGGTTTATTCACAGACTTTGAGGTCTGGGATTTCAAGTAGCAGATTCTGGGCCACTAGAAATAATTACAGGCCAATTCAGAGTTGAGCTCCAATCAAACACATGAAATGTGTGTTTCATAGGTACTTCAGCAGTTTTATCATATCTGTAAAATACTGAGGCTGACTTTGATGCAGTTCAAGCACTCAAATGCATTTTAATCTTTACTTTTTCTTTCACAGTACATAATATACAGAAGTGTAAGGTGTCACTTAACAATTTGTCTCACAAAACTTGATCTTTATGAGGAGGTTACTAGATTTCTAACTTAATTTTTCAGTGTTTAAATGAATGTGACATAACATGAAAAGAGTATGAAAGGTTTAGGAGTTCTGAGCATGCTTAAGGTGCTGAGTCAGACCATATTGATCTAGCGCTTACAGAACAGGGTGAAGAGATGGTCCCAACTACTTTCAACACAGGAGGATATTAGAAATTTTAAACAACATAAAAGAAAATTCACCTTTGCTAGGTTTGTGCTTCCATTGCTGCTGAAGAAACATTACCAGAAAGTAGGCAGAGTGTTGCTTGAGCTGTTTGCTTTATTAAAATGTACCTGTGAGATTGCATTTCCCTAATTCTCACAGCTGGCATTAAAATGGATTTAGCTAGCTAGCTGGAGATTTAAAAGTAGCCTTTCAAGTTCACCTTTAAGAAGCTTTATTAGCTTTGCCTACTAGCCTTTTTAGTAATGCAGCATACAGCATACCTGGCTTTAGACAGGACTAGAGATCAAATCTAACCTCATAAATCTCCCAGTTTATGACTACAGGAAGCTGTCAAAAACTAGATGTTGTTTCATTCTCCAGGGGCTGCTGTACTGCTCTGGATCTCTCTTAAGTGCCTTCCAGCAGTTGATCACCAAAATACATAATAGCCTTGGGAAGGACTACACTACCCTTTTGACCCCAGAGGTAATATTTTGATAGGGCTTGACCTTAATAAGGCTGCCAGCATAAAAGCCTAGCAGTAAGAGCAAAGGAAAACCTTTTCTGAATAGCAAATAGCCGAAGAAAACATTTTCTGCACACTCCATAAATTATTACATTTACCTCTGGCAAGTACATTTAGAGAAAATCGTGTTCTGAATCACATTTTGGAACACTCAGATTCAACACCAGTTTATAACCCAAAAAGACTAGCTTTCAAATGAATGCTGGGCAAAATTCTATCACTTTCACTCAATCTCTATTTGACCAACAAATCCTACTGAATAATAATGTCTGGATTTATCCCCCTTTCTCATTTAGTCTTTTACTTTTGTTCTACTGTTTAACTAATTTCATTCCAATTTAGGTCAAAGGATAAGGATTTTGGATGTCTCAGGATGACAGAGTGTAGAGGGGAAATCGGGGGGGAGGAGGCAGGAAGGGAGGGTTGCATCATAATGAAATAGAATAACCCTTGCCAGTTTTTTTCTGACAAGATTTTGAATCAGTGTTTGTAACCCTTGACCATTTTTAACCTCACTTGACCACTACAAATATAACTTGACAAATCACTTTCTTCTTCCATTCCCTCTGCAGCCATGTGTCACAGGTGATATATTCTTTCCTTTGAGCTTTACCACTAATACGGTTCCCTGCTGTACCTTGTGGGAAAGTGGTGTCATTTGGGCCACTGGGTCCATAATGAGCTTAATTTCTGCAGGATGCCAGAGAAGTTAAATGGTTTACATAGTGTGAAGAAACAATTAAGCTGCCTAGAAGCTACCTGATGCATAGCAAAATAATAGGCAAGAGGGAGACAGAAGCTTCAAAATGAGGTAGATTTGCTGTCCAGACAAGCAATGTGTAGTGGCTGAAGTGATGATGAAGGGCACATTGACACATAATTTCACTGTAGCAAAACTTTTTCAACAAATATTCTGTCATGCTGTTTCTTCAGTGCTGATTTTTTTTCAATATCACTGTAGTCTAAAAGCATTTACATGTTTATAAGTACATACGACTTCATGCAGATTTACTTCATTTTGTTCTGTAAACTAAATGCAGGTTTCACTTTAGATGGAAAAGTTCAAGGAAATTTCTCATGCTTTGCACCTGTGGGGAACATAGCTTAAGAGTCTCTGTCCTTGAAAACAACTAAGCCACTTTCTGCAATTTCTGTTGCTGATTTAAGAGTAATATTTTCTTCTTTCACTAAAAGCTATGATGCAAAAACCACAAAGATGAGCTCCCGTTACTTTGACAACTGCTGAGAGCATTCTTATGAGTAAGTTCCACATAAACTTACATAGCTGGTAGAAGTGGAATCTAGATTTTGAAGAGTTTCTACTTGTTAAAAGCTCCAAAATTATTTTAGGCAGCTGAATATATTTTCTCCTCACTGGAAAAAACAACACAGTGTGTAAATTGTTTATGGATTACATTAAAGCTCGTAAATTAATTCTGCTAATTTTTTCATGTCAAAGAATATTCAGACTATGTCATGCATATTTACATGTGACCCTTCAGATAAGAATTGTGTTTGTTCTGCTTATTGCTCATGAAAATTATAAGCAAAAGAATGGTGAAATGTCTGCATAATCCTTTTTGTGACTGAAGTGTAAATCTAGCTTTTCAGAATTTTTATTGATTCCAGTTCCATAATATGTGAGTGTTTCCCAGGCTAATTAGATTAGCATAGTAAGCTCCTAATGGAATCTTTAGCTCTGCTTGCTCAGTCATCTTGTGCAACTAATTGGTGAAGGTTTATTTGTTTATGTTTTCAGGGAAAATGGTAGCTGTTATTTTGAATGTCACTCTAATTATGGTGGAAAAATTTTGTCACAATATATGGAGGTGTGGGCAGACTTTGAATTATTCTAGTCTTCCCTGAAAATTCATTGTGCACCAAGATCTTTCTGCATCTACTATTCAATTGCCATAAATATATCTGCCTTGTACTGCGGTCTGAGTTATCAACAGTTAAGATAGTATGATTCCTAATAAAGCCTCTAAAAGAGGAAGAAAAGTTAGAAGTCTTTTGAAAGCTAATTTCTAGTATAGAATCAGGCTTTGTTTTAGCAAAGTGTTAAGACAGTAAAAAAACAATGCACAACTTCCTTTTTCTCATAATAGTGACTTCATTCTAGAACATGGATCATTGTACTGACATCCTCATCAGATACAAAAAATATTTTGGAAAACATTAGAGTCAACAAATAGGTTATTTATCAAATTGTTCAATAAGAAGAAAAAGTAAAGAAACCTAGTTTCACACCTGTTTGCACACCTACAGATCCAGTGCTTCATCATGAAATGTTCATCTGAGGAGAAATAGTTCTGAAAGGTTCATTAAGGACAGCAATCTGGCTACCACCAAATGAAAGATATGAGGCTGTGTTCTTCCTATTTTTTTTCTCATTAGATGTGCTAATTTCATTTTCTTATGCATATGTAACCTTTTTTTTCTTTTTTTTTAATTTTTTAATTGTCCATAATGGCCTTGCTACACTTTCAAATCTGGTTGAACTATAATGAAAGGGCTTACAGGTAGTTCTGGAGAAAACTGGTTGACAGATAGGGAAAAAGACAAATGGGAAGGGACAGAACTCATACAAATAGATAACACAATTACCTAATACTTATTTTTATAGGAAATCACAAAAAAAACCCCAAGCTATTCCTACTCAAAGCTAATGTTATCTCATCCTCTGCTTGATAACAAAGCAACTATTGAAGCTCTGCATCTCTGATGAAAAGAAGTTACCAGCTTTGGAGAGTTCCAAGTTAAGCTGTGTGTGAGACACCTGCTCTTCACAGAAGAATTTTGCCTGTAACATGCTGTCAACTTGGTGCAAGTAATTCTACAGCTAGAATCACTGATATATAAGAAATAATCCATTAAAAAAAAAAAAAAAAGAAAGAAAGATATTTTAAAGAGCTATGAATACTATTCAAATGCAGAGGGACAGCAAATGGAATAGCTTGCTGTTTCTCTAAAACCAGTCAGTAATAGGTGCTTCTACCTATGCAGCACATTTGGAGGGAATTGAGAAAATAGGTGTTATTTTTTGATTTTACAGTTTAGAGAGCTAAAACTCTGAGAAATTAAATGGCCTAGGTAATGACCAGCTGAAGAGACATTGTGGAAGAACCTGCATGTCCTCCTGGAAGGATTGTGTGTTCAGCAACATGGAGTGACTAAATTCTGTAATACCATCTGATTATTTAGATCAGTGAGGGAAAAAAAAACTCTGCCTATTACACTAGCAATCTTGTCTGGATGAACTAAACAAGTAGGAACAAAGATAGCCTCTTCCCTGTGGGAGAGTCAGCATCTGTGGGAGTTTTGACCACATCATAATCATAGAGAAAAAATATCCAAAATCATCGGCTCCTGCCACACACCTGACCTCAGAGAGCCCCATGGAGACGCCTCTGTCAGGTCTGAGAATAACCTGAGAAGCCAAATAATAGCAAGAGAGACAAGAGAGAAGTAACAAAGCCTATTCCCTGGGATCAGAGAATGTGTCTTTGCGTATGCTCAGGCACGTGTATGCCTGCATGTCTAGAGGTCAGTGTGTAAAACCTCATATATGGATCTGAAAGCAAAAAACATTCTGTAAGCCATCACCTGCTCTGATCAGTGATTCTGCCACATTTCCATTGCCCTTACCTGTCACTGTTGTGAATGATATTCATTTTATCTGTTATGTTCTGAGGAATTCTTTTTTCAGGTAGCATCTATAGAGCTATAGCATTGACTTTGGAGATTGATCTTTTGTGCGGTGTGAGGAGTTGAGATATTGCAAGTGGCTAAGAAAAGTCAACAGGTAGCAGGCATCCCAAAGGCCAAAGGAGACTGAGGAAAATTTTTATGACTAGAAAATCACTGCCTCAACCACATATGAGCCCAGAAGCAAATATGAACTTCAGGGTTATAACTGACAGGGAGAGAGTTATTTACAAATATGTATATATTCTTCCATGTATGTCTGTGCCCATTTTTGACTTTTCAAGGATCCATCTATAGGACCCCTTAGAATTCAATATGGCTTTTGCTCTCTGAAATATTTGACATAAAGAACTTCAGTGGTGCCACATCTCTTGATGCAACCTCATATCTATAAGAAACTTTAGAACTCCAAGAGGAGTTTCATTCTCCTTGTCATTACCACTACAAGAGAGGATGCTGGTTTGGGTTGTCTGTTTAGAGTTGTTGTTTGTTGCTTGTTTTTGCTTTGTTTGTCTTATAGAAATAGGTCAAATTACAAATATTACCTCTCCCTACAAATCTTCTTTCACTTCAAAATACATGAGGTCTTTTTATCAAATCACACCCATATAGTCATAGAAGTTGTTTTGAAATAATCTGAGTATTTAAATGAACTGAGAGTATTGAGACACTTTTTCAGTTATCTGCTTTGTACATGTATTTTTAATATGCTAAATTATGATTAGCAAATTCTTCAGGTAATGATCAACCTTGAACATTTCTCACTAGACCTCTCTGTGGAAGACTTTACTACAGATGGAGTTCTCTGAATCAAAAAAGTCTATTGCAAAAGCTACAGAAAGATATTAAAGAAAAAAAATAAAATAATAATATGAAGGGTCTCAGCAGCCTAGGAGCAAAGATAGTTCCTTTATTTCTCCTGAGATGTTGAGACCAATAATGGCAGATGATTATGTGATAATATATATCAACAAGCAAGGGGACACCAAGAAGAACTGAGATGATCAAAGAATGCAAATGTTTCTGGGCACAGCTAAAGAGAATTCTGCAAGCTGTCTCACGCTTGCAAAAGGCAAAATGCAATCTCAAGACATACAGAATAAAATTACACATGTAGTCATGGTGGCATATTATGAAGATATACTACCTATAAAGTGAGGTGAGACTGGGAGGTACCTAATGGCTTTAGCAGTCTTACAGAGTACCTAAATCATAACCCCTGGAAGGTGTTCATTTTCACAGAGCAAGGAGAGGTTGCATAGAGATGTCTGAGGATGATAGAAAAACTTGCAGTAAGTGGAAAGGAAAGGATGTAATTACACATTCATCCACTGTATAATTTCAGTGTGTGTCAGCATCTTCAATGTTATGCGCAGTTCTGGTCCCTTCATCTCAAAAAGAGTGTAGCAGAAGAGGAAAAAGCTTAGAGACACCAATGAGAAAAATAAAAGTTATGGAACAGCTCCTGAACAAGCTAAGATTGAATAGACTAAGCTTTCTCATCTAGGCAAAGAAATGACTGAGGGGGTTGTATGATGGAGCTGTATAAATATTGTGACTGGTATTGAGTCAGAAAAGAGCAAATAATTTTTCTTTGTGTCTTAGAAAAAAAATTTAAGGCCATAATGAAACCAAAAAGTGTCATTTTTGAAAAAAAAATTAAATCTTCACACCATATATAGGTAGAAGTTTCACAACTAGCCACAGGATACTGTAGATGCTAAAAACTTGAGAAACAAAGATAACTTGATCTTTTCGATCAGGACAGCCAAGAGCTACAGACTGCTGGGTAAATAAACAGGAAAATTATTTCTCTTTATGTGCTTGTCTTTCCCTTTTGCTCTTCTGTGGGCAACTGATGCTGGTGAAAGCTGGAAACAGAGCTCTGCATTTTTCTCACTGGCTCCATGCAGCCACTCTTACATGCTTGATTGGTTTGCACCCTTGTCTTTAGGTGATGAGACCTCTGAATTTCCTGCATCTAACAAGTGTGTCAGGCTGGGTAAAGATGCAGTCATAAATGACTTACCTTCCTGGTCTCCCCAGAAAGGCAAGTCCAATAATATTGGAAAATGCAGTTACGTTTACTCATTTCTTACTTGACAATAAAATGATAATGCATCATCCATAAAGTTCAGTGAAATGCCAACAGCAATAAGATCATTACAAAGGTATATAGAGCCAAATTTCACTTCACTCTGTGGTCAGGATGATGCAGCAGAATGCAGCATGGAAGAAAAAAAAGCTTAGTTTTTTTTTTTTCTATTATTATTTCACACACCACTAAATACATATTTATCAAAGGTTTTGTTTCCTAACCTCATGTTTTCTCCGCCAAGGATAAAGCATGCAGATGAAAAATATGTCATAGAAATTACAAATGGGTGTATAGGCTATGGGGAAATGATGTATGTAATGAATTAAATCTGCAGATTAGATAGAGAATACTAATGAGTTTAAACAATATCAGATCAGGGTACTCAGATTTACCAGAATCACTGAGCCAGAGCAGGTTGTGTTCCCTCATTCTTTCTCTCTCTCTTCTTCCTCTGCAGCCTGAACAGATTAATTGCTGGTTCAGTGCAAGGTTAATAATCACTACCAACTGCCAGATTCACTTAAGAGTTTACAGAAGAGATATTAACAACACACTGATATTGCAGAGCTTGGATCTTCTGAGAAGTCATTTCTGCCAGGAAAAGAGGAAACTGAGACTCAGAGGGTATTTCATACAGAAATACATGTACCACAGCAATGTCACTAGTTTACAAAAACAAACAAACAAAAACCCCAATAACCCCAAACCCTAAAAGTTATGCCCCTTCCTTTCCTTATGTAACCGAGAGCAGAAATAGGTTTAGAAAGAAAAGGGACTGGAAGAGTGACATACAGATTTCATTCTTTATTCTGAAACATTTTAGTGAAGTTATTAATATCCTGAAATATTTCCATTAAGGTATTAATATTGAGTGGCTAATTTTGTGGAGGTACATGGATTAGAAAAGTCATAGGATTCAAGCTACAGAAGTGTGTGTGTGTGTGTGTGTGCATGTGCATTCAAATGGGGGGCAGAAGAGTAAGGGCTATTATGGACTGTTGAACTGACAGAGAGGAGACATCCTAAAGAGTAGCACAGCAATAAATCAGGCATAAGATGCACTTTTTAATAGCAAAAAAAAAAAAAAAAATTGTTTAGGAAGTAAAATAGCATATCCTTTAAAACAATTAATTTAGAACCTGGCAATTCCAAGGATAATCTCCTGCAGTGATTAAGACAGAACTGTGCTTCTTCCAGACACATATCAGGGAATCTGAAACAGCTCTCTGGGGGAAAAACAAACAAACACATAAACCTTATTGTCTCATGCACTCCTGTTTACAGTAACAACTGCTGGGGTGATGAAGGCTGGTACACCTTTGAGCACTAGCACCTTGATAGTCTGACTGCAGTTTATTCAAGAACAAAGAAGACAACCGTCTTTAGCCTACACTATAGTTTCACATACTCACTTCCTTGAGTTTCAGTGGGGAGGTGAACACTGCATTGCTTCAGTTGGACAGAAAGTCATGTTGGTTCTGGCTGTGCCATCACTCAGTGTTGCCTTGCCTCAGGCATTAGTGGCCATGGCTCCAGCACCAGTCTCTGCTCATCTGTCCCATCTTCAGAAGGTTACCCCATTTCTAGGAGCCTATCTCCAGTCAGGAGTTTCATCTTTCTGAAATCAATTCTGCTTTTTGGGAACAGTCCAGTTGGACAACAGCTCTTCCGGCCCCTGAAAGCTTCACTCTTTTCACTTTAGTAGCCAAAAGGCAGAAGGGTAACACGGTGAGCCTTCAAATAGGTGATTCTGCCTTGTGCCTCTGTATGATGTGGCACTTTTTTTAAAAAATCTGGTTATCAAAATCTACCACAAGCCTGTCCTGGTCACAGAAGTAGCAGACTTTTGCAGGGAATTCAAAAGTTCCCTTTTGTATGTTGACCCCCAACACACACTAATTCAATTAGCAGTCACCTGTTAGAACTCATAATTTAATTTATTTTTTCCTCTGAAAGCAAGTAGCACTGCTCACATGAGAGAGACCAGAAAATAAACATGTCCTGTAGCAGTGCTCTGTGCTTTCACACCACCACTGAAGACAGACCCTTTGCAGAAAAGGCTGACAAACCCTTCTCTTATACTTTTATATATTCACATTATATCCAGATAACTGAAATCCTTCCTAAACCCATGCTCTTAGAGTTTCTTTAAGGTGAGAAAGCTTTACCAGTCTAAAAGCAGTCAGGTTTAGGCACCTATAAGCTGAATAAAGCCCTTACTCTCACTCCAGCATAAAAGGGAACTGTTCTGCAGAAAAGTCATCTCTTTTAAATGACTTTAAAGGTACTCCTCAGCAATGCCTCAAGAGGCTTTATACATTCTCATTTCTCCCATACTTAGGACTATACCTGAAGGCAGCATTTAAGCCTGAATCAGGCTTCAACTTGGAATTTAGTAAAAGGTACGTACTTGAAACATCTTTGACTGTCTCCCTGGAAGAGTGACAAATGAAGGTCTTTGTTCTTCTGTCTCATCACTGAGGCTTTCACCGAATGAAAGCCATCATTGAGTGACCACTGAGTCACTGTCTCAGTCAACATCACAGACTTTTTGTGCTTCAGTTCCTCCTAATATTGGATGAGATGATGTGGAAAATAACTACAAAAAAAAATTAAAAAAAGGTGACATTTTTCTGAAGTTACTTTCTTGAGTTTCTTTTAAAGCAGAATCTAGCTCAGAGAACTAGATCATAACATTTGGCCTTTCAATGTTATGCTCTTCAGTTCCTAATTTTTCAGCAAGGGACTTCTTTTTGCCCTAGCAATTTAAAATACAGTAAATGTGGAGATCAAATCATTCCATGCCCAGCTTCATCTGCTGAAGTCTGATGCCAGAGAAATTATTGATTTTTTGTTACCATATTAATATATGAATCTGAGAAAACAAATCAAAAACCTAGAATTTTTTAAATTGATAATGTTTGACCATCTCTCCAGATAAGCATGCAACATACCCGTTTATAGGTTTACCTATTTGTTATTCAGTGATGTATTTTTATTAAACCATCATAGGCCACTATCCACAAACAGTTAAAATACTTTCTAATAATCATCTCTTCAAACGGTTTATTTCTGAGTTTCTAGCAGAATTTTCTTCCCTAGATACAGTAGCTCTGAAACCTATACCTCATGAGAGTTCAGGATTCATGAATGCAAAGCCATCAGTTGCTCCCATACATACCATACCTCATTTTCCTGTGGGAAATACAGCCAGCCTTGACTTCTTTAATACAAACCAGAAGAAAATAGCAGATCTATCTTTGACATGTCATATGGGAAAAGACTGCTTTTCTGAAAGAACCTGCCTTTCTGACTCTGCTGTGTGACATATTGCTGCATTTCTGTCCCTCTTTGAGTATAAAAGGGGGCGTTTTGGAACTGTTCCAACAGATACTTTTTTAAGGCTGAAAGTCCACTGTATCTACATGAGTAAGCAAATACCCCTATCTGTGGGGTTGGACAAATAATACAAGCTTGCTTTTTAATATCCAATATCAACATTATGCAGCAAAGGAAGTGTGTTCAGAGTTAAACAGAGGTTTGGCACAAAATAGTGAATTATCTCACACAGAGTTAAACATCCTACTGAGGAATCTAATTTAGGGTTGAAATTAGCCTGGACATGATCTATGGACACCAGTAAACACCTTCAAAACCTCTAAGATTTGAATCACTTTCTGCACAAGGCGATTCATCTTTTAATTGATCATAGAGCATGCTTATTGTGGCTATGTTTCTTACTGAAGCATCTCAGGAGCATGCAATTAAATCATAATTATAAAAAAAATCAAGTCCAAATTCCATTTAAGTAAGCACTTCACACCTTTGGGGTCTTTTAGAAATTGTACCACTGGGATTTATCTTTAGAAAATCCTTCCTCAGATTTTTTCATGTGCCACTAAATCTTGTCTTTTTATTATTTTGCATTTCTTTCCAAATAAAATTAGTCTAAGAGATAAATCTGCAATTTCTTGCTTGTATGTGTATTCTGTGTATTCATGAGTCATAGATATCTATGTGAAAGATGCATTTACACTAAGACTTGAAAGAAATGAGTTTGAGTTCCTAGAATGCTTGTCAATGAAACACCACTACCCTGTTAAATATACCTCCTTGGAAAGTAAATTTACATTTCCTCAGGAAACTGCAGAGGTGAAAAATATCGAAAACCTTTTTCCAATATGTATTAAATACAGACAGCAAGAAGAATTACTTGTTATGCACTGTTTGTGTGTCTTGAGCAATGCCTCATTTTGTCATATCTTAACCATTACTATTAACTTTTATTTACAGTTTCTGAAAAATTTTACTGGCAGAAAGGCAAAGTTCAAAACTTGAGTTTTAACTTTTTCATCTTACCCTTCTCTCTCCACATATTTGTAAAAATCACAAGGGAGTTAAATACCATTTTCTTGTGCTTCTCTCTCATTTCATATCTTTTCCACACAATGCTGGTGTTTAATACCTCACATTTGCTCCAGGGTGAGTAAATGAACTATGGTACATTGACTTGCAAATACTTATTACAACCAGAGCATGTAGAGCTGTATGAAGAAAAGGATATGAAGTTCTAAAATCATAATCGAGTCATATGACATCATGTGGTTTTCAGAATGCTTTCTCTGTAATTTGTAGATTAACTTTTTTGTTTTATGAACAGATTATCAGTAGAGTTGAAAAGGCATAGTTCAATATAGATCTTTCTCTTCATATTTAGAATTATACATTAAGCATAAAACTAACAAAGCTTTTGTCCTGGAACCAATCACTTTTTGTTGTTTATATTACTTTATTTTCTTATTCCTGAGTTCTTAATCTGTTGAATAGTGACACTTTGAACAGAATTGTTACAAAAAATCATGAGTGCCTGCATTAATGTAAAAAACTTGAACATAAACTGAGATACAATTTAGGCCTTGATCCTGCAAGCATTTATCCACAAGATGAATTAATATGTGTACATAAGACTAACTTGGATGGCTGTTAATTTTACTGTAATCTCTTTGATTTTTCAAGCAATTTGCAAATTTCAGCCCCCAACACTGAAAACTGGGAATAGATCAGCCAGATGCAACATCAACTCATAAAAATATTTATCTCATATATATATATATATACACATAGATATATACGTGTGTGTGTCTGTTTAAAATAATGATAATTTAAAGTTTAACCTGATGGAACCTGAGCATCATAGATTTTCATAGAAAAATAATCAGCTATTTTCAAATCAAGGGGTGGTCCAGATTTAGTAAATATCTCTTTTTTCTAGTCACTGTAATTAATCACTCATCTGACTGAGTAATCAATAATGACTGAAGAGACATTTCTGAGGCGTTGATCAAGAAAGTGGAAAAAAACAGCCAACCAAACCTCAGCTAGGAAAAATACTTATTTACCACTGCTTGTAGTGAAAATACTGTAAACACTGTCTTTAGTCATATTCTCAACAGGAAACTGAGCTGCTGCTCTAGTTTTGAAGTAATTCTAATTGCCAGATTCCAAAATATTATAACCGATACTGTTAAAATGGGAGAAAACTTAGACTTTAAAATCCAGGTGTTTCTACACTGGACCTGTTTGGTGGTGCCCTATTTGCACAGCTATGCCGCTGTTGGAACCACAAACTGTTGGTCAATCTGTCACATCCGTGTCTCTCCTGATTGGAAACAAGGATGTAATGTGCTTGAATAGAGGCATTTAAATTGGGCCCCCAATGCAGCTGATTGGAGTGTCTGGAATTCCATCTCCAGGCTCTGGGCTTGTCCCACTGCCACTGGCATCAAAGTGGTAGGATTGGGATGGATTGAGGTTACCCTCCTCCAGAAACTTTAACTCCCTCATCACCAGCTGGGTTAGCCCATTACTTAGGCTGTTCTTCCCCTCACAGACAGACCCCATCAGGCTCCAGAGGAGTAAGTTTCTCAGAGTGAGGTCTGTGGTCTAAGTAGTCGAATCCCTGGCTGTGGCACCATTCAGTACCATAATAGTTTGTTGATTTGCCTCTGCTTGCATACCCTGACTTTTCTTTCCACACCAAAATAATTTGAAAAACACATTTTAAACTGAAATGTGAAGGGGTTGGGGGAGTATTTAGTGGGACCAAGAGGGGAAAGGATGGACAAGGGTAAATTTTCCATTAAACTTTGCACTAGTTTGGTTTTATTACTTTAACCTGACTTTTTGGTTAATTATTCATCAAATAATACAAAACATATTTTAGTGTGTTTCAAGCAGAAATCTAAATTTCAAAATCATATTGAACCTTATATCCTGAATAATTATAAGTGCTTTCATCTGTGACACTTGAATATGCTGATTTATTTAGCAGTTTCTGTTCAGAATTTATGTAGAACTAAGAACATCTAATAATAACCTGGTGGTTGGTAAATGAGCACTACTGTCCCAGTGACAAAACCACTGGATTTAGCTTGATAAAATAGAATAAAAAAGAATTAAGTTCAGCAATTCCTCTGTCGCCATCATCCACTTCTGAATGTGTTCCTACTGAGTTTGTTATTGCAACGTGTGGCAGATGTTGCTATACTGATTGCAAATTTCTTATTTATACCACGCAAAATGTGCAGTTTCAGGTCAGTTACTCAGATCTCAGCTGAGCCAGATTTCTAAGCATGTGCTTAACCTCAAAGTGACTTGGAACAATAGAAATGAGGCTGCCATAAGTAGGAACTAGAGGCGGTAAGGCACTTGAGTGAACCAGGGCCTTGGAAGGAGCTAGAATTCAGCACAAGTAGCACAACGTATTAGGGCTTCTTATGTGATCCTGACTGGGAGGCAAATCTCCTGTATAATTCTCCATAGGAGTACAATTCTGCCTAAAACTATGTACAAGCAAGTGATTAACCAGATTAGAGAAGCAAAACCAAACAACGGCCATATCATTTCCTTATCATTTCAATGATAATATTTAAAGCACTATGGCTGCTAATAAAAAATGATCCAGTGATAGCACACAGCTGTAAAGTGTAAGGGAAAATGTACTGTACTTTGTTATATATATAGTTTCATCCACAGGATGTTGGTGCATTTTATTTCTCATCTATGATACGTCTGTGATAAACAACCTTAGTACTGTCTTCTGACAAGATATTTTGGTTTTGCTGCTTTTGTTGGAATTTATTTATTTATTTATTACTCTCTCTGGTTTTTGGTGGGGTTTTGTTTGGTTTGCTTTTTGTTTTGTTTTGGGTTTTTTTTGGTTGGTTGATTGGTTGGTTGGTTAGTTGGTTGGTTGGGTTTTTTGGGTTTTTTTTTGAGAACCCTTTTTCCTGAAATCCATTGAAGCAGTTATCATGCTGGCACTTTTCTAAAAGATCACCGTTCAAAATGTCTAGAATGAAAACAGTGTCTTCCATGTAATTGTAGTTTTCTAGCTTACTCTCTGTTAAATTTTTCAATTACATTTCCTTAGTGCTACATTAAAAATTCGTAGGACTAAATACTAAGTATTTGACATTTCTTTTCATTTTGAAGGAGGTTGCCTAGTTGACTTGCCAAGCAACAATCTTCAGTCTATAAATATTTTTCATTCAAAAACATGAAAACCTTTGTCACAGTTTATTACTCTTTTGACAATACAGTGAAACATATTAAAAGCAAGTCCCTACATAAAAAGCTCTGCAGTTTAGTGAATAGCAAACTCTCTTGCGATGATGACATTCCTAATGCCTCTGTACAAGCGTGACAAAGAAGCTGATATTCCACCTCCTGAGTTGCCACTATCATGCTAGACGTTTACACAGAAGTTTGCAGTATCTCCACAGCCTTTTGAAAGTTATTTTTAAATAAATACACGGTTATTTTTAAATAAATACACTGGCTGGTAAGCCCACAATGAACTTTCGGAATTAGCTTTTAGGTTTCAAGGCATATGCCTGTGTATTTATATGCTAAGTGTAAGAAGACTAAATATAAGGGTCTTTCCTCTATTATTCCTATAAAGGATTCTTTGTGTATTTCTTTATATTTATTACATATTATCATATTTTATTCTAGTTTCTCTGCATTATTTATGCTTAGACATTTTCTCTGCATTTTTTTATGCTTAGGCATTAATAAGCAACTACCAAACAGCAAAATAGTGAATAGCATAGGGTAAGATATACGGAATTTAGAATAATCTTGTAAAAGAACCACACTATGCACATTGAACATATGTTGAACCTTTAACATAAAAACATAAATTTCAAAAGCTATAGGAAATCTTCTCCTGTAAATATTACCATCAAGTTAGTATATGGAGCCAGAGATTCAAATTGCATGAAGAAAACTTTTTTCAGGTTGCTCCTTCAAGTCCTCATGATTTTCTTTTTTTTCTATTCCCAGCTATAATAGATTTGGCTTCCATCATTCATCCAGGACAAATGCATTATTAGAAGATTGTCTGAGGTTAATGCTTGTCTTATTTAAAGCCTTTTACTCTGTTTTATTCTCTGCATTCCCTTCAGAGTTCCATGAGTATGTGATAGTATCAGCCAATCATTCAAAATTCTAGAAGTGAATACTTTAATTTTTTATGAAAAATAATATTTCATTTAATAATAAAATATTAATTTTACATGTTCTATTAAATCTTTTAACACTGTTGCTTTCATAAGCATAAAGACTATAGGTATTCACTAAAAGCAACAAGCCTGGAATTATTCTCTGATCCTAAGGTAAGTGACATAGACTGGCATCATCCACAAGATACAACACTCTGTATCAGGTCTCCACTGAATCCTACATAATGTCCTTCTATCCCAGTATTATCTTGTGTGTGTCCAATTCAAAACACATAAAAGAAGACAGCAGCTGTGTTGCACGTCTGCAGAATAATGTTTTCATAGCACTGAACAGAGAGTGAGTTATGTGTGACAACGTATAACATCAAAGTGTCTGAGCAAGTAAAGTTTCCTGGGTAATGGAAGAGCTTGGAAGAGGTGACTTTGTCCAGTGCTTTAAAAATCATGTATTTGTAGTGATTTGTACCATGGTCCCCCCTGAAAAGTCTCTGGCATTTTCTTCTATGGTACGAGGGTTGAGCCCCTGGTACGAGTGTTGAGCCCCAGTCCTTGCTCAGCAAGTTTATTTAAAACAGGCTTAAGGTACTGCTTTTCCCTGAGATGAGCACAAAGGAGAACCTGACAAAACTTCCCAGAAGGTTAAAACCCAGACCTTAGTGACAAGCTTTAGAACATCAGGAATTGGACAAAAGTTAAAACATTCAATCAAAATAAAGCTCCTCAGAGAGCATTGACTTCTCCAATCCTTCCCATCCAACCTTAAGTTACCCCTATTTCAAGGGAGGAAATTAGATGTAGAAAAGGAGAGAAAGAGAGAAAAGGAAGAAATAGCTGCATTTTTGGATCCTAATGTGATCTCATCTACCATAAAATCCAAGGACAACAGGGATGTGACCATGTGCATCTCAGGGCAATGGGTTTTGTGTGCTCTGGCCTCCTGTGACCAACCCCACCCAGGTGGGGGTTTCCAGGCATCTGGCCACTCTGGGGCTCAAGTAGGGCAAAATCTTGTGGAGATGTGTTTCCAGAGCTCTGGTGAGACCTACAACACTTGCAATAATGTTAGTAACACCAAAAATTTCAAGGTTTATCTAGGAAACAAAAAAGATTCACACTCCTTCGTTCCACTGTCATTCTGGAAATGGAGCAGTAGGTTTTCTCCTTGGTTTTATGGAGTGAAATCCTTGCACACAGCAGATTCAAACCAAATTATCTCAGAGTATGGAGGTGATACTCTTGTGGTAGTCTATAACAGAAGTTCTCATACAGCTTCAGATGTACTTTACAGAGACATGGTGGAAAAGCTCAGAAGACATGTAGTGTTTTATAAATTTCCTATCCTATTTCCTATCCTATTTATAAACTTTATTTCCTATCCATGATCTTCCACTACAATATTTTTCTTCTTTTTTTAATTTTGCTTCCAAGTGCTTTCTCTGTCTTATTCTCTGGTGTGTCCTTGGAAGAGCACTGGGACCAGCTACCCCACTGAGAGCATCACTCTGAACCTCTGCAAAGACTTTAAAGGAAACTTATCTAAAGAACTGTGAAAGAGTTTTTCTCCAGATGGGATCAAACTCCAAAAAAGTTAATAAAAGCCCAATTTACTACACTTACTTTAAGTGTACCTTCTGTAGTTGTAGAAATCAAACTTCTCGTGGAAGTATAACAAGGTTGGCAAGGATAATTTCCCATCAATAAATGAATTGGACATTGTAGGAAGTTTAATACAGTATAAATTAAATGTATGGAGCCCAAATAGTAAATCTCTCTTTCTTCCTCTTGGATATTTTAGTGCAATTTATTTGTAGACATGACTCCAAATAAAGACTGACACAGAAACATCGGTGGTTATAACTTGTGTTTTAATGTGCAGTGGAGTCTTTGCACAGTGAATTCATTACACCTTTTTCAAGGTCACCTTTCCACTTGTATTCATGCTTTTTGTTTGTAATTATTCAGATCACAATGACCACCATGCATATGCAACTAGAATTTCTGGGAATAGAACTTACATGTACCTAATAAGAAGGAAGAGGGCTAAAATGAGATTTTAGTCTGCAGGTACATTGAGAATCATAGGCATTTTTTTAGGCTGTTCCTTGCATATTTTAAGGGGTTTTTCACTTAATTCATATAATGAATAATCCATTAAAACTAATATTACTATTCCTAATTGCTTGTACTTAAAGAACGTAAGTTCCACTGGAGGAGAGTATCTTTTTTTTTTTTTTTTCTTTTCCCTGAGGTATCTGGCTGGCCCTTCCTTTTCTGGTTTGCTGAGCAGTGGGGATCCCCAGAGTGTTCTTCTGGAGGTACCACTTTTATATAGTCCAAGACCTGGCCATCCAGAGGTGTCCATGTCTTTCCTACTACTTGGCATAGGATGTGTGCAAGCAGTTGCTTCCTTTCCTGCCATTTGCCATGGTGGGAGACTTTTTACAAATAGGTTACCCAGATCTGCCTCACCAGGTCTGGCATTTTCCTGTTACTGCCTCTGTGCTTTTCCCACAGTCTGCACAGTGGAATCTTGCCCAGTGTGCTAATTCCAAGCCTTTCACCTCCATGTAGGCCTGAAATTAACACCTTCCTGTTTGCCATCTGTGCTTGTCATTGTATTTTATCTTATGGGGACAGTGTTTTCAAGACATTTTAACTGCGTGCTTTATGCCCTGACATACACAAATTCTTCCTAGAGAGACCTCTGATTTAAAATACGAGGAAAAAAGGTCTAACCTTCATGAGATCATTGCAGTTTGATAGTGCTAAATGTTTCTAAATCAATTTCCATATTTTCAGTTATTTATTTGGAAGATCAGATAGTGTACTTACGTCACAAGAGTTTTGTAAATTGAAACTCCAAAAGGAATGCAAAGTAGTTGTAGCTGTCAAAATCCCCAAACAAACCCAGACTTCACCATCATGTTGTATTCCAGAAAAGGGAAAAAAATCTTCAAAGACATGTATAAGATCCTCAGAATTTATCCAAAATCAACAGATACATCAATTCAATGTTTCTATCAACTGAACTGATTGGACAATTTAAAAAAGAAACTGGAATAGAAAACCAATAAATTTTACACTAGGGTCAGCTAGGCTAAACAGAAGCTCATCCACAGCAAATACACTACATAACAGATGATAGATGTACTTGTCAGAAATAAAAAAGTCCCATCAAAAAGTCCTTATGCAGCCTCCAGTGTTTATGGACAGTTGTAATAAAATCCATTATCCACGTATTTCATTCTTCACCTTTCTTGTTTCCCCACACATCCTTTCCAGGTTTCAATCACCAATGTCTCTCTTCCCACTCAAAGACAAATCTGTAGCATTATTAACTGTCAGATTTTCCTCTTTTGGTAAACTTATATCTAGCCATAAAGGAACAGTCTGAATCCACTGTTTCTAGTTCATACATGTGCATTTACCTATGACCAGGACCATTTAAGAAAACGTAGATAGTTTTCTTCATACATTTATTGAAATGAACTGTTTTAATAAGTAATTCCTCAGTAATGATTTTTCTTCTGATTCAAACCAGTATTTCTGTGAGAGCTTTTTTTGTTCATTCTTATTCTATTTCTGGTGTTTTCTCTTTCAGGAGTTCCAAATGGACATTATTAAGGAGCAGTTTATTTGTCTGGTATCCTCATAATTTTTCACTGCTTTTGAAGCAGCAGATGGTGATTAGATAATTCTATAGGGCTACAAATTGTAATTAAGTTGAACTGAGGTATAAATATCAGTGTTTAAAATCGTACGTTTTAGCTGTCCTCTCTTCTTAAATGTTTCAACCACCAGAGTTTTCACAGTATACAATGGGTTGTTGCTCATTTAGTCTTCTTAATCCTAATCAATAAAGTAATTGAGCAATGGCCTTTGAAAATTGCTTTTCCAATGTTTATTTCATATTCAGACTAATAATCATCTGTTCATACAATTTTCAGTGTTTATCTGTAACATTGGCCTTGTAAAAACTGATCTGATAGTCAGCTAGTATTGATAGTGATTGATTGTCCCATTTTAGTTTTTGCTCAGCATAGAACCATTCCAGATTTTGATAAATTTGGCCATTATATTTATTTGCTAATAATTTTAAAATACTATGTCTTCCTTTCCTATGTAGTTCCACAGTTATATTCAGATTAATTAAACATAGTCCCAAGATTCCTATTTGTATTTAAATATATTTCTTTTTATATTTATTCATTTATTATTTCAAAGTACATTTGGGGAAATTCTTGGACAATGCTAATCCTCATTTTAAAAACAAATATTTTGAAAGAACTCTTTTCCATTTTGCCATCACTTGTAGTCACAATCAAAAGACCTGAGAGAGGAACAGCATTAAGCAGCACTTTTAGCGATGAAATAATTTCCATATTTGTTATGCTGATGATTGAGAAAATGAGTTTTTGTGGGAGGTCCCTGACACACATTCCCTGCTGCAATGCCTTACGTGTTCCTAATGTCATTCCATATAACTGTAATTGCTTCATGTGATCTGGCACTGCATGACATGGAGAAAAACAATAACCAAGACTTAAATCCTATAATGATTAAGGCAATAGTTACACCTTACATTTGACTTCACTGGCACATGCCCCACTTATGCTCAATTTACCAATCATCCTCTTATGGCATTCCCTTGTCTCTTTTCAGCTACTTGTATTTGGGGCTTTCAGGTCTTCCCACAGATAAAAGGAATCTTTTCCATTACCTTGATGTCTGAAATGTCACTGCGTTGGAAATTAATTTAAGGAAATTCAGTCCAGAATTTTCCGTTTATAAACAACTCTTTCAAAAGACTGGGATGCTTTTGAAATTAAGAAAATAAATAAGTGAATGAAAACAAGATACTCAGCTGTTATTTTTATTTTACAGTAGAGCAAATTTAAAACAACTAAAGATAGACTGCAAGTATAAAGGTTTCTGCACCTCACTTCAACCCTAAACTTTGTCTGCTTAAACCAGAGTATCCCTGGTCCTCATTGTCACAACCCATCACTTCCCCTTGGCTATTTGTACAGTCTATTGACCCTTCCTTTCCTAAAAATGCACAGGAACTCTCCAGGCAAACTATCTCACCTGTTAACCACAAAATAACACAACATATTCTTGAAAAATACCCTGTTGCATTTTGGAACTATAAAATTACAGTAAAATAAGCTTAAATTAAAAGTGGAAAGGATTTAGCTGAGCCTTGCAAATAAATTCCTACAGTAAAATCCTCTAAGCTTGGTGAGGGTTGCTAGGGAAAGCAGTAATGTGACACAATAAACAACAAACAAAACACTAATAACACACAATGAACTACAAAGCTGTGTTGGCAAAAAAAGTAGACAAAGGGTTCATTTTTTCAAAATGCATAAAGAATGAGCAGGATCATTTCCATTTTCAGATATAACATCAGAATCTTGGGCTTAATCTCCTGGCAAATTATTGAGGTTTCAACAATCAAATCAAGTCAGCATTCCTGAAAATAAGCTAAAATGACAAATTAGTCTTTTTTTTTTTTCTTTTTCTTTCAGCATCTGTGATAGCATTAATCATGTAACTGTGGCTTATTTATGATCCTTTCTTTGATCTTCACAATGCATATCTCCTGAGAGAGTTGAAAGCAATAAAGATAATTTTGATGTATTTTTGGAAGGTGTACTATTTTTATGTGAAAATGTTAACAAAAAACCAAAAAAAGCATAGTGATATAATGTATGACTAATACTGAACAAGTACAGTCCTTGCTTCCTTCCTAGGTAGGGGATTAGTCCAGAATTACTATTCAGAAACTCCTTATGGTTAGAGAGAATCAATTCAATAACATCACAAAAACCAGAAAATAGCAATGTTACTTAGAAATTGCCATGCAACTAGGAAAAAAAAAAAAAAAAGGAATAGAAGAATAAGAACATTGCATCATTTCCTTATTTAGTAATAAAAACACTGAAGTGTAAAACTGAAGTTCACAAAACACTGCATTTCTACAACAAAAAAATGGCTAAATTTATTCAGTGATTGAGTCTCAGTAATTCTGTAAAATGGCATAAGGGCATTGTTTAGTACAGTCAAACTGAAATTTCAGAACACATTTTCCCAAGTCACAGAATACAAACTGGGATATTGGGTAGAAGGGATTTGCTTAATATCTATAATAAAGAAGGGGAACCTAAGTTAAAATCATTGTTCTGCTTCAGTGTCCCAAGCTGACTACAGAAAGAAAATGTACACAGTTACAATTCCGTCAATGATTCTCATTCCCTGTCTCTGTGGAAAATACTGTGAATTATTCATAAAAAAAAAATATTAATCAAAAGGGGAAAAGATGGAAGATGGGGGTTTTTTTACAACATTTCTCTTATGTATTTTAAAAGGAGGAAATTTATTGCTAAGCTTAAGTTTTTCCATATTTATATAGCCAAGGTTATAGTTACAATTATGTGTATATATTCTCAGAGACTCAGTTTACAAAGTAATGAACACTGTGATCCAACATAATTTAGTCTATCTCAAAAGAACGCGTGATTTACTAGCCCTAATGAATGCAGTACTTCAAGTCTTCTTCCATCTGGACATTTGTTATTCTGCAGTACATTTGAGAACAATTTGGAGTTTCACTTTGATAACATATGATATCCCATATAATTTTTAAAGAGATTTTTCATTTTGGAGAACCCTTGATTAATGTCTTTGTTTGCTCAATTCCTTCTGCTGGCTTTTAATTGTTTCTTGCATTAACAGTTTTAATGAATTTAGAGCCAAAGTCTATTAAAAATAAATCTTTAATTCCACAGTAAAAGTTGTTGGACTAAGGGTTTTTTCTAATCCCTTTTGCTGCTCAATTCCCAGGATTCCTGGTTGACAGCAATTTTTTGGTCCAATTTCCTATGAGAAAATCCAAATTTTCCTCATTACGCCTAGCTAGGACCTTGAGTAAAGTGATAATAAAATATTTCACTGCTTATAGAACATTTCACACATTCAAAGCTTTAGGGAAATAGTAACTAATTAAATGAGTTGGACCTTCTTGTTGTTAATGCTGTTCACAGAGCATGCTCATTTCTGTCATAATTGCTCTTCAAGTGCTAATATAAAAATGACATTCAATGCATCTTGACACAGTATTTCTCAATGTAGAAATGGTTGAAAAAGCCTTGAAGTTGACAGACTTAGGGAAAACTCAAGAAACCAATATTTATCTCAAGGAGCCATATCTAGTAATCTTACATACACCATCTACAGAGGATACAGGAGTCTTGTACAGACGTCTTAAATAGGATGGTAACAAAGTGCCCTGGTTTAGGCTGGGATAGAGTTAATTTCTCAGTAGCTGTTGCAGGGCTATGTATTGGATTCTGAATGAGAATTCTGTTGATAACACACTGATGTTTTGGGGTTTGTTTTTTTTTTTTTGCTAAGTTGTGTTTGTCCTAGGTCCAGGACTTCTTTTTTACTCTTCTTGTGCTCTGCCAGTGAAGATGAACACGAAACTGAGAGAGAACATATCTGGGACAGGTGACCCAAACTGACCAAAAAGATATGACACACCATGGAACCTCATGCCCAGCATATAAACTGGGGGAAGGTATCCAGAAGGGGGACAGATCTGGGATGGGAAGGAGGGCCTGACATCGGTCAGCATGTGGTGAGAGCTTGTAGTGCCTCACTTGGTTTTTACCTCATTACTATCATTATTATAATTTACCATTATTACTGCACTTGAACTTTATTTTGCTTTTATGGTTCTTACCTCAAAAAATACAAGTTTTACTGATCTTCCTCCCCATTCCACTGGATTTGGGGGGAAGAGGGGGTTGAGTGAGCAACTGTGTGGTGCTTAATGTCCAGCTGGAACTTAAAATTTTAAATGCAATTTTTTCCCCACCAAATATCTACCTTGGAATTATCCTTAATCAAACAAACAATGTGGTTTACAGGCTTGTTGCTAATTTACAGTACTGCTGAGAAAAGCTGAAATGAGATTAACTTGATGAACTTTTTTCTTTTTTTTTTGTAGAAATGATTAATATTATTTCTGTCATATGACTTTTTTTTTTTCTTTTTTTTTAGCAGAGCTTTTCTTTTGCCTTCACTCTGTCTATCCCTGAGCTCTGGAAGACTGCGTCTTAAGAGTCTATTTCTTCTATTATTCTTTTTGGGATGCTGAGACTGCACCTTTTCCAGCCTGATTCTGGGCTTGGCAGGCACAACTCAGCCACAAATATCATGAATTGATTTGATGATGGGGGAAATAAAGTAGCTGAGTAGCCACATTTAGCACAGCGTCTGGGGAAAAGGGGAAAAAAAGTATTGACTATCTTCTCTCTTTGGACGCTTCAGAAGGCATAGAGCACAGCATGAAATCTAGGCAGTTCTGCAATACACTTAATACACCAGGGTTTTAAAACAGAGAGAGAAATCAGCAGTTAAGAGCATTGAACTATAGAAAGAGACAACAAAAAGTTTAGCTAACCATAAAGCTACTATAGAATGTAGAAAACACTTTCATCTCTGCATTATTTTCTTGTAGACATTCTAATATCAGAACATCTCCCTCATGGTACACGCTTTGCTTACTCTTCAGACCGAGAATCCACACACCATTGACTGCAAAAAAATAGTTGTGAATCAGGTATTAAGGATTCTGATGGAATTGGTTACTCTCAATGGTTATTATCTGTTAGGCTTTTACCTATTGTACCTAGGTGTAATTAATCCCATTTCAAGTAAACATACCACTAAAGTCTTGACATATTAAAAAGAAGATTGTCCTATTTGGAGCTAAAATTAATCATTCAGTTTTAGGGGTAAAGCACATGTAGTTGTTAGCTCAGAGTTCTGCCCAAATAAACAGCTCAAAAACCAAGGCAATGTTGTGGAACACAAAAGAATAAAGAATTATTCAAAGAAAATTTTAAAGTATTTTAGTAATGAGACACCTGGAGGTTTATTTTCATTTGGGCTTCAATTATCAAAAATTGTGGTTCCAAGTGCCTTCACAAACCTAAGGGATTTATGTGTAAGGATCTGGATGTGGGTTCCGCATTGGCATGTGTTACCATTATTATCATTACACATTTGGATCATTGTATATCAAACACTGGCAAAACAAATAGAGTTGAAAAAATTACTGTACTTCTTATGCTTTTGCATAAGGAAAGGAAAGGACAGATAACACATGACAGTATATAAAAGGATGTTAAAATAGCAAAGTGAAGCTCATGAAATGGTTGCAAATTATTTTGTATGCTTTTGTTGCCGTGCGTAAAAAGAGATAAATTGTTACATTGAATCATTGCACTTCAAAATTACCAACTAATGTTCTGTGTGAAAAATGACAACCTTACAAACAGAGATAGCAAATTTATAAGTGACTGTAAGAGTATTGTTGAGGAAAGCTTTGGACTGCACACTTACGAGCATAATTATACTAACTACAACAGATCCACCTGTAAGTAGAAGAATTGGACAACTACATATACATAGTAAGATCTTTTTTTTCCCATCAAATTTTACTTCTAAAATAGCAAATATTATTGTCTTTTAAATTCTTTACCCAAACTAATTTCAAAGTGACTTAAAAAAAAAAAAAGAAAAAAGGAAAGGCCATAAGATTAAAAAAGAATAATAGTAACTAAACTGCCTTTTAATGAAATAAAGTGTTCCTTGCTAAAATGCAAATCCTAAATATAATTTCAAGACATTTAAAAATAGATAAACTTCTGTCTTTGAAGAATGTGTCTTCTAAAGTTTCACGACACATTCAATTTTATGATTTTATCCAAAAGTATTTTTACTGTGTTTTTAAACTACTTTTTTTTTGTGAATCAATATTTTGGTTATTAACCAGGGAGTTGAGCCTGAAAATGAAAATGCAATTACAGAGACCCAAGAAAAAATTATTTTCTTTCACATGGGATAGAAATATTCTGATTCTCTTGCTGGTATAGTCACATTATTCTCAGACTACTGAACTATACTTAAAAATAGAAAAACTACTGTGAAATTGAATTAAAATCATATAGCAGTTTCAGCAGGCATTGAAATGCTAGCAGAACATTTTTACAGAACTGTAATAAAGAAAACCAGTGGAGAACTTGTGCAAGAGATATTAATGTTTTACTTGCAATATTGATGCTTAATGTTAGAAATTTTTTAGTCGTTCAGAATTAAGGTCAGACATGACAGTATTGCAACCTAGTTCAAAAACCTATGTCAATAGTTAGCAGACTTTATTAACAATTATATCATTTTATTCTTACATGCTGTTTAAACATTTGTCAGGAAACAGTATTATTGGATATGGATGATCTAATCATATTCATATTACTGACAAATCGGCATCTTAACATGAGCAGTGTTTATAATTCTTTTTTGATTATTTATGTGATTGATAAGATCCTCATCTTCAAGCAGGAAAAATATTTAAAAATATGACCTTTCTTAAAAGCAGTCATCAGGTATGATTCATCCTTGCTTAAAGACTTCCAAAGAAAGGACATATCAGAAAGGTAGGCTGTCAGTCAGAGGCACAGACTACCTTGCCATTTTTCAGAAGGAACAAAATAGGATTTAAAAGGTGAGAAAGTCTTATGTTATAATGTAGGACTTCAGCAGCCACCAGCCTAATGAAAGCAGCCATCTGGTTTTCAGTGGTCCATCTGCACACTTGCCACCAGCCTTGTTAGATTCTTACACCAATCAGGCATTACATGTAAGTCTGTTCTGTAACATTTCTCCTCTTTCTGATCTCTGTTTATCATACTTCCTAATATGAATGTCAAGTCCAGACTCGCTGAGTGTAATCCAGTGGCAGAAAACTTTAACTTAAGAAGTAACTAACCTTGCATTATAAGGTATTAGTCATTGCACATTCTGCTTTTGTAGGTGCAAGCAATAAAGGCCAAACAGTCCTACCTACTCTGCACACTGACACTGGGCTTTGGCAGCTCTCTCAAAGAGGTCCTCTTGAAACATTCCTCATCCTGGCCCCAGCCACATGTCCCCTGACTATCAAGAGGCTTCAGTATTTCCCTCCCTCGAACTCAAGGAAGGGTTTGCAGCCAACTGTGAGACCAAGACATCTGAGACACCCTATGTGTCCAGATGGCTCGCCAGTCAGGCAGCTGATGTACCCAGCACATGGCCCCCTCCTTTCCCATTCCTATTTCTTTTCCCCAGTTCTACTGCATGAGAAAGCAAGAGCAAATAGTAAGAAAAAGAAAACAAACAAAGCTCAGAATCCGCCATAACGGAGACTATCTCCTTTTCTTCAAACCACCAACTCAGAGTCAGAGCTGCTAAGATGTAGAAAATTACATAAAAAGTAAACTTAGTGTTAATTTAGCTGCTTTCTTACAGATACTCCCTCCTGACACAGTTTCTGCTCAGCACTAAGAAAACCAGAAATGCCATCATACAAAAAATACAAAGGCGGCAAGCTAATTTAGACACTTGGATATAATGAGATGTGGAATCGAGGTGGCAATATAGACAGTAACAAGCTTTAGTTACATTGGCAGTATCTAATATGCACTTTTATTATTTTCCTAGCAGGAATATGTCTATCATTTGAATAAATGTATCCTTTAAGAAAAGGGAGTCATGTATACCTAATAAAAATATATCCATAAAGGATTGCATTGAATTGTTTACAACCATGAGTAGCAAATATATTTACAAATTCTAAAAAGAAATTGCATGTTATCATAATTAATTCTCATTAATATTTCATTAACAAGTAAACAGTACTAGATGATTTTCAAATACTGATAAAAACCAGGAATTTCACAGAATCAATCCTAGTTCTTACATTAGTGTTGCAGAAATTGGTAATATATGAATAAAGGAAACATTGCAGACATTCTCAGTTATATATATATATTACACATATAATGCAATCTTCTCTAGGAATTCACCTACCATGTCAAAAATGTTTCTGTTCACGCTATGAATACCATTCTTGGCCTCTGGGTTTACATTAGTGTTTGATTTATTTATATTTTTCTGTCTCATTTAAATGTAGTGATTGAATCAGCTATTGAGACATTTCACAAAAAGCAAATCATTTTTTGACTTCTTTAAAAGCAGTGAGTAGTAAGGAAATTGCCAGAGAAAAAGAGCACTCACTAGAAGATCTATGTTGGTCACAGGACAATTCCAAGACAAAAACAATTCCAGCTTCAAAGACATTAACCGCAAAGAGCTGTCTCATCAAACAATGCTAATCATCACATAAACTGAGAGCAGTCAAACAGCCTCTGGCATGTGAGATGATACATATATACAGTTGTAGGAACATTTGGAGTAGCAGCAACACATTTTAGAGGCAATTATACTGAAGTTAGGACGGAATGGCATCATGCCTTGTCACAAACATCAGTGGCAGCAGTGCAAGATGTAGTTCAGAATCACTAATACAAGTTTTTAACATCAGCTACATCCTTGTGACAAATACCAAGCTGAGTTGTTCAAGTTATATAGTTGCATTCAAATCACAGCAGTGTCTCAGGAACAAAGTTTTAATGCCAAGGTAAATGCTGAACAGTAGCTTTAGTTATATCACCAAAAAAACTCCAACCAACCCACAAACGCCTCCTGAGTAACACTGCCCCTGTTCCTCAAGATTTGTTTCAGTTAAACACATAGTATATGTCTTTTTCTGTCCCAGGAACCACAGATATCAATAACAAATGTATGTGATGGATTTTAAAATGAAAGAAAAGATGCTTAAAGAAAGAACCTGGTTACTGCCCCTCATTTAACCTTTCTCAGTTTTGAAGCAGAGCAGCCTTTTCATGAGACATAGCCCATGTTCAGATGAATAAGCTATTTTTGGTCTCCTCAGCTATAGTCAGTACTCCCACATTCACTATAGGACAGGAGTAGCCATTACTGGTTAGATTGATGTTTCTCTCTTCACCATTCTATCAGTCTGCACCCCGAAGAAAAGGTAAAAAGCTCGAGAGTACTTTGCTGGTGTTTCACAGCAGAACTCCTGTGACTATTTCCTAAAAAATTGGGCTACAATGCTGCAGAAGAAAGGTACTTTATGACAGAGGGAAAAGTGACATCTCTGACCAGGTTGTTGTGCAGCTGCAGTCAGCACAGTGCCTAAGAAAACCAGTCTGTTAAGTAGACTTTGCTGGCTCAACCACACTACCATGATTATGTGTTCTCTGCGCCATAAGGGAGCATCCTAATGGTTTGCTGCGTTAATAGAGTTTACTCATAACTATCAAAAAACCCAAATCCAACTGGAAAAAAATACCCCAGTCTCTTTGTTTTGTGCCACACAAATGTGGTTAGACACTTGGCATCCACACAGATGGCTGCAACCCAAAATTTCAGGTGAGATACTGCAACCAGTTTTCTCGAGAATTAATGTTCAATATTGTTCAGCACAGGATGCTGCATCTATGAAGGAGTACTAGTTCCTCATTTTCCATCCCTTTAACACCTACTGTTAAGTATTTATTTAGCTCAGAAATAGCCTTAGGACTCGTGTCCCTGACCTGACATATGTGCCACAGACTATCATGCAGTAGGTTTTGACCTTTATAGGAAAAATACACTTACACCAATTTCTAATTCCTTCAAAGACATGATCACAATCTGCAATTAAAATAGAAAGTACCCAGGGTATCATCTTTCAGTAACTAGAAATACATTAGGTAAACCACATTATTTTGGTGTGAAAATGTCAAAATTGCCTCAGGAAATCAATCAGGGTTCTCACTGTCAATGAAAGCAAATGACATACAAGGAAGGATATGGGCAGACTGACATGTTGCTTGCTTCAGATTCCGAAGATCACTTTGAAGCAGCTGCAGGTTAATTTCCAGAAGTACAGAACATCAGCAGAGACTGTCTTTTTTCAGCTTTCTTAAGATCATGACTAATGTGCTTGAGCAAGCCAAAGGCTGACTGAGCCAAGATGAGGCATTCCAAGTAGCTGCCATCTCTGAAACAAATAAGTAACTTGAAAATCTATGAAAGGCTGAACATTTTGGTAATGTGGTGAGTAATGGTAAACCTATGGTAATGTAGTTTGATTACTAAAACATACATCTTGATTTTAAAAATATTATGCACTCTGGGGCCTAACTTGTTACTGAACACTTTACCAGCCATGGGTAAGATTTAGTATCCACAGCTGAACAGAGTCAGAGTATGTGATTCATCAGGCCAGATGCAGGTTTTTTTCAGCTAAACTTACAGTCTACACAATTTCTGCAGTCAGTGGAGAGAAGTTAGCTCAGGCCTGTATTAATGTCTGAAACAGATCTTCTAAATCATACTCTAAAATCATAGTTTACTTCTATTGAATATTAAAGTTACTTCCCAGGGAATTCCTGGGGTGATGATTTCTACAAAGTAGACTTTTAACTTTAGTTGAGGTGAAATGCAATCTTTATTATAATTTCTGCTTTAAATTTCCCCTTTTTTAATTTTAAAATTCACGGCGTTCTATGAAAACTTGTTGTTTCTTTCTTGATGGCTAGAACTACATGAATAAAAGCTGAGCAAGAGAAAAAAAAAGATGTAATCTTGGGGGAAAAAAAAATAAAAACCCCAAGCCTGACAGCAGGATGTAATCACTTCTTTCCAATGTACATGAGGCAACGATGAGGAAAGTACTAAAAGTCAGAGGAAAATTAGCAGGCCAGATGGCTGGTGAAACAGTGACAAAATGACAGGAAAATGAAAAACCTAATAAAAATGAGCAAGTGACTATAGGAAGTGCATGCAAGGCATTAGAAATTAAATCATAAAGAACCAGAGAAAATAAAGAGCATTGTTGGAGGATGCAGGAGACTCAAAACAAGAAAACTTTGTATAGGGTAAGATCCAAGCGAGGTGACATGTAGCAACAGATGTTTCCCTGTGGCAAACTGATGAAGAGCCACATGAGTAGGGTGTAAAGCTACTAAATATATATCTTGCTCACATCACTGGTATATGATTTTTAGGCCTGTTTTGTAAGAGGGATCAAGGACTCCAAGAGACAAAAAGAAAAATAGTGTGAACTACTGTAAATAGTAACAGTGGTAGTGATGATAACAGTATTCCAGCCCCTGCAGTGACTTTCATTATAGACTTCAAAGCACAATAGAAGCATTAATTAACCCTTATATGATGTCTCTGAGGTGAGGTTTTACATGCTGCTTTCAGATAAACAGACTGAACATCTAAAATTTGACATAAACAAAATTATACCACAAATAATAAAAAATACATAAATAGCTTCATTAAAAAAAAAATGATGCCCAGTACCTAGTCTGGCTAACAGGAAATTCCTGT
Organism: Phylloscopus whistleri; assembly: GCA_017589585.1. Taxonomy (NCBI): domain Eukaryota; kingdom Metazoa; phylum Chordata; class Aves; order Passeriformes; family Phylloscopidae; genus Phylloscopus; species Phylloscopus whistleri. The sequence goes on from JADMLD010001549.1 coordinate 7,347,602, forward strand.
AAAATTCTACAGAGTTTTTACAAATGGCTACAAAACCTGCTTGCAAGAGGAAAATTTCCATTGTCACCAAAGTCAAAAAGGATTTTCACTTGCCTGTAGTCTAACAGAATACAAAGATCCTGATGCATCTGACATACAATTTGGGCAACTGGGTTAAAGCTGTTGGAGTGTGAAATAGTGAAATGATACATTGCAAAGGGCATTTATTATGAATTTAGCATTTTGTCACAACAGTAGTACTTCAGTCACACATTTTGTTCTTTATTGGATGAAATCTCATTATAAAACATGCTGAATGTGTACATTAAATGAATTTTAATGTAGGACTTAAACTGAATTCAGAATAAAATATGAATCTGAGACATGACTGCTCACCAAATAGGAGGAGATTAAAAGACCACACAAACGTAAACTCATCAAAACCCAACCCAAAACTTTCTTGCTAATTAAAGAACAGTGCTTTAGGATGTAATTTTCCTTTTCAGTCTGTTACACAGCCTAAAAGAAAAAAATTCTGGTTCAGCTGATGACTGGAATCTTTATTTGTTTTCACACAAAAATATTCTACTTTCAATCTGTAGACCTGTGAAATCCGCGCAGACTCAGTAATCTTTAGCTTAAAGAAAAATATCTCATTGTTTAGTTGTAAACAGTTCTGAATATCTGCAAAGACCAGAGAAACAATGTACTCAGCATATGAAAATAGAGTGTATAGAAAGAAATGTGCCATCATCACCAGACATAATGATTCTGCAGATATGCAAGTGGTCACTTGTAGGGGGGGTTTTGTTGTATAAATACAACAAAAATGCCTACCTGTCCAGATGAGGAAAATAGAAAGGAACTATTTTGTTGCAAGTACACAGGTGAACTTGAAGTTATGACATGTTTGGTTCAAGATGGGGCTTATGAAATGCTACCAGTGACAGCACATAGCAAGGAGGCATTCAGCTGTCCCATTGCCCCATCAGAAGATCAAATTCAGCACCTCAGTGCAGCACACAACCTGAATGTGCTGATGTAGGGGGCTTATTAATAGATTGGAGCACATCAGTGGTGGTTTAGGGTACTTTAGGTAAACACAGTTTATTCAAATTGAGGAGAGGTTTTATAGGAAATGGTTCAAGACTACACACTTGATTTCATTTTCTTAGTTTTTTTTGTCATTTTGGGGGTTTTCAGATCAGCCAAGGTATACTCTTTTCTGGGTTTTTGTCCAAAATTTCTCAATTATCCCCACTTTCTCTGCTTTCATTCCCTGTCTGGGTCTCTTTCAGAGCACATGACCTCAATATATTCTGAATGAAATTAAGGAAGAAAAATAAATTCCCAATGCATCCCTGGTTGTCCTAAGAACATTCCCTCCATGGAAACAGAACAAAGTCCCAAGGAGGATCCAGGGACACTCAGTGCAGCTGTCAGGTCCTCTGCACCACCTGCTGTCTTCTAAATGTCACTCTTTTGAGTACTGTCTGCTAGGTCTGCATTACTACTCTGGGCAAAGCAGGAACTAAATTTGCTTAATTCCATCTTTGATTCAGTGATATGACACCTGTAAGTCCTTTGTTGAAAGCATAGGTCTATAATTTAGACAAAATAAAAATATTAATGGAAGCCTTTTCAAAATAACAGCAGACAAAATGTCACTGCTTACAGCTATGACAAAGAACACTTGGTAGGCCTCTGATTCTCAGAGAGGAAAAAATGTAGTTGGACTAAGAATATTTGTGTTTATTTTCCAGTTGAATAGGTACCCTAGCAAAATGGACACCAAAATGATTCTTATCTCATTTAGGGTCACAAAATAAAAATATCCCATTTCAAAGAGCAAAATGGCCACAGTTCTTAGACTTATAATACCTACAAATCAATAGTGTCTTTCCCCAGGCCTTTCAACTTAGTTATACTATCTAAAGAACAGCTTTTGGAAAACCTTGTCAAAGAGAGAAAATCCAACCACATCAAGGATGGAAGAAAATAGAGTAAAATAAGAAAAACCTATCTGAGGCACATTTACACAACAGAACAGATAGGAACATTAGTGGATGAAGAGTAAGCAAATTTACTCTTTCTCCTTGAAAAAAAGGGATTAGTGATTTTTTCAAATGTGTCTAGCAACAGAACATATTTGATAAATCTCATTGTTGTTGTTCATTCCATTTACTCTCTGCTCCATTGAGATGTGGTTGATGTATGAACTGGAATCCTACCTCACCCCTTTTAAGTTCTACTTAGAATCAGTTTTGAAATTATTAAATAATAATAAAAGCTATACGTGTGGCAGCTTGAAATGATGTACAAGGCAACATCAAGAGGTGTTTTCAGAATGAGGTAGCAGAAATAGAAAGAACTAGAGGAGAGATAATAGGATGAATAATCATCTAATGAGAAAGAAAACCTCAAAAAAATTAAAATGCATACTGGCTCTCAATAGCCGCAAGTAGCACACGCAACTGAAATTAAGGAAACAGTTTTAATGTACAGATGTGTGCTGGGGGAAATGCATAATATGAGCCATGATAAATAAATAGGACAATTTTATATGAATGAAAAATTTGCCCAAGAAAGTTTGTCTGGTAGAAGAGAAGTGCTGTTGTGGATTATATGGCACCCATCTGCAAAATATGTGAACAAATTGGAATCAAAAGGATTTTTGACAGTGAAAGAAAGAAAATGTACCTACTGTTGGTCATAGTCAGCAAGAATAAATGAGAAGGGCTGGAAAGAAGCCAGAGGATCCTGACGACTGGCAAGTGGTAAGAATAGGTATGACTTCCTGTGGAACATAGCATCAGGAACTTGGATGATCACAGCCCCCTCAGATCTTGATAAATTTACATCTTCCAGAAAGTCAGATGGATTTAACAGCATGGCAACATCCTGCACAGCTGGGGGCAACAAAAAGAAATTTGAAGCTGGTATTCCTTTCCTGCTGGGTTTTTACATCTCCAGTTGAGAGGCAGCAGGCAGCCCCAGCAGAGTACCTTTATGTGTGTACTTGTTTCATGTCAAAATAGGGAATAAACTGTTGGAGTAGTGCAGCAACAGAGAGGAAGCTTGAGGTTTTCTGAAGGAGGCTCACCAGCTGCACACATAAAAATGTTCTACTGGGAAAACACAGAACTAATATTCCAAGGACATTTATGGGGAAACAGAAACAATATAATGAGCAAAGAATGGGCAAAACAAGCAGATAATGAGTTGATACTACCATAGTCATTACAGGAGAGTTGAGACACTGCACAAAAAGCTGGGGAGAAGATAAATAAGGACATGTCATCAGAGACAAATCAAAAGCTTAATGGTCTATAGGAAGTTGAAAGTTTATTTCTAAAAGGGCATATTGGGCAATTATAGATCTGTCAACTAAGTAGGAAGGAAGAGAAGAAACCAACATGAAACATTATCCATCTGAGAGCAAAAGATAACACACATATTTCTCTTTCATTAAAGCCAGAATTTTTTTAGGTATTGAAAAATACTTGAATTGCTTTCCGATTTGTTGATTGCTTTTGTGTACTTGTTTAAGTTCACTCTTAATGAGATTTTATTTCTACTCATTTTAGAATTTCCTAGTACAATATGCCTATAGATCCAGGGAATGCATTCCAAGAAATGCTTGTCCATCATATCCAAAGCAAGCAGCAACTTAAAATATTGCATCCTTCCAAATTCAGCTTTATCTTCTCTTTATGGACTTTTCCTTCTTGGAACTTCTCAAAAAATTTAAAAGTATTTCCACCAATAGGCTAGCATTTAAATGGGTAACAAGACAGTTTACATCATCAGATGTTTTTGTAATTTTATGAATCTCTGTGCTGGTGGGAGACAAGCCTATTGTAAGGAATGGTAGCCTCATCAGGATAGGTGCATATTGCATTCAATTGAACTGAAAGAGAAAAAAATTCATACCATTTTCAGAGCATAAAATTTTGCAATAAGGTTGAGTAGACCTGCAATTTTTCCTTCTTTTTTCATGACTGAAAATTTCAAACACAGAGAAAAATATGAAGTTGGTTGAAGTTATGTCTTCCAGGCTTGACTTTTTTCCACCTTGAACAGTCTCTGCTAGTATTTTTTAATATTTGTAAGTTACATCATTTCTTGTGTGAAATGCATACTAAAAAGAGTAAATCTTAAAGGCATGTGGGAGGACAACAGCTTTGCAACTCAGAGTAAGGAATGGACGTTAAAAAGACTCCTTTAAGACATATTTTACATCTAATATCTACGCAGCATGTTAAAGAGTGCACATAAACAGCAATAAAGTCATCAAGACCAGAAAAATGCAAGAGGTGAAGTTTATCCAACAACTAATTCAGTATGCCCAGGGAGAAGGAGACAGGGATATGACTGAACTTAGCATTACTAGAAATAGAAAATTATATCTATTTTCCTGTGTTAGAGGGGGTACAGTCAAAATGTCAACAGATGAGAAAGAATATGTACTAGCAGAACAAAACCAGTATTGAGACACAAGAACAGAATACATAATATAAAGCAAAACCTGATATTTAAAAAATAAACAAGAGATAATTTCCTTGTCTTTTCCTGACTAATTTCACAAATTCTAAAAATTAATATTTCAATTGATTTTTTCTTCCATTTTTCTTACTGCTTCTGCTTTTTAATAACAGCTCTACAAGAAATAATAATTTTATTAAATTTGAATTTGCAATGAGATTTTAATGATTTTAAAAGCTAATAATTAACACCAAAATTAAAATTTTTCTAGTGAGCTACAAAGACAACTGAAGCTGCGCCTGATGGCCTTAGCTCTCAGCCTCAGGGCTAGAGCCTCTGCCTGTCCCCGGCTAGCCCTGGCGACAGTTTCAAGCAGAAGGTACAGCTCAGTAGGCTGGCCAACCAAGCTGATCCTGTGGGCTCTTGTCAGCCCAGCCGCCTGATGGAGGTCACGACTGCAGCGAGGGAAGAAAGAGGACTCTGTCGAGGGGTTCCACAGGAGCTTTATTGAGGATCAGCAGGGAACTGCCTCACTCCAGGGAGAGCTGCCTCAGCAGAGCGCAGTCTACCCTGTGCAGGCTGGTTTTATCCAGGGGAGGAGACAAGGGAGGTAACTGGGAAGGAACCAATGGGGAACGAACAGGGAGTGGTTAACAGGTTGACGGATTCCTCCGAAAACCAATCTCAGTCCGGAGGGGCGGACTTCCTCGGATCCTGTCCTATCACTCGACGCCTCTCCCAGAACTTTCCAGATTCTGGGAGAGGCCCCGAGTAGACAGACAGGTCCTCGGGGGTAGGGAGCAGGAGATTGACAATTAGGGTCAAACCAACAGTAATCAAACAAAGGGGTACATGGAATAAACCAACATCACGAACTTAAAACTTTAACACACCACTTCAGACAACTACTTCTTGTATAAGAAATAGTCATTAAGAGAGAAATGTTGCTAGTTTGATGCAGTGGGTTGACCCTGGCTGGACACCCAGTGCCCAACAAAGCCACTATATCCCTCCCTTCAAAAGCTGGACAGGGGAATAAATACAATGAAAGGCTTGTGAGTCAAGTTAAGGACAGAGAGAAGTCACTCACCAGCTACTGTCATGGGCAAAGCAGACTCGATGTGGGGAAGATTAATGTAATTTATTACTAATCAAATCAGAGTAGGATTAAGAGAAAATAAAAACAAACCTTAAAAAAACTTCTCCTTACTCCTCTCTTCTGAGGCTTAACTTCATGCCCTAATTTTCTACCTCTTTCTCCCCAGGGGTACAGGTGAATGGCAAGTGGGAGTTTGGTCAGTTCATACATCTCTGTCACAGCTTCTTCCTCACTGGGAGAACTCCTCACTCTCTTCCACTGCTCCAGCATGGGCTCCCTTCCACAGGAGACAGTCCCCTAAATTTCTGTGTGAGTCCGCCCCACAAGCTACCCCTCTTCATGAAGTGCTCCAGCACAGGTCTGTCCCACAGGGTACAGTCTTTCAGAAACAGACAGAGTCAGCATGGGTTTCCCATGGAGTCACTGCCTCCTTCAGGCATCCTGCTCTGCTATGGGATCCTCCATGGGCTGCAGGTGGATTTCTGCTCCTCCACAGACTTCCATGGGCTGTAGGGGCATAGGTTCTTTACCACAGGCTTCAGAGGAATCTCAGGTCCAGTGCCTGGAGCACCTCCTCCCCCTCCTTCTCCAGTGGCCTTGGTGTCTGCTGGCTTGCTGCTCTCACTGGTCTCTGGCTACAATTGTGCAGTTTTCTATTTTTCCACAGTTCTTATATATGTTATCCCAGAGGCATTACCACTGCCTTGATCAGCAGCAGGTCCATCTTGGACTGGCATGGGTTCTGTCAGACATGAGGGAAGCTTCTGTGAGCTTCTCACAGAAAAAGCCCTGTAATTCCCTCCACTACCAAAACCTTGTCATGCAAACCCAATATTTCTAATTATAACATAATTAATTTGTATTTTGTCATTAAACAAATTTTTCCCAACTTCTTAATTTTCTTTCTACCATTAAGAAGTTAAAGTGTATTGCTTCATGCACAATGTCACGTGCATTTAGAAATACTAAAAATTACTAGATGTGATATATTTTGATTTTTAAAAGATTGCAGAAAGCCAATATATTTTTGTCTCTCTCCAAAAGCCCTGTCATTTTGTTGAGCTATACCACTTACCAGATTCCAGTGTCTATACGTTCACATTCAAATGGAACAGGAAAAACCTCAAACCTTGAAAAACTGAGTACCCTTCACTAGAGTTGTGTGAATCGAATAAGAAACTGAAACCATAAGTTCATCTTAAGATCTTAAATATATATATAACTGGAAAAAAAATATTAAAAATGCACAGTGGATGTTGCTACTTTTCAACTGTCTTGTTTTGGACCTCTGTTCTGAAAGATTACCGTAGGTATCCCTTAAATTACATCACAAACTAGAAATCTTGCTCTATCAGCTCAAATTTAACTATTTTCATGAAACTCCATTAATTCACATCTTGGTAAGTTTCACTGGTATTCACCTTCTCTGAGCCCAGGAAGTAAGACTGTCTGGAGAGCACTTCATTGTGTGCTTGTCTGCAAAGCTGTGGTTAATTCAAACCCATGTGGTAAGGATTGGAGCACATGTGGCCACAGCTTCCTGATCTGGTCTGCCACTTCAGCAGGACTTCAGCTAAACACAGCAATGTTTGCTTAATTCTAAAGATGGAGACAAAAGCAAAAATTATGTTTAAAGGAAACATAGTATGAGCAGGTATTCTACCTATCAGCAGGTGTTTGGAAACAGCGGGACTTCCACATTCATTTTCTGTAATTCCCATAATTAGTGCCCCTGTACTTGCTGTAACGATGTCACAGCAGGTGGCAATTTGTGCATCTTAGTGCTGTGATGCTCCTTGTTAGAAATACCATTTTGAGATAATATCCAAGGTACCTACCACAAGCCTCATCTTCATTGTATAAACAGCTTTCCTGGCTTACTTTCAGCACATCAGAAATATTTTAGTTACAAGTATCTACCTAATATAAATTCTAACAACATTTGAACCCAAGTACCATTTCTTTTTCATTCCTATGAAAACCATCCTCTCTTATGTTTAACATAATTTCACTGCAGTTTGGTCTATAAATGCATTTTTTGTTTCTCTCAGAAATATACATTTGAACTGAATTTAATGTTTCATGAAAGTTGCTGATGTGAAAGCCTTTGAGCCTGAAGCTCTTAGTTTCCCACAGAAAAGATTCTTTACTGCTTGGAGAGATACTTTCAGCTCCCATGTTTTCTATACCTTTAAACTCTTCATGCTTCATCAGGGATTTAAATGTATATATATACAGGGAATTGAGTTAATTTTAGACCACAGAAGCATCTCAAATTATTAATGAATCACTGTTAGTCTAAAGTGTATGTCATTTAAAGAAATGCCAATGATTACTTTTGGCTTTTTCACTGGAGAATTTTAAATCAGTATTCTTCTTCAGTTGTGATAAACACTACTTAAGTGGTATTTTAGAGCTTCTCCAGGAAAGTCTATAATAATAATATATGAAAACAGAGGAATAATTTTTCACTTAATGCTAGCTGTTATAAAATAAATAGATTGAGAAAGCAGACAAAGCATTTTTTGTCTCCTTTTTATCATCATGTGAAATATATAGTACTTCCTATTTCTCTTGCCTAGATTAAGAACTCTACATATGCACGTTTTATCTGAAATATTATTTTTTTAATCTTGGCATTTTGTCAAAAATTCTGGTAGGACTTGCCTACCAGGACACTGGCTTTGTCATGCCAGTGGCAGCCTTCTTCACTGTCTGGATGAAGTAGAGGTGTAATAATATATCTATTTTCATTTTTTAAGGGTGTGTATATTTTTATTCCTACTTCTAGGAAATACTGAAGAAAAATGAACAGAAATAAATGTGAGAAATTGACAGAGAATTGTATTTACAAGCAATTAATTAAAATACACACAGCTGATCAACTATGAAAGTGAGTTCCAAATGCAAAATGCTGTAGAAAATCAACTACATTTTTCATATCTTTATAAAAAAACTTCTTCAGACAAAAAAAACCACAACTGGTATCAGTATCATCTCTTGTAAAATATGCATAGTTCTTTTCTATTTTCCACTGTGGTTAACACTGTGTGTTAACATTGTGTGTTAATTAAAGAATACCACATGTTTAAAGATCTTTTATCACAGATATAATATTCCTGAAAATCAGAAATTAAGATGAATCCTAAATGATAAAATATATGTAGAAGTGACAAATTAATAGTAAAAGCAGATGCTAATATGCTTGGGTTGTTTTATTTAATCTCTACATTTCATATTTAATAATGTCAGTGTAAAAAAAAATCACATCTCAATCCTTTTTAACCCTTGCAGCAATATACAACATCATCCTTTCCTTTTTTGTTTTAAATATCTGTAGGGCATTTTTTAATCATATTAACTATTCAAGATTATATTTTAAATCTGGTTATCCTTTCTGTGTTTATAGAATAATTGCTGCATAATTTCATCTAAATGCCAAAGTACATGCTGTTTGGATAGTCTAATACATCATGGTACCTCTCTAGGAAGTACTCAGGGCCATGAATTAACTCTAATTTCCACAGTGTTCTATAATTAGCAATTATTGGCAAGCTGAATGTTTACAAACAGAGCTACATATTTTCACATTGACGTATTTCATGAAATCTTTGCAATTTCATAGGTAAATAGCAATGGTAATGCACAATGTAAGTTAAGGGTCAAGTTAAATGTCAAAGACATATAGCACCTTGTAATCTGCAATTCCTTGGTACTATTTGAAGTAGAGACTGTACCACCTATAAAACCTATGTGTTTTAATCAGGATACAATCACAACTAACAAATATAAGTGCATTAAAATAGCGTTACCAGCAGCATGTGTTTTGTAATGCTGTGACACCATGCATAAGCATTTCATGTAAACATGGGATTGTGTGACCACCAATGGGACTAAGAAGGGTTAGTGGAGCTCAAGGAAGAATGCAACCAAGAATCTGCAAGATAAAGAACAAGACAAGCAGAGGAAATTGCCAATAGGTAAGTTTAAACACCCCAGGAGAATGAACGTGAAAATCGAAAGCCATATAAGCCCTGTTTGGTGAGAAAAGGGGTAGGAAGAAGGCTGAAACACTGACAGTGATGAGAAAGGATGAGAAAAGAGGAGCCTCCTCTCTGATTTGTCACACCAAAGGGTTGTCCAGGCTGGTCACCATGACCTTGGTAGCTCAGTATCACCAAGGAGCATGGCACTCATTTTGAACTACACGACATCACCTCCAGGACAGAGTGTGCTCACGACACACCTGTTAACTTATGTGAGTTCATTGTGGTAATGGTTATTAATGTGTTGGAGAAAACCATTAAAAAAGCATGCAGTGTGTTGGTAACAAATGAATTATATTAAAGTTTTGTTCTTGAAGCTTGAAAGGAACTTGATTTATCAGTCTTCTAAACACTCCCGTCAGGACAATCTCTAATCTCCTAAGTGAAATAGATGAACATATATTTAGTTGTAATATATAAACTTTTGTAATATATTATTGTTTGTGCCATCACAAGAAGAAATATAAACCGTGTAGATCAGACTCTCTAAAGCAAAGATATAACTCTTCCATTGTAAAAAAAAAAGTTCTCTCTAAGGTTTATCCAAGTCAAAAAGAAAGTTAACAAAGATTGGTAACATTTTTCCCCCTTGTCACAGAAGTAAAATTTGCATTGAGGTTTCTAAGATAACTCTTGAGTCCTTCTCATTCATACACAGAAATAATTCATGCTTTACATTGTTGCCAGTGAAGGAGAAATGCTCTTGCTATGATTAAATTGAAGATATAAGGTTCTTGTTGTACTGTGACAATTTTGAGAATTAATCCATTATTATCCATGGGATAATCTTCAAATTTATCTCTGGTACCTTTGTCTATATTCATGCTTGTTCGTGAATGCTGTAGTTCTATGACACTCAAATCAGGAAATAAAGAATGGGCCTTAAGTTTGTTTCAAGAAGAAAGAAAAAAAAAAACAAGACTCAGAGTTTTACTTTACTACTTCTGTATAGTCATCCCAAATAAATCTTTTGAATTTTTTAAATGAAAAATAAAATTAGAATTTTCTGAGTAAACTAATAATTAATTGAATAATAAATTACAGGCATCCTCATAAGAACACAAGTAATGGAGGCTATTCTTTCTGGCTTTGTACACTGCTAAATGCCTTGTAAAATTCAAAACTGAAAATTTACTTTTGCATGATGTGTTACAATCATTTACATGGTTAGCATTGGGAAAACAACAAGGCAAACTTCTAAGGGAATAATGCATTCACCCTTTCTTTTCTCATTTTCGAACTGCAATCCAGTGTGCTTTTCTGAAAAGATGGAGACCGATGTGAAAGTTCTATTGATCCACCTCCATCTCCTGCTCTGAGATAAATAATGCCTAAAGCAAACTGGCTTCAAAGAAACACATTGATTTGAAGACAATTTAAATGGGGAGAAAATGAGTGTGGAGGAAAGAATTCCTCTACAAGAGCAAAATGCAGACTATAAAATTTAACACATTAAAAAGATATTGTAAAAATTATGCCGTGTAATGGTTACTAGAGTTCTCAGCAGTCCTTTCACACCCATCCAGTTTCATAGAGCTATATGTTGCCCAAAGGCAGTCCCTAGTATTCAGAGGAAAGAAGTAAATTTCTAGAGACTGAGCCAAGATTATGCATCTTACAAAACTGGACAGTATCTATATGCTTGTCTTTGTCTCGTTAATTTATGAGCCACTCTGGCAAATTGACAGAAAACTTTAAACAATAAAAATCAAACACATATCCCCAAAAGACTCATTATATGATATAATTTCCCTTCCTTTCTCTTCATGGCCTTGCTTACATAATGATGTAATTGAACAGTTTTCATTCATTTCAGGAGAATCAGGGATCTAGACTTTGTTGCCCTCTCTTGAGCAGCTCTCACAAAGAACTGTTTTTCAAGTCATGGAATGAACTGCCGGCCAGTGTGAATAAATTTGAAAAGAGCATGCAATAACCTGTGAGGTAGTCTGTCAGCTTGGAAACTAGTTCTTTTTGTGATGAATCTTCAGAAGCAGTGACAAAATTGCTGTCAAGTTTGTCAGGGAGTAGTATCTGATAAAGTCTTACAGAATACATATAAATACAAAGAATGTAAAGCATAAGTAATTGAATTTTTCTATAACTTGTTTCAGGAATTAATTTTCCATATTGATTTAATGTCTATCTATCATCAGCTAATATTTTGCTTCCATTTCTGATTATTGCCAGGTAAATTAAATGTTCATTACATTTCTCAGACTCAGTACTCTGTTGAAATTCTGTTTTTCAAATTTGAGTGTACATTGTAAACAGACAAATTTACTTGACTCTCATTGCGCACTGCTGCAAATGAGCATACAACATGCAAACCAAATGAGAGGTAAGCCTGTAACCTAATCCATGAATCATGAGGGAAAACGTGGAGTAATCTGCATCTTCTCAAAGATACTAATTTTCAATGTGTGAGAAGTAAGAACACAGAAGAGTAAATGAGAACAAGGCTCATTCCATGTAGACAGAACTCATTTAATATACCTTTGGTATTTAAGGGAAAGATGATTAACAAAAGAAGACTAAGGATGATATTTATATATTCATGCATTCTTTTAAAATCACACAATTCTGAAGTGCTGAAGGGCTTTTTCATGTTACTTTGAGTAGAATAGCAGCAGTGACTGGCTATTCTTTTAACTTTTTTAAATTTTTTATTAACTTGCATTCTTTGTGATTTCTGTACTCAGTAAAATAATGTCCTTGTCAGCACCTTTAGAAGACATTGATACAACAGAAAGACATACATGTCCTGTATTCACTGTGAATGAAACAGAATAACTGGCTCAATCTCAGGAACTTCTCTCTAATAAACCTGTCACTGCTAGAAGCTAAGCAAATACATTCCAAATAATACAGTAATTACCACTTATGTGCAAAGATAAGTTTAAACCAGAGAATTTTTAATTTACGGCAAGAATTAAGTTACTTTCAAGTTCCTGTCTATCACAGTGTCCATTCTCAAAAAGTGCATGAGAATTCTTTGTGATTGTAGGACATTGGTTTTTCAAATATCCTGTCTATGATAAAGCTGAGACATTTCCATCTCTCATTCCAAGATATTCATTACCTTTGCAATAACAGCTAGATTTTACAGGTTTTGGACACAAAATATGTTAAATCTTCCTATCTGTATTCAGCTCAACCTTCATTCCCAGTTACGTGTTGTAACTAGGTTTATATAGTTATGTTGTGTCATCTTAGAAAAAAAGAGAATGAAAGAAAAAGAGGAGAATTCTAGACTACTGTCAGCTGCAACAGTATTGTAACAGAAGGTTTTACACTTTCAATCAGACACGTACATGCAAGTATTAATACTGAAAATGAGACCCACAAAGACTCCTTTTCCTCCACTCCCTCTGGAAATGCATGAGCTGCAAAAACAGTTGATCTCAATTACCAGCTTTGTGAGAAATAAAACAGAAGAATTGTCATTAACTTAATATTTCCCAGGGAAGTGAATGATACAAATAGTGCCTTGTCCAGATTAGAGCTGAAAATAAAGGCAAACTCTGCTGCTGCTTAAAATAAAGCCAGTTGACTGGATTTGGGGGTTTCAGCCTTCTGTACCTGCCTGTGTCTTTTCTGAAAGAGTAGAAAAGTTACAGAAGCATATCATACATGTATGTTTTACCTTCAGTCAGTGGGCAAAAAGACGCTTGACAGTAAAAGTTCTTTACAAAGTACAAATCTCTGGCTACCTATGTATAATTATCACTTTTAATGTTCCTCGGCTATACTACAAGGCAGAAAGAAACAAAATTAAAAAAAAAAAATGTTTAGTGAATTTTTTTTGCTAATTCACAGAATTTCTTTAGTTTTTTATCCTTTATCTTGTACATTATCTCATTTGATTAATGTCTTACTATGCAGCAATATGCTATGTAAATCCTTTGTTATGCGTTTTATACATTGAAAAAAATTAAAGAATGATGACAGGTATGATGATCTTGGTATAACTCAAGATTAAATTATGTAAATTAAATTAAATTACTGAACTTCAGCACCTGAGCAGTAAGTCATTGCAATATAAATTGACTGTGAAACTTCTAAATTAAAAGTCATGGAAAGAGGGGAAACATTTTTAAGGTTAGTTATATTTAATGAGAATTGCCTGTGAGAATAAGGCACAAATATAAAAGTCATTAGGTTGCCAAAAAGTTCAAGTGGGATTAGTTGTCATTAAAGTGTCATCAGAAGTGGAGTTACAGAGTCCTATACTAGAGGTCTTGGTGATAGAGAATGGTTTCCCAGGATCCATAAAATTCCAAATTTAATCCTGATTCATATCCCATGTTGGTACTGAATTAGATTTATTGTCACTTGTTTCATTTATTTCCTAAAGTAATGACAGCTAGATCTATGCATCCATTCACATGGGCAGAAAGAGAAATGCCAACCCTCTGCTTGTCCACATGCCTCAGGAATCCAGCAAGTGAAATGCATCTCAGAGGAATGTCTGTGAGGCTTAAACCCACCAGTTTTTGTAGAGTTGATTATGAAAGAGTGATGATCCAAGGCTGTCCTTAAACTCACTATTGCTAGATTGGTAAATCTGGCTAATGAGTGTAACGTTACACTTTGATATTCTTCTTGACTGGTTACAGTAAGTTTAAATAAACATGTTTATTTATAAGGATGATAATGATCATTGCAAGCTTTCCTCAAAAGAAGGCATTGCAAATTTATATTTGCTCATGGAGTAACTTTGAAGGGCTTCTTTTTTATTTCCTTAGTAACAACTTCTAAGTGAAAAAGTACAGATTTCTTGTAAAAACATCTTTTATTGAACATATGTTTTTCACTGATATTCTGCAGGGAATGTTTTTCTAAAAAGCAAACCAAAGAGCCTTTGTGTAAATAGTTGGGAATACAAAAGCAAAACTGCCAGCTAACTTTCCATTTTGCTACATAGATAACATCCTCATAGGATGCTTAGGAAGACAGTTCTAGAGCAGTTGATTTTGCTTTAGCTTTTTTAGTTAGCCTGTAATATTGGTATTGCTCCATATAAAAACTTTATTGTAAAGAGTTGAACTTATATGCTTGGTGATTCCAAACTGTAAACTATAAATCTCATTTCCTTCCATACCTTATTTTTTGGTACATACATTACACAAATTCTGTGAAGGACAGCAGTTCATGATCTCTGATAATTCCTGCCTCTAGCAGACTGAGTAATCTCTTCAAGAGAAATTGTTTGGATGGAAAATGTTAGGGCAAAAAAGTCAGCCCCTTTAACCCTAATCATCCGTATGCACTGATTCTACTCATGTTAGTGCTACCACACCCCATAAAAATATATATCAGTATTTCCAAACCTGAACATTAAACAGCATTTCAACAATCTATTCGAGGTACCCTGCAGAACTTTGAGATAAAAAGTATTTGAAACAAACTGCAGTTCCTATTAACTGCATCAACGGGACTTCTGGATGTACAGCATGCTTGGCCTCTGGAAAAGTCTTATAATTCCATATATATATATGGAACTAGTAAGGTGATGATGGGTAAGAAAAGCAATGAGGAATTATTTTAAGATGTGGGTTACGTGTCAAACACAATTAGACATTAGTAGCTGTACCTTCTTTTATGTCTGAACTATAGTGGAAACAGTAGAGAAGGTTGGAAACAGAATAAACAAGTGAAGGAGAAAATTATTTAAAATAAAGGATAATTTCTAAAATGAAGGACATGGTGATAAAAAGATTTGGAACACTGGTGTTTTCAGCCTTTTAAAGTAATACTGGCTTCTATAATTTCTAGTACCTGTCTGATAATATTTTAGTGTTCCTTTGCCTGTTCATGCAGGTCATTTAGCTCAATAACCTGCCTCTTTGTCTTTGCTTTCACTCTGAACTACCTTTATATATTAAGAAAAATTAATTTGTTCTACCTACCTACTAGCCATATTTTTAGGAGTAGTGCACTTCCTTTTCTATCTTATGACATATAAGAAGGGTCTACAGGCTATTTAAACAGGATCTCTCCCAGAGATTGTTGCCCAAGCTTCTCTTTTATGATTTTCCCTTTTATAACTCTTGGGTTCTAAGCCAAGTTTGACACAGACCAAAAGGGATGAAGTGTTCCCTCCACACACAAAGGGACTGGAGAAGGTGAAAAGGACAAATTTCAGAACAAAAGCAATTAAAAAGTGTGAAAATGAAAGTGACAAAGCAGTTTGAAGACCCTAGTGATGAAGAGAAATTAAATGTTCTGGCATGGGATTTACCAAATACACCTGGCAACAATAGTTCTTGCCCTCTTCAAGGGTCATTTTAACAGATATTTTCCTATTCTCCTACTCCTACTTTCAATTTAGGGCCTATATTACAGACTTGCTAAAATGACTGATCACTGTTTATGAATATCATGGTAAATATTTGCAAAAAATATAAAGAACTATTCTTTCTGAGGTAAATCATTTCTGGGTTATGTCAACATGGAGAAAATAAGACAAAGATTTTTTTTTTCCCTTAATAGCCTACATGTGGCAGAGGATTGTTCTTTTACACAGACCCAGAAGATGATTTTGGACTTCAAATCTTATTTCCTCTACTTCCACAGTGAGATTTGTATCAATTTTGAAATCATCAGAAATGTCTCTGAAAAAAAAAAGTGTGAGAAGAGGAACTATGATCTCGACCATGTGTCTACAAACACAAAATCATATTTTACACTGAATTTGATGAAAAACTTTGAAAATTAATGATTTTATGACAATTACATAGGGCAGAAATGTGCAAAAAAGCTCTTTACTGTGCCTATAACTATCATTCTAAATATAATCATAGAAATCAAATTATATCTGATACCTGTTCTATCACAAAATCACCAGTTTAGCATATCAAAATCATTTACAATCATGTTGCTCTACCAATGATTTTCATTTACTTGCACAATATGGATAAAATGTTGATAAAGTTATATGTTCTATTCTGAATGCTCTTTTTTTTATTTTTTAATTGTGACAACCATTTAAATGTATTAGAGTTCTAAATTGCAATTAAATTCTTCCTAATTATTGATACCTTAAGAAACAGAGACCCTCTCTTACATTTAATTACTACAGATTTTGTTTTACTCACACTAATTTTATTTCAAAGGATACAAAACCAATGAAATGCAAGAAATTATTTCTTTTAGAAAAACAGCATTGCTAAATCAACTAATCACATAATAACTCTTACTCATTATATATGATCACATAAATACCAGAAGAAAAGAAAAAACTCATTAGTAATAAAAATCTTTAATGTATTTTTTATATAAATAATAGTTGGTCTCTCAAAAATCTACTCCATATTAAGTAATTAATAGAAAATAGTAAATAAAAAAGTCAAGCATGGTATTTTCATTTTTACTGAATTCAACACAAAAAGATCATCTGAAGAAAAACAGATGAAATTTTTAGATATTAATTTTTACATTGCAATCTTTATATGAAGATACAGTCAGAAAACTGGAGATAAGTTCACCTGTGTAGTGATCCAAATTTAAACCTATTTAATCAGGGCTGGTGTTCTAATTATAGAAACACTTAAATTGTGAGCAGCATCAGTCAGCAACAATTTAATTTAGTCATATGTGTATGGCAGGGGTGAATGTCCAAAAATATTTAGTTTAATTTAGGGTCAAATTGACAATTTTGCATACCCCAAATAGTTTTTACTCCAACTTTCCACATCTTAATACTTGGAGTTAGTGAAAATATGATAATTAATTTAGTTGAATAAACTCACTGATGAGTAGCTGAGCCCTCAGATCTTAAGTATGGTCATTCAAAGATTTTGAGCTGCGTTGACTTTGAATTGCACTTTCCACTGGCACTTCTAGAATGGTCTAAGCTTCCCACAATGAGTTTTTATTGCATTCTCTGTTTTATTACATAACTCTGTAGTTAGAACTGTTGCTTCTGAGGCAGGCAAGATGAAGAGGTCTCTTTTGTGTTCTATCCTCATACTTAAAGTGGTAAATTTAGAAAGCTCTGGTCTATTAACAACCAAAGTATCTTAATGGATTTTTAAATTTTTCTTTCTATGCAAAATCTTGTGTATGCTATGTAAAACAAAACCTCATAAAATCACTAAATTTTCCTGTCTTGTACAAAAACAAACAACAAAAAAAACCCGCAACGAACCAATACAAAAAACCAACCAAACCAAACCTCAAATGCCATATCCCACTTTAAAAAATTCAGATTATACAATAACCCTAATCATATATCAAATAACTCCCGTAGCTAAGATTCTAATTTTCTGTAATATACTTGTTATCTATGAAGTTTTCATCTTCTGCATTTGGAAAATCCATGGTCAATATTAAAATTAATTATCTTTTTATAATGCAAAATGATGTTGCTGCATTAATTCCTGAAACAAATCCCTTTGTATGTAAGTTTAGCAATATTGTTTTAACCTGATTGAGTTAAGGACTATTGAGATCCTTTTCTGAGGGTTTGTACTGGTGTTGCAGCATTGTTTTTGTTATATCAATACACATTTATTGACTGCAAATAAATGGAAAAAAAAGTTGAATAATTACACAGTTACTTGAGCCATAGCATATCATAATCTTGAGACGAATTATGTACATTTCATAATGACAGTAAAAAGTACAGAAAATAGCTGCACAGATGATTTGACCTGTATATAAATTAGAAACTTTTGAGACTGGAGAAATAATCCAGATCTTTTCAGCATTGCAGCTATTGATTCATTAATTTCATTGAAAGTAAAAAATAAAATTATTTTTCTTTTTTTTCAAAAGACGATGAGGAAACCTTCTTAACTCGTGAAGCTGTTCTTATTTCATATGGAAGTGAAACTGTGATTCTTGTGCAGTGAAATTTTGCCCAATTTTTCAAAATCCTTTATTTTCTCTATTAAAATGCATTGTGAGTTTGCTATTGTTGTAAATGTGGAAAATTA
Organism: Phylloscopus whistleri; assembly: GCA_017589585.1. Taxonomy (NCBI): domain Eukaryota; kingdom Metazoa; phylum Chordata; class Aves; order Passeriformes; family Phylloscopidae; genus Phylloscopus; species Phylloscopus whistleri. The sequence goes on from JADMLD010001549.1 coordinate 7,366,153, forward strand.
TGTCTACATGAAAAATATGTACCATTTTTCCTACAAAGGAGAAATATACAGTTTGGTATTTACCATTTGTCAGAAAAAAAATAACATGGAGATTAGTTGCCCAGGAAAAAAAAGACCTTTGAGATTACAATATGAAAACAGATCTTGGAAATCTAAACTTCCAACTACCCACAGCTCATTTTAAAGCAAATGGCAAACACATCTAAAATTAGCATCCTTGGTTTTCATTTTTAGTGTTCATAATTTGTGTCTGTGCATAGCCTTGAGGTCCTTCCTACTGTAAGAATATCTTTATATTAGGCTAATCAAACAAATAAAGCTTATTTGCCAAACCCCCCCACAAATAGGCAAACAAAAAAAGACCCAAAACCAGCCACCAAGGAGGTGAAATTTCCATTTTCTCAGCTGGAGTACATAGTGCTCTGCCTTGGGGTGGGTGATAAACCGAGAGCTTATGGGTAAGAATTACAGAGAGGACAGGTATGAGCGACACTCCAGGGCCATAGGCCACCTGCTCAGGTTGAGGCCTTCTAGAGGCAGCTAAAAGCAGCTTCATGTTTTCAGGACTTTGTCCGTGTGGGGAACTTCAACCACCACATCTGCTGGGGGACAGCACAGCATGCTTTACGCCATCCAGGGGGTTTTGAGAACGCATCAGAGAGAGCTTCTTGATCCAAGTGATAGATGGGCCAAAAAAGACAAGTGCTCTGGAGGTTCTCATGCTCACAAACAAGGAAGGGCTTGCTGGAAATATGAAGGTTAAAGACAGACTTGACTACAGTGGCCATTAGATTGGGGAGTTCAGGATCCTGAGAGGAAGGAGCAGAGCAAAAAGCAAGATCACAGTACTGGGCCTCAGAAGGTCAGATTTTGGTCTCTTCAATAATCTGCTCAGTAAATTCCCATGGGATAAGACCCAGGAGCACCCTTGGTGGAAGACAATCAGATCAGGGAATACTTATCAAATTGAAAGTAAGTTTGTGGACCACGTCAGGATGCACCCACGAGTCCTGAAGGAGCTGGAAAATGTCATTATGAGGAAGTTCTTGGCAATCCTTGAACGATCGTTGTTACTAGAAGTGCCTGAAGATGGGAGGAAAGAAAATGTCACTCTGTCTTCAAGAAGGGTGAGAAGGAGGCTACGGGATTTATTTCAATGCTGGGATGGTGATGGAATCCTGGAAAAAAAAATTCAATTAACTGAATTACCAGAAAACGGTCAGAAGAACTAAGCATGGATCCACCAAGGGGAAGTCATGCTTGACCAGCCTGCTGATACCATTCCATGATGAAATGACTGGCTTGATAGGTGAGGAGAAAGCATTGGACATTGTCTGCCTTGCCTTTCATAAGGCCTTTGACATTTTCCTCCCCTAAGATCTCGATAGACAAGATCTATCAAGATAGATAAAGATAAACTGTCTGATTAAGAACAGACTGGACGAGCAAGTAGCAAAGTGAATTGAAAATTATCTGAGTGGTTGGTCCCAGTGTGTGGTGTTCAATGGCACAAGTCTAGCTGGAGGTCAATAGTTAGTGGTGTACCCCAGGGGCCAATACAGTGACTAACCCTGTTCAAGAACGCCAATAATGGTCTGGATGACAGGACAGAGTGTGCACCCTCAGCAAGTCTACTGATGACACAAAATTTGGAGGAGTGGTTGACACAACACAGTGTAGCGCTGCCATCCAGGGGGATCTCCACAAGCTGGACAAATGGGCTGACAGAAACCTTGTGAAATTCAACAACAGAAAGTGCTAAGTACCTCACCTAGGAAGGAACAATTCCATACACCAGCATATGCTGCAGATCCCCCATCTCAAAAGCAGTGTTGCAGAAAAGGACCTGGGTATCTTTTTGAACACCAAACTTTTTGAACATAAGCCAGCACTGTGCCCTTCCTGCAAAGGTGATCGGTGTCCTGGTCTGCTTTGGACAAAATGCTGCCAGCAGGATGTAATCCCTCCCTTCTACTCAACTCTGGTGAAGCCACACCCACAGTGCTGGGTCCCATTCTGGACTCTCTAGTACAAGAAAGACACAGACCTACTGCAGAGACTCCTGTGAAGGGCCAGGAAGATGATGAGGAGGCAGGAGCATCTCTGGTAAGATGAAAGGCTGAGAGAGTTGGGACTGTTCAGACTGGAGATGAGAAGGCTCAGGAGGGTGCATATATCAATATATATGTGTATATAAAATACCTGAAGCGAGGCTGCAAAGAGGACACAGCCAGGTTTTTTGCAGTGGTGACTAGTGACAGGACCCAAGGCAATGAGCACACACTGAAACACAGGAGGTTTCCTCTGAATATCAGAAGACAATTTTTTTAGTATGAGCATGACTAAGCACTTCCATAGGTTGCCAGAGAGGTTGTGAAGTCCTGGAGATATTCAAAAGTGGCTTGGACATTGTCCTGCATAATTGGCTCTAGGTGTCCCTGCATGAAGAATAGGGTTGGACAAGATGACCTTCAGATGTTCTTTTTGATCCCAATGATTCTGTGATACTCTGTTTCTGAAGAAATTGGTCTTTTGCATCATGAATGTGGCAAAAAAAATAAAGGATGGGATTCCCCCTGTAGATCCAAACAAAACATTTCTTCTGTGACATTGGAATTCACTGGTTCAGGCACACTTGCAAGGGCTGCAGGTGTTTTTTCTCTGCTTTCCAACAAAGTAACAAATGTTTAGAAACAAATTCAATTTCTGTTTCTATCTCAATTTCACAGTCTCATGTTACCCACAGAATATTCAGAGTAATGGTGTGTGTCTTCCCAAGTAGCTGTTACATGCGATGGAACCCTGCTTTCCTGGAAATGGCTAAACATCTGTCTGCCAAATGCAGGTAATGAATGGATCCCTTATTTTGATCTGACTGCAAGTGCAGGTTTTCTTTCCCTATTAGGTTGTGTTTATCTCAACCCATAAGTCTACTAACTTTTTTACTTTCAATTCTTTTCTCCATTCCATGGTGTAGTGTGAGCTTTGTGGAGGTTAGTTGCCTAACAGGCTACACACATGGCTTCCCAAATTCCAGAAAGTAGTAGGACATCTGCCAAACAATGGGAAAGAGTGAATTAATTTCTCTTTCTGCCTTCCTTGTTAGCAAGATACATTTTTCTTACTAAACTGGTTTTATTTTGACCCATGAGGGATTTTGTACATTTTATTTTTCCCTGCCTATGCTGTTGAGGAGAAGGAGCAAGAGCAACTGCCTGGACATCTGGCAACTGGCCAAGGCAAACTGCCACAAGAAATAGCATTTCTTAGTCCCTGAAGGCGTTTTTTTAAGGCAGGCTTACTTTAGCCTCCCAAGATAATTGGGAGGTATTCCTCCGTACCCCCTTCAAGCCCTTTCTACACAACTGTGCAGCATGTTTTTAGTTTCCCAAACAATTTACCTGTTATGCTAGAACATACTGTTTCCCAAGTTATTTTAAATACAAATTTTATTTCACTGTGCCATGAAGGATTTTTTTTTTTTTCTTTGAGTATTGGCTTCAAAACATATTTTTTAGCCTGTATCATGCGGGCATAACTGTGATACAAAAGGGTTGTGTACTGCTGGTAGGCAAGATACATGATTATACAAAATCAAATTAGTAAGATTGTCAGGTCTGAGGAACTTCCTTACCTGTTGATCTCTAGGGTTATGTTCAAAAGGAATCTTTAATAAGCTGATCTCTGAAATACCATGACCAGAGGGCATATTTTCTTAAAGGATTAAGTTCTGATTGTTTGGCTGAAAACATGAGGAAGAGAGATGTGGAAAGGATAGCATTAAAGATCTTTCTTTGACAATTATGTTATCTATAAATCAATAAAAGGTAACAGAGCCGAAACAAATTTGACTGTTTTTCTGCCATAGCTCTCAAGATTAAAAAGGAAAACATTTTTCCTCATTATCTCCTCAAAATATGCCACAGGGTTCTTCAAAAGATTCTGCTATCGAAACCTGAAACTACAATATCAGAAAAAACATCCCTGAGGAAAAACTTTACTTTTGAGAAAGTATATGACTGAATGCCCTCCTCTTTATAGATAAAAGCTTGGCAGAAACTTTGGTGATTTCAGACTGAACAAAAGGCCAACTAAATTCTTTTTCTCCAGATATATTTCTTAACTACCTTTCACTCACAAAGTGCATTACAATTGTCAAGTGGCTCCAGTCACGCTGTTATGAACTCAAACTTTCATTACATCAAAATGTAAAAAGGTCACAAATGTCATCCTCTCCTCATATGTAATCCTAGGAGGAGACCCAGCTCTTCACATTTGTCAATAATGAGTAGTTTCAGTCTGCATACTTTCTATCAAATTGGAATTTTGTTTTCCATCTGTAGGGAAATGCAATAATCTATCTACTAGATTGAAGGATGTTTGAAAACCCTCTAGAAAGCGTTATAGCAAGACACCGTTTCCTTCACATCTTTGTCTGATGATACTATATTTATTATATAAATTATTTATTATATAAATTATCACACATTTAATGGCTTAAACATATGTAATGGAAGGGGAGATCATTTATTTAACCTTGTACATAGCATACAGCTTTTTGAATGACTGTAAATGAAGATTATAAAACAGCGTTTATTGATTCATTTATACAAGGCACTATTGTTTCTCCATTAATAACCAGCATCCAAACTTCCATAAAAATCTGCAGCATACATAGAAAACATCAGTTCAAGTGTACTCATTATTATTTTTAATCATCTTTGAATTCTCCTCTCAGTTTTAAAGCTCTCATTAAGATCAAGAAATCCTGTTTTCATAGGAATTATAACTCAATAAATCAGACGTGCATATTTACTTTTTTTTTACTTTCAACACATTTTATAACATTTTTATTGTCCTTAAAGCAGCATTAATATGAGTCTTACATAGCCTCCTAAATTACACAGATGCCTTATTTGTATAATACATGGTTAACATTAGCACTTTTACAGGGTATATTTAGCAATAATAGTATAAACCACTTGTTTTATATTAGGACTAAGAAGTTGTATTCTTCCTGAGGCCATTCTCAAATTCCTCAAAATCTTCATGTCTGTCTAAGTAAAGACAGATATTTTCTGTCTTCCATTTTTCTTTTTCTCTCTTCCATCAGATACAGGATACAGACATAAAAAATAATTTCAATGTTTGCTGCTCACAGGATCTTTTTATAAAATTGAGAAGGTTGATTGAAGGAGAGAATTTGTTTGGGGTGTGGGGTTTTTTGTCTGATTGGTTTACATGTAGCACTCAAGATGCTGTCTGTGGACAGTAGCATTCTAGAAAATTCTAGGAAAAAAAGCTAGAAAACTTCTAGCAAAATAGAAGTTTGTCTCACACACAAAATTTATAAAAATATAATTCAGGTCCTTCATAAGATAAATTAAGTCCATAAATGGAAAAGTAACTCAAAAAAGCAAGGTCATACACTGGGCTCCTAGATATATTTCAGGGAAATTCCTCCACTAAATCATAGAAATTAACTTCATTCTATCTCTTCCTGGGCAGTTTGGGCATTTGTGCTCTTTTTTTCTTCACCCAAACTGTTCATATTTTTTAAATGGAAAATTCATTCTCTATAACATTGAAAGACTAAATAAATAGAAGTGACATTCTAATTTTTGTATTGATTCATAGCATGCTGAAGCATTCTTCATTAATGAACTGAAATGAAATGTGGTATGTGAACCCCATCAAACCTTAAATTGGTTTTGTCTCTCCTTAAGGACTTTTAGTTCAGAAGCTTAATGAGCATTCTCTCCTTTCACCTGACTCCTTAGATGTCACACATTTTTCATAATGAGCTGTAGCTAATCCAGAAGGGAGACCATGACAGAGTGTTGGAAATGAAGTCTGTCTTTCTAAAATATCATCATAAACATGCAAAACTTCATAAATAGCAAGTTTCCTCTATGGCTCCATACACACAAATCTGTCCTGTTTGAAACCAACAAGTTTTCCCAATGCCTTCAGGAAAACTATTCTTCAGAAAAATCTGCATCCTTTGAGTAATTTTTGTCAAAAGAGGTTCTAATGACAACACCAAGCTGAGTGAACTGCAGGGGAAAACATGTGTTGGTGCCTCCATCACCATGTTTTAATGAGAAAATATCATGTTGCTTACATGCAACCTTCAGAAATATTGAATTCAAGTATGTTTAACCGGGCAAGGGAAAAAAGCCAACACAATCTATATATTTAAATAGCACATAGTTGAGCCATTTAAAATCAAAACTATGTCAATTGTGTGAATTTAAATCTACAAGAGAGATGACATTTTAAGAGTGTGAATGGTAGCATGTGTCACTAATGTGTGATCCTTTAATGCAGCTTTCATAGATGTGGTAAAATATGATGGAGGTTTTAAAGGTCCCAAGCATATCATTATGTTATTCCTAAAAAAAAATAATAAAAAAAAGTAAAATGAAAGATTACATTTATTTAATTCTATTTGAAGCATAGAATAGAATCATAAAAGTTGCAAATGACCTCAAAGGTCATCAAATCCAACCTTGACCAAATACCATCATGACCACTAAACCATATTGCGAAGTGCCACATCTACTCATTTTTTTTAACACTTCAGAAGTTGGAAATGATACTTTGCATGATATGCATAAGTAAAATTTCCTAGATCAATTATTATAATGTTCTATATTCTGCTGCAAAATATCATGACTGTTCTTGTCACCATTATAAGAGTGTCAATGAGGAAGTTTTCAAACATGAATCACTTAAATCAGTTTATTTTCTAGCCCTTTTATAATATTTAGATAATTGAGATACTTCTTGCTATTAAATAGACCTTGACTGTATCTCTGAGGGCACACTTTAAACCCTATTTTTTTAGCAGTTAAATGGCAAGTAGTGAGATACCACAGACCAATAGTTATTCTGAGAATGCTTTTCTTACTGTAACTCTTTCAAACAACATCTGTTGCTGGAAAAAGGAATATGGTTTCATGCTTTGGTTGCATGGCTGAGAACAAATCTGTTTAATTGTATGCAAGATGGAAGCTGTTCTGCACCGGAAACTAAAGTAATGCTTTATAGTTTATCTGTATAGGAGGCTTTTCCATACAGTGGTGACATAATTAAGCAGCTAAAGTTATTAAGTTACTTTGTCATGTGGAAACTTTTATACCACAGTGAGTACAGTCACCCTTTTTTTTTCTGTGATTTATTTTACAGTGTTTCATAAGCAAAAAGAGCTAAGCTTAAAAGACTCATTTTAACTTAGATGACATAACTGTTACATTTGAATATACAGAGTATTTTATGGCAGTGAAATTAAGGCTTTCTAAAAACATTAAAACAAACAAAAAGAAATCCCACCTAACACTAAAGAACTGTGGTGTTAATTCAGCTCATACCTAGGCTACAGCCCAATTGATCTTCTATTTGATTTCAGTTGAAATAGTGTTTGAGGAACGTTTTCTTTCATTCCTCGATTAAAACTGAACATCCCTCTCAAGCTTTTTCATTCACCTTTGTGGTCACCTAAAATCCCTAATCAAAGTGAACTCTTTTTGGTTCAGTTGTCATTTTCTTTCCCTTAATGTTTTTTTTTCTTCACATGTCTTTCAGGGTATATGGGAAATGTCTAGTCTGTATGTCTGTTACATTGAATTGTTAGTTAAAATGAAGATGCAAAGCTGTTATATCAGACATATCTCAAAATTTGTTACTATCACCTATTAGCCATGGGAAATACACCTATATAAAACAGAAATAACAATAAAATAAAATAAAATAAAATAAAACAAAATAAAATAAAATAAAATAAAATAAAATAAAATAAAATAAAATAAAAAAAACTCTCTTGTAGTTTTGTTTTAGCACTGCTCATACAACTTAGCCAAAGAAAAGAGGGAGAAATTCAAACATAATTATAATCTCAGATTTTTTAAACTTGATGATGTGCAGGTTAAAATTAATGCAGTACAACTTCCATTTCCCAAAATAAGAATATACATACAGAAGGTAAAGAAGCTAAAAAAGTAAGACTATACAGCGGGTAAAGAAGTTAAAAATTGTGCAGGGAGGAAGGGAGAGTGGTGAGGGGAGGATGGCATTGTTGCTTTTTATTTCTTTGTTCATTTGGCTTAAACTCAGAAACTTTGAAAACCCAGTGCATCAGAGGAGATCCAACGAACTTTATTATTAACATTGCTCAAAATATTTTATGTAGCTTTTTGAAATGTAATCAACGCTTCATAAATCCTAAACATTGATTAACATTTCTCTATTTATGACTCCTACTATTTGCTTGTGACTGAGTAAATGAGTGAAAATCAGAAAGAACAGTAAAACTGACACAGATTGAGACCATTCACTCATACCCACTGGCATATTACAGTCTTTACCTATGCCACTGTGCTTTTGCTGGTTCCCAGTGGAGTGGGAAGACAGCTCTTTGCAAACACCCCCCAGGCCCTGCACACTCTCAAATAATGCCTTGCTCCTCTTTGGGAGAGAAAACCCAGCCAACACCAGACCAGGAAGCTTCCCAACAGCCTAGAAGTACAAATGACTGGTAGAAATAACTGACCTCAAACGGTGAGGTATGTTTCCCAGCACTGCCTAATTTATGGGAGCCTTGGAGTGTCTTTTGCAATTACTTAAGGAGAAAAGGCTGATCTCAAATACAGGACAGATTTGGCCCCTTAGGTACCCTCCTCCATCTGCTTTTATCCAAGTGAGTCCTGGCCTACAAGTAGGCAGCAGTTGTCCTTCATGTGCTACCTCTGTCACGTCATCAGGAAAAGATGACAATGAGACCCAAGGGACAGCACAGTATGTGAAGCCAGTGGAAAGGTTACTAGGAATCACCTAAAGAAAGGGAATGTTGTCATTCCCAGGTGAAAAAAGGATTTGTTATTATTATTTTTCCTTTTTAATGCCTTTTGCAGAACACTAGTGAAAATGGCATTCTTTGTTGTCAGTATCCAAAGTTTCATATCTGCATACAAAGTTTGAAAAGTATTTTATCACTGAAACAGTTAAAATGAAGTATGTCCCTATTTCTTATAGCTAGATATAACTGTTAATGAAAATTACAAGACACTTCAGTGTGATAAATAATACATGACAAGGTGTGTGTTGCTGTGAGATAATGCTCATCTCAGAGGCATGGTGACATATGCCTTGGAGTGTCTTAGTGCAATTATAAAATGGCTCAGAGTTAGATTTTTTAAAAGAGGATTCACATATTCATAGCTGTCTAGAAGAGAAACATGACTAATTTGTAACTATAATGATTACTGACAGATTTAGGAAGGCAAATAATAATGTTGGTTTAATATTCTTATAATTTTTGTAATTTTCTGACACAGGCATTACATTTATTGTTCTATGGGACTGGAGTCCTGCCAAGGTCTCTGTTATGACGGTCTTAAACAGCACTGTAGCTGGTATCAGCAATCTGTAGTGAAATGTTTCCTACCAGCAAAAATATTGAATTAACTGATTCTGAATTTCTTCCAATTGGGCAGTCACAGTTTGATTATCATGTTTTCATCACCTTTGACTGACGTCACATTTGACTCATGCTTGCACAAAGGGCAATGACAGGATCCCCAAACTTGTGGGTATTACTGTAGATGAGAAAAGGAAATTTTGCTCCTTGGAGATTCTAATCTCCACTTAGTATAGTTAGGAGGTTAGGTTTGCCTCCTTGAAAAATGTGTAAACAAAACCAGGTGGAAACACACGGCAGAGAATTAATCCTCCCTCCCCTCCTTCTCCACTCCAGGGACTGCACCCCAGGGACTGCTGGGCAAATAAGAAGCCAGTGCTGAAAATCTGTTCCCACTGTGGTCTGGGAGTATTGCTGCAGTGACACCTCCAATTCTCAAATGAGGCCTCCAAATAGAGACACAATTACTTTGTATTAGAATGCTAGATACAAAATGCTGCACATATCAAAAAGGCTTTTTAATTATAATATCCAGCATGATTGCTTGTCCATGTTCTAGGATGCCCCATTCTGCTTTCCTTTGCAGCATAAATATATAATAGCTATAGCAGTGTAGATGTTTCTCATTATATATAAAAAAACAAACCTAGAAATAAGACTGGAAGATAAATGACATAAAGAAAATAGATTACTTACCCCTCTCGTACATTTGTTCTGAGATGCTAACATCTGCAATCAGTTCACCTAAATTAGCATTTAGTTTTCAGATTTTCTAGTGAAAGGAAGGGGAGAAAGAGATGAATACATCTTTGTGATATATTTACTGACTGTCTTAGCCTTTTCTAAGTTAACATTTTTAGAAGGAGTAGTTTTTAAATGTCTTTTTTTTTTTTTTTTTTTTTTGTCTGGTAATGTTGACTTCAGGTAAACACATGAACTCCCACTAGCAATGCATGTAAGGGTCTATAAAAATGCAAAAGGTCACTGTACATAGAAATCAGTTGGGACTGTGGGAGAACGCACTGACATTTATAATACACCCAAAACAGAAACAGTTCCTATGGAGACTATGCATGTATTTTAATAATGCAGTTATTTATAAAATTCTAATATGAACATTTATGTGAAATAAATATACTTATGGCTTGCATAAAAAAATCCAAGCCTGCTTAATATATAACTATTATGCTGCACTGATCTCTTTATGTGTTCACTGTGATGTAAATGGTTTGATTATATTGGAAATATTTCTTTAAATATCATCTTTCATTTGTTGTTGGAGTACTCACACAATTAGACACCACATTCTCATATTTATATTCCTTCTAGACTTGCGTTTTCACATGCAAGGAACCTCTCTTTAATAAAATTGTGATCACTCTCAATTCTTTTATTTTTTAATAAAATTGTGATGCATTCCTGAAACCTATTATCCAGCCTCCTAGGGCCATGTGAAAACAGAAGATTTACTCAAACCCTTGGTGTTTCCTTAGTCTGTCAGCACCCCAGGAAAGCCAAGAGCCTCACTCCTGACCAGTCTGTCAGTGTCCTGTTCTGGGGACCCTTCACTGAACAGAAGCAAGATTGGAGGGTGGGTTCAGAGTCACATGTCAAAGAATAGAGACCCTCTCCTGGGTCTCCACACCTTTACCTGCTGCCAGCAATGGCCAGTGCCCTCCAAGGAGTCATATTAACAGTTTACAGAGTAATATACTTTATAGTTAAAACTGTGACAGGATAAGATTCAAGGATTGCTGGTGATTTTATCAGCTGTAAAGTACCACTGAGTTTCCTTCTTTGCAAGGGTTTCAACACACCCTGGCTGAGGTACCTCCAGTCTGCTCCACCCTCCTTTTAGTCCCCCTTAGATTGTATTCCCTTTGGGAGGTTAGACATGCTGGTTGCATTCCATTCAGGTAGTAGTAATCATATTTTCCCCTATAATTTCCACACTGTTATGTTTTTACTGCTAGTGAACTCCCCACAATTATGATTATGATTATTATCATTATTATTTTACAAGTAAGAAACAAACTGCAGTTGAGTAAAGTAGCAGAAAGTCCAGGAACAGTTTCCTCAAGTAAGAAATAAAGAGAACAGAAATGTTCTTGTTGTCTAATGTAAGTTTGTTCAATTACCAAGCTAGTATCCTAATATTCTGGATTTGGTCAGGACTGAGAGAAGGAGATTCTGTTAGTGGTCAAATACTCAGACTTTCTAATACTCTGTCATGAGAGATGCAAGGGGAATGGATCTGAAGGATGCAACTAGATCAATCTGTTAACTTGTATCAATCAGATGTCTTAACCTTGCAGGACTACGCCTTGTTTTAATCTTATTAAAAATGTAATCATAGCCTTGATTTGCCTTTAGAAAAAAACCAAAACAAACAAACAAACAAAACCAACAAACAAACAAACAAAACCCAAAGAAGCAAACAAACTCCTGAGCTTTAAGGTAAGTACTTCACTTGAATGTAATAGAATTCTTTTATTCTGAAAATCTGTTACTTGTAATTTCCTGGGGTTGCAAGATCTAGGAAATTTAAGCTATTTTTACTGTATAGAGAAGAAACTCTAGACTAATCTGTATTTAAAATTGTGGTACATCTGTCTGTCTGGACTGTACCTATTGTGAGTAGGATGAACATAGAGATTTCCCCTAGCAGGTTCCTACTGTGCAAAGGCAAACTAAATGATGCTATTTCCAAACTTGAGTGCACTGTTGGTTAGCATCTGGGGTGGGTAACCAGGACAACCTAGGAACCTTCTTCCAGTTCAGTCTTTTCTACGTAGGAGATGCTTTGAACATAGTTTAAAATAATATGTAACAAATGCTCATGCATATGCTGGAGTTGCCACATAGAGCAAGGAGACTGCTCAGTTATAGAAAATCGCCAGAAAATCAGTTCAAGTCACACCTGATCCAGGCAAAAATGTCATATCAAAGGCACTTGAAATGGGGACCCCCCTTATCACGTGCATGGTCAATGTTTATCCTGTTTGAGAAATTTATTTGCTCACATGAGCACATATGCTTTTTTCATATGCACACTGTGAAGGTTTATGCAACACTAATAAAGCATGAAACCTGAAAACTAACAATGAATACTGTCTTGTATTTTGTTATTTGAAACCTGAAAACTGTCTTGTATTTTGCTATTTCAGTGCACCCACCATAGATTTTTTGTGAGGAAAATATTAAATAAATTTTTATTTTCATATAAAATTGTTATGAATAATAATAGCCTCTTTGTTTTTCAGTTTACATTTGCATAACATCCTATTAAACACAAATAAATATAAAAACTTTTAATACTGAAAAATGAGATTTCAAGAAATGGATGCTGTTTCCATGTTGGTTGCTGTAACAGTTGTTATAATCCTAGAATATATCTCTTTATTTAATTCAGAGAAGAAGATCTGTTCAATGCTTGAGCTTCATGAAAGGTTAACTCAGGTAAAATTAACCTCTCCATATACTCCTATATCCAATTTAGGAATGGAGAGATGAGACAATGTAGGCTGTGCAAGATTTAGCCCATGTACTTACGTATAAAACTGAGCACTCCAAACCAGGAAGTTTTATGCACCATCACAAATCATGTTTGATGCAAACAAAAATTCTAAGCTTGTAAAAGCAGTGAATTTAACGACTTGATCAATGTACCAATACTGAAGTAAACACATACAAATCAGCTTTTAAATCTTAACAGAGAAAAGTGTTATATTAATCTAAATAGTGTTTCAGACAAAAACTGACTTTTTAGCCAGTACTATAGAACTATATTTTGTGAATTGTTAGTTAAAACAACCAAACGAATAGATCTTGTTAAAGATATAACCTTGACTGCTCTGAAATCAATGTAGGTAAATCCATCTGTTATGTACACACCACATGTTAAAAGAATGGCATGTTCAATAGGGTAGTAAATCAGACATAAATCTATCTAATGTGAAAGCATGGTTCTGCCATATCATACATGCCTGCCTAATGGATTTTGTATGAACTAGAACAGAATTTCTGTTAGTTTAAGATGGAAAATCCATTATATTGTTCAGAGTGCAGTAATAATTATAGCATATGATTTTTTAAAAATAATAAATGAATGCACAAATATTTTGGTCATAAATCCCATGATCTTTCATTGCAAACTGAATGCTGAGTTTGCCTTGTAGGGTTCTTTACAACTTGGTCAAAGTAGGTCAAGTACTTCTTTAGGTCAAAATACCCTGCCAAAATCTAATCAGAAACTGTGTTTAAGTGCAGAGGACCTCAGAAGAATGACCAGCAAGGAGTCCCATTGACAACAAGGTTACAAGATGGGAGTGAGGCTGCAGGTCCTGCTCCCTGTTATTACCAAGATAATTTTCTTGAGTGTTTTTTGCGATGCTCTTTTGTTCGTACCTACAGAACTCAAGCTGCACAGCTCTGCTAAGTAACAGAGTGCTCAGTTTGTCTCTGACCACACAGGTAACCTATACTTTTTCTGCTAGATTACTAGAAAATGGATCTACATAATTCCAGGATTTATTTACAACTAACAGAAAACATCTATTATCTCAAAATGAGCCGCAGCACTCAATATCAATGAAGACAGTATATGTGATTGACACTTCAATGAACAAGTTTTAAACAAGTTTTAAAACAATCATTAAAAAAAGTTGTAAAGCTGTTATGAAAAGGTATTTGATGAAGTAAGAGATTTAAAAAGGTATTTTTCTCTACTATTTAGTATGAATCTTCTACCTGTAATCTTAATTCTGAAAAGGAACACTCTTGTATCAAGTTTGTCCCACCAGAAATAAGAAAAATGGAAAGTTAAATACTTTTTTTTTCTCTTCTCTTTTCTTGATTTTTGACCACTGACCTGAGGACATATATTGTTCTTGTCAGAGTAACAGATAACCACAGGAAGCATCTGTAATTAGAAAGCTTGAAACACATCAGCTCTGCTGTTCCAGGAGACAATTTATTAATATAACTGTCAATTTGTTAATTTAACTCATCACAGAGCTGGCATTGCAATGTAGCTGAAAAATTGATAGCTTTATAAAATTTCATCTTGGGAAGAGCTGTTCAAAGTGTGAAAATCTAAGCCATATGACTTTAATTAGCCACAAATTTGATCCCTTTATTTAACAGAATAGTCATATTAACAGAAATTATACCTTATTCGATTGATTTTTAGGAAACACTCCATTTCCAAATATTGCATCTGAAAAAATAATCTAAAAATACAACAAATAATGCTTGTGAAAGTTATATCAAAGGCTAGAGATGGCCATATGAGTCACATGTTACTGAAATTTCACGTTAACTACAATCACACTCATTTAGAATTTTTCATCAAAGTAGACATACCTTTCAGATATATGAGTCTAGATGGACTTAACACTTAGGGACAATTAAAGCTGAAAGTTCTTGGATGCTGGAATCCACATGGAGAAGGCAATCTTACATTCCAAAGTTTCTTATGGATGGACCATATGTACAGAGCTTAAAATATTTTACTACTCACGTCTTATTTATGGCTTTAACTTAAATAATATGGAAAATTCTAATAAAAACCATATTAAAATTGCTATACAAAATGTTTCTAGTGCCTCTGCCTTTTCTTTTGGTGTTCTGCCCATCATTCCCTTATCCCCAGTGCACAGCCATCAGGTTGAGTCTTTCTCAGAAAAGAAGTAAGGAAGTATTCAAACAGGTGTCTTTTGGGGTAGTAGCATGATGTTCATGACAGTACTGTCTTCTTTCTCAGCACTGGATCTGCTTAGGGCTATTTTTTATTTTTTCTTAGCAGTCTTCATCCTTGACAGGTTACCAGACAGAGATTTATAATTCCACCTGTCCTCCAGTTCTATTTTATCCTAAACCAAATGCCTACTAAAGGTATTTAGAGAGGTTCATTAAAAAAACAGGTTAGAAAATAGCCACTTGATAACAATGGTAAAAACAAATGAGATCCAGCTCAGGGAAAATAAGTACAGAAAATCCTTGAGACCTTGAAAGACCAGGTTAATAGATCCACAGCCTTCTGCTAGTAAGAGCAAAATCATATTTTCCTGGATAGAGCAGTATGCTCTCTGTTGATGGCAGAAGCTTAAGAGACTTATATTAAATTAATAACGATGCCAGATGCTACCAATTTCTCTTTGTCTAAGTGTCCTATCTCCTAAATGGGGATATTGGTACTGCCTTACCTCAGGTATTAAAGATTAAAATAACATCATCTATGATAAGAGCTCTATGGATGTATTTCATAAATTTCTGACTTAGGAAAGCCAATCAACTAAAAGCAATGCATGCAAACAGAGTAAGAGTTCTTTCAAGAGCACATTTCAGGAAGGATGACCTCTTTTAGAGTGAACTCATCCTGCTGTGAAGGCAAGGGAAGAACAGAGAAGGGCAACTAGAGCAGCCCTAATAATGGAGTAGCAGTCCTGTGAAGGGAGACTTACAAAACCAAAACTCTGCAGAGTGGAAAATGGGGAGACAGAGCAGGCAGGATTTAGTCAGATTTACAAAAGTAAATCAAGGGTATGGTATATAATCTGGTGCTGGTTATAGCTATGGTAGAGTTAATTTTCTTCATAGTAGCTGGTATGGGGCTGTTTTGGATTTGTGCTGAACACAGAGTTTATAATAGAAAGATATTTTTGGTTTTGCTGAGAAGGTCTTACAGAGACACAAGGTCTTTTCTGGTTTTTGTAGTGCCCCGCTGGTAAGGAACCTGGGGATGCATGGAAAGCACAGCCAGGACAGGAGACTCAAACTGACTGAAGGGATATTCCAGACCATATGGCATCATTCTTAGGATATTAAGTGGGAGGAAGAAGCAGGAAAGGAGACATATTTGGGGTGATGGTGATTGTCTTCCCCAGTCACCGTTACCTGTGATGAGGCCCTGCTATCCTGGGGATGGATGAACACCTGACTGCCAATGGGAAGCAGGGAATTAATTCCTTGTTTTGTTTTGCTTGTATGCTTCGTTTTTGCTTTCCCTGTTAAACTGTCTATATCTCAATCCATGATATTTCCAGCTTTTGCCCTTCCAATTTTCTGCCCCAGTCCTGCTGGTGGGGGAGTGAGCAAGGGGCTGTGTGAGGCTTGGTTGATGGCTGGGTTAAACCCCAATAAATCCAAAAGGATTTATTGTTCTTCATATCCTAAAATACAAGAGTTAAGAATCACTTTAAAGGCTATTTGGAGATTATTTTATGATTAATAAAATAAAGTATTTCTCTAAAGGGTAAGTAAGGCATTTCTGGAGCTTCTTGCCACAGGAGGCTGCAGAGGCACAGAGTATCTTCAGATTCAAGAAGGGACTGGAGAAATATTTGGACAAGTGCCTAAAAAGCCCAGGCTTGCATGTCCTCCCTAACTAGCATTTTCTATTGCAAGCGTCCAAGGCAGAATTCAGACTAGGCAAAGCAGTGGTAATGCCTTATATTCCTAGGTATTGTATTTGTAGTCAGGACTGTCTTTCTAACCTTGATTTGTTTCAGGTGTCACATCAGACTGCCCTTTGAATTCCAGACATCTTTTTCATTTCATCCTCTGGCTTGGGAAGTTATGACTTGGCCATCCTCAGACCCGTTCCTGAGCACCTTCAGGGCCCTGCCAAGTGAGTCATAACATGTTGCTTTCTCCTTCTTTCCTCCTCCTGCCCAGCTAGCAGCTGCAGGAGAACTGGCAACAAGTCTTTCTGGGTTTTGGAAGGGAGGTGAGGTACAGGAGCCTTACCAGAGCTTTCAGGGAGGATTCTCTTGGCAGCAGGTAGCAGCTAATGGCAGCAGGCAGGCAGGAAAGACACCACATGGCTTTCGAGGGTGTTGATCAGACAGGGTTTATTTGGGGGTCCCACACCAGGGGGGAGCAGCATGGCTCCCACAGGAGAGAGGGGGAGGGGAGAAGGGGGAGGAAGGGAGAGAAGGGGGAAGAAGGGAGAGAAGGGGGAAAGAGCAAGCAAGAGACTTTCCCCTCATGCCTTCAGCTTAAAAAGGCTTTTCCAGCGAGGGGGCAGACTTAAGGCTTGGATCAATGGGATACTGAGGGTAGGAGGGGTTGGGTAACAATTGGGTTACAATGAATGACAGCTTAGGGGGTGGTTTACAACAACTTGGTAATGAACCATACAGGTTGGGGGAGAACAGAACCATTTAGGGAAAATGAATCGCCACAATAACATAAACATTTGTATCAAGTCTTGAGCTCTGCATGTGTGACCACAACTGCTGAATGTGATCTGGATGCATACAACTCTAGTGAAGTGAGTACTCAAACCTTCCTCTTACATTCTAACCTGGAAAGTTAAAAGACAAGATGAAAACAACTGCCACAGGTCCCCTTGAGGCTGTAAGCTCTATCTTTTAAGTTTTGCCCAAAACACTCAATTCTTTTCAAAGAAAAAGTCTGAAATTTTAAAGCAAATGCAGCTGCATGATTCAATAAGAAATACTTAAATACTATGGCAGTTTAATGTCAGAGCAGTTACTGCAAATTGTCAGAGAAAAGAATTTATGTAAAGCAGAAGCTTTAAATCAAATTATCCAGACAGTTAATCTTACAAAAACTGTATCTTTAAACTTCGTGTATACATATCCTCTTGAAAGCCACAACTTAAGATGATTTTCAGCCAACCTTAGCTTCTGAAGGCTCATGAGCCCTGGAGGATTACATGACTATTTGAAATTTAATTTTCCTGATGTTCTTGTCCTATTGGTTTGTCATAACACCACCACCATTCAAAGATAAGGAAAGCACTCAAATGCACAACAAACCAATTTAGCGAAACTAATGATCACAATCTACCTCTAACCTTATCTGTGGAAAATCATTCTCTTCAGAAATCACTGTTATTACACCACTTCAGGCAAACAGTAGATCAAGCTACAGATTGTTTTTAGTCACACTTTTGTTCCACAAAACCTCTTCACAAAGGTCTCTCTGTTGGGTTCATCAATTCAATTTTAAAATCCTTCTTTTATGGAATAATACATAAGAAGATGGGATTAAGTTTAAATGTACAATTCAGGAGTTCTCAGGAAAATAGTTACAGTATTCCATATACTACAGAGAGGAACCACTTAGTAGCTAAGCTGCATTTAAAGTATATGCTAATAAGATTTAAACTACATAATTATAGATTGTTTCTCTGTTGGATTTTGGTGGTTTGTTGAATCCTACGGTGGTTTGTGTTTTGTGAGCTTTTAAACTTTATTAGGCACCTTCTGTGTGTATATAACTTTAATCTGGTCCATATCTGTTGTATAACATGCTGTAGCTTTTTATGATTTTTCACAGCAGCACACATACATTTTTTTCCCTGCATAGATAAGGTCAAAGCAAAGCATGTTGTTCTGTACTATGATAGTATCTCAAGACTAACAGTATCTGAACAGAAGTTGTCTCTTTGTGCTGGATTGCATAATTTTTTGTATCTTGTTGTGCTGTCCACAGGGATCTTTAGTGAAAAACCGTATCAACTGAGCCCTCACCCCTGTTTCTGTGCTTTTGAAAATCATGCATATATGATTATGGTCCTGTTTTATGCTGATATTTTTCAGTCACATTTTAAAAGGCTTGTGAAATAACATCAGAGTTTGTTCTCAAAATTTGTTGCTTTTTTTATGCTCTAAACAATCTCCGCTGTTTCATGATACAGAATTGCAACTTCAGAAATGTCTGGCATTTACTTACCATCAAGCCCTTTCTATTACTGAGAATTTTTGTGAGCTAGGAAAAATTAGTTATCAGGTGGAGCTTTTGTTGTTCTTTTTGATTTTGTGTTTTTGTGGGGATTTTTTTGGTTTGTGGTTTTTTTTGGTTTTGGTTTTTGTTTTTTGGTGTGGGGTGGTTTTTTTTGTTTGGTTTTTTTTGGGGGGGGTGGGGTGGGGTGGTTTTGTTTTTTTTTTCACCAGTACTTACACATAAATGAGACTGGAACATTTTTAGAAGACAGTAAATTATAATTGTATTTACCTTGTCTGACATCCCATCTCCTAAATGCATTTATTTTCAGAAGAAACAAAGTGGCCCACTGGCCAGCAAGAAACCCAAGACAGATCTGGTAAAGCAAATCAAAACAATTATATTTGTCTTGTTTTATACTAGCTTGAAACATAGCTGGTAAGTTTTGGGTGGAATTAAAGCTTTATCAGAAGCATTCACTATTACTTACATGTTTCATTTACAAAACAGAATTTTTTATACTTCACTTCATTGAGTAAAAGATGTAAGGCAGTTAAAATATTTGCTGATTAGAAAAATATTCTGTAAATATAGTAGGCTATTGTATTTCTTTTTAAAATATTTTTAATTTTTTTTATATATGTACTATATACTTCCACATGTATAGTAGGAGTAAAAAAACCCAGCAACTTGGCTGTTAAATTATTACCTTGTAACACATGTGAAGGTTTTTAAGGTTTCTGATCATCCTCTTCTAAAATGCGATAGTATAATATCAAGGAAGATTGGCCCTTCCCTTCTAAGACTTTTTCTCCTTTCAGCCTAGAGTTTTAAATAGCTGTATGCTACCTAGGTTTCTTACTCTCACCTTTCTTCTGAAATAGCTATGAGGTATAACAGTAGGGATGTTAGAAATGACAGATTTCCATCCTTTTCAAGGTTAAGATTTTTTTTTTTTTATAATGGCTCAATGAGGCTACTCATATATATACCAGAAAACAGCAAGACTGTATTCCCCAAATACTTGCACACACCAATAATTTCAGTGAATTATTTATCTCAAACATGAGGTGGATCTTTATCATTATTTGATATACCCAGGGGTAGCTGAGGAAATACAGGAACAGCGCAGGAACAAACCGGAAGAAGGCATTTAGCTGATATACATCCTCAGCCTTTTTCTTATATCCATAAATTTGCAGTCACACACAGAAATATTCAGTGAAACACATTCAATTCCTGCAGCTTGAATAGTGACTAGAAAACACAATGGTCTTCAGTCTGAAAGTGGAGCTTCACTGCATTTTGTGATGTAGTGAACGCTTAGTATAGTGTAGATATCAGTGTGATTTAAGCTTCAATTTTCTCTCCACCCTGCAGTTCAAAAAAATCTTCCTCCCTTCCCCCAGTTTTCTTACAAGACAATATAAGTAGTAGAATACTTTTTTGGAAATGAGAAGCTAGTTACTCATTCTTTGAATACAGAAATTAATTAGCATTTCCATAGCAGTGTAAATAGCAGTCCCTGGAGGTGTGCAGTGGAGATAATGAACTTCAAGATTAACAATACACATTACAGACATGAGTCTGTGATTACACCTTAATAACATGCAAACAAACAGTCTTCAAGTAGTCAAAAGATGTTGTGTAATAACAGATTTCTTCAGGCTATAAACTGGATAAGGCAAGTACAGCACTTGTTCACATCACATAGATAGCACAGTTCTACCTAGCAGGCTATCTTGAAGGGGAAAGTTTCAAAAGACATGACTGGAAAGATATAATCCATAACCATAAATATTTCTCCATCACATCTAGACTTACACCAGTCATTGCTTTTTTGCAATCATGTGACACATTGATTGAAAATAATAAATGTCAGTCTGCTGAAATATGTGATGTTGTGGGATATCCAAATTAATAGCACAAATCCTAGAAAAATATATCCATCTTTCCTCATTACTATAATCTCACTAGGTGCTGGCTATGTTTCAGAGCCAGTCAAAACACTTCGTCCAAATAGGATTTTTCAAATTAACCTACTTTAGTTTATTCACAGCCTGATTAAACAGATAATTAAAAATTACAGATGCATAGCAGTATTAAATTACTGTGGCTTAAGTGCATTTGTGAGAAAGATTATTAGTCTTTGAGATGTTGGCAAGGACCCATGTGGTTAGAACAATGAAGATCCACCAAGGTTCAATATTTTTCTGTCTTCAACACATTTTTCCTGAATTTCTTTTCATTAATTTAAGCAACAGTAGGAAACCCACAGTACTTGTCAAACCAGTATGAGGTTAGTAGGCTTTGGGTTTGAATCATTCCTCACCACGCTCCACCAATGAAAAAGTGTATATATCTCTATTCACAATATAGTCTCTGCAGCTGAATAATTCAATTTAACTCTACAGGAAACTGACTTGTCTTCAAAAATTTCCTACATTCTGCAGATACTTGTTAAGAAATAATGACAGAAATTGGCCTTTATTACTGTAGTTCAAAGACAAGACTCAGAGATAAAGTAGGTAACTCCAAATTTTCAGCTTCTGTGATGTTAGCCTACAGAAAAGGCTGGTAATTGGGATCCACAGGATTCTGCTTTCTGCAAAACAGCAGCAGAGAAACTTCGACACAGACACAGATTTGGACTGACACAAAAAGTAATGTGCTTACAACGCTTTTTAAAATTCATATGGTACCAATTGCAGAGAAAAGATTTCTTCCTGACTATTCTTTCTGAAACTACTGACTGACTTCTGTATTTATTCTTTTGATTTCTGAAATCCTCAAACCGAGTGTTTGCCTTATTTAGCTGAGAAGATGATTCGTTTTCTATCTGTTTTTCAAACACTTGTCAAGAGTAGGAAATACAGAAATTTAAAGCATGAAATGATTGAATGAACCATCCAAAAGTTTGAAATATGGGTCTAGACAACACTTTTAAGTGGTAGGCAGGAAAACTGATTCAGAGTTATTTCCTTATTACTTGGACAGTTTTACATGCTTGTGCACTAAATTGCAATTTCAGGTGTAAAAGTGTATAAAATAAGTCAAGAAACAGCTAATTAAAAGAGCACATCTGTCAAAATATCAATTTGCTTTGCTTTGCAATTTGCTAAAATACGATTCAGAAAGCAAGAAATCTCTTGTGAAATTTCATGGTATGGAGAGTTTTACATTTCACATGTGAACTTTGTTCTACAGGAGGGTAAAAAAAATCTTGATACAACTGATTAATCTGTAGCTATGGCCTTATGTAGCCAAATAGAGTGGTAACAGCTTCCAAGGAGTGACAGTGGTCACTCTTCTTCTAGCTTAGGTCCCATGATCCCCTGTGCAGTTGTGGGCTGTCTGGGCTGGGGACTCAGGAGGTGACAAATGGCACAACTTGAAGGGAGCTGGGTGTGGGAGGCAACCGTGTAAGTCTTTGGCTTTAGCTCAAAGCCTCTGAGAGGGGAGCTTGGACTGTGAGAAAAAGAGGAAAAAAACCCCAAACCAAACCAAAAACCAAACCCCAAACCAAACCAAAAAACCCAATGAAAAACTCCCACACATAAACAAATATACAAAGCAGACCCAAGAGAGGGAGGAAGAATGCCTCATGTTGAACTTCATATATATATTTAAGAAGGAAACACTGAAGATATTTATAACTTGCAGAGTACTGCCTCTCATTCATGAAGAACAGACAAAATGAGAGTTAAAACACGTGGAATGTGGACATACACCAGAGGAAGGGACAGACTGGGAAGTTTTTGTGTGATCATTTTAATTGTCTTAATATTGGGGCTTTCCTGTGGTCATTAAACAATTCAGATGAGTGATGAATTTTTGGTTGCATATATATATGGTATGCTCCTAGCAGACTTTTGAGTAACAAACATTGACACTGAGATGTGACTGGGCATAAAGAAAGTATGTTAAAATTAACCACAGTTTTCCATGGCACAGGTTTCACACATAAGAATTCCCTTTCATAAACGTGAAGGCCAAAATACTGAGAAGCTACCTTAACTCTAAATGCTATACTTACTCTGTGTCTTTTTTGTTCTCTTTTGAATAGATGAATTCTCAACCTACAGAAACTGGTCTTTTTCAAATCACTCAAAATTTGGCAAAATCACCTCTGAAATTAGAACGCTTACTGAAGCTTTTAGTGAGCAGCAAATTTTCTTTGCAAGTTAATGATCTACCTTTTTACATACTATTGCATTTTAAGAACCACTTTGTGTGTCTTGTCTGCTGAGTCCTCTTCTGCAGAAAAGCCAGGTCATATACTCTGTTTGCAACATAGGGCAGAAAGCTTCTGGTTTTCTTTGTGGGACCAATATTATGCAAAATAGTAATCAAAGATAGATTGATTACTTCCTTTTTACCTAATGTTGGGATTTTATGAGCCCAAAAGAATAGCAATTCCTTAATTACTTTGTCTCTGGTCAGAGACACAAAAGTAATTAATTTTAAAAGGAAAGAAACTGTAGACACAAGTCTGTTTACAAATTGCTGAACTGTAAGGCAACAAAAACCCCCATGAAAATTCCTTTTCTTTTCTGTCCTCCCTCTTTCTCACACATCTAGCACTTGTTCACACATCTACTCTGATTCTTCAAGGTTTCAAATACAGCAATCATGGTGTGAGGGAACCTGCTTAACACCTAAAAAATCTAACTTTATTTGATAAGAAATTGCTAAAAGCCGAAGTGTCGGCAATTGTTTTTTGTGAAGCCCAAAGAAGTACTGGTCTTTATTAATGTTTCACTTTTAACTATTCTTTTTTGCTTTACCAAGGAATTTTACAAGTCCACAAAATATTATTCTTTAATGCACACAATGAAGAGGTCAGCTTAACTTCACTAGTTGAAGCACAAAAAGAACTATGCACTGTGCCTGTGGCATTTTCATTCACTCATGTGAAGAATGCTGCCTTACAAATAGTGTGCCTTAAATTACATTTTACCTGCTGTGAAGATCTGTGTACTTCTGCAGTGAAATACATTTTCATTTGGAAGTTGTCAGTTCGTCAAAGGTGAAATTACTAGGCATTGTTCCAAAAGAAATCAATACATAATATTTTGTTAGAAGGTGTTAGGAGGGAAATACGAGTAGGATTGGCAAGCATGTCTTTATGAAGATGTCAGAGATAAGGCAATTCCAAGTTGTTTTATTTATGCCATTATTTATTACCTCACTTAATATTGAAGTCAAAATGCTTCCATAAAAGAACATTTATCTGTGCTAATGTCCTAATACTTCAAAGGTAAGACACAAAATAAATGATTTCTTAATTGCCTCTTTAAAATTCTGCTGCATACATTTGGAAGCTGAAGTGTGAATTTTAATAATTTCAAGTGGTGATGTTTACTGTATTTCTGTAGTTGGAAACACAATTTCTCCAGGAAACCTTCACTAAGGAGCTTGGACCCTAGGTCTAGTGTTACCAGTGTTAACTTTACTTCTGTAATTTCAGTCAAATGATCAGAGCAGTAATGGCCTTCTTTTGGCTTATGCTGTTGAATTGATTCATAAAACCTGGTCAAAAAGCACTGAGGGAAGAGTGTCACAAAGGTCACAGCTTCATTGTGACAAATATATTTATTTCAATATCTTTTCTTGTTCCCCTCTATAGCCCACAAGACTGAATATAAGACTTATGCTAGATACACACACACAAAAAGGATAGAAAAAAAATTCCATACATATTGCAATAAATCAAGACTGGGCACAGTTAGAGTAATACCCTGTCTCAAGGGGATTAGCAAGTTGTTTGTGCTTTGCTTTGTTTGTTCATCACACCTTTGCTTTTCATGTCTTTCCTATTAACTATGGGCACCAGTAGTTTAAACCTCAGTGTCTTTTAAATGCTTCAGTGACCTGCACAAAAACCCCAAACAGACAAACAAACTAACTAACAAAACCCACAAACATACGAATAAACAAAACCCCCCCATAACTGGAATTAAACTTTAACACCAATTTCCAGTCCTGTATTTTGCATTTAATAGATCTATCATCAATTAAATAAGGACATATTTAGATGAGTTCTATGGCCAAATCCGTTTCTCTGATCTGAATCCATCCATCTACATTGCTAAAAGGCCGTGAAATGGCTTCTTTGATATTTTATTACTACTGAGGTGTAAAATTTAACAGCAAAGCCAACAGTAGCTGAAATCTCTCTCTTCAGGGAAAAGGACAACATGCACAATTTAAAGTCCAAGAGACAAGATAATAAAAAGTGGAAAATGGATGCTCAGAAAGGAATTCTGTCAGGAAAACCCATTAGTGAAACATGCCAAAATCAAAAGGCTTCCCTTTCAACAAAGTATGCTTTTGACAGTCTTCAAATTCCAAGTGCTCATTTCTTCTTCTGAGGGAGACTATGCTTAATGCAAATGTGTTCTTTGCTCTCTACTTTAACTGAGCAAAACAGTCAGGAAGAGCATTGCAATTCAGATTCATTCACCTCATCACCCATCACTTGTACACAGTAAGTGCTGAGGATGTCAGGATTGTCACAAGCAAATCTTTTTGTCGTTCATGGAAAACAAGTATTTAGAAAAGCAATAAAACTAACTTTAAGAGGCAGGATATCATAAATGTGCAATAACTTGTGATACTTGACAGGGTTGTTTTGATGGATGCAGACAAGGATGTACAGAGAAGAGAAACAAGGATCTACCGAGGCATGTAGGTTTAAGATGTTGTTCTTTATTACTGAAAAATCCTACTGTCTTTCCACCACCAACGTTAGTACCAGCTTTTGTCTGGACCACAGTACTGGCTCTGCAAACAACACAAAAGAAACCTTCAAAACCAGACCATGACAAGGGTGAGTGACATCAAAAATGTGAAGTAAATAAATATCTGGTGTTTTCTTTAAGCTGGTAAAAAAACCCTCTGTTTCTGGGTATACAAATGCAGTTTGTGTCATGACTATCAGCATTCACTGACTTAAGATTACATTCATAAAATATCTGTTTTCCTTTTCCCTACAGAATCCCTTCTCTGATTCCAAAGCAAAAAATCACAGCCTTCAGAAAAAAAATCACTAATAGCTTAGAAGGCTAATATTGAGGTAATTTTTCTTATCAATACATTCCCATAAATAATATCCATTCATTTCCCAGAGTAATCAATAACATAGTTTCCACAGGTCAGCAGGTCACTGTTCATTAGTCATGATGATGTGGTTTAGGAGTGAGGTTAGACCCAAGACTGCACTGTGAACGTCCTACCTGGTATGAATGGTGGCATCTAAGTATGGGAGAAAAGGTGAACTCCCTGTGCCACTCCTGTGGCTTCATTTATACACATGGATCTAAAAGGGCTTCTTTGCTAACAAACTTACCACTCTGTGAGTTAAAACATAGTCATTCTTAACCTTGATTCTTTATTACCCAGGTCGAAGAAACCCTTCATAATTTTACAAAGTAATTTTAGCTTTTGGTTTTTTACGTGTAGTTGTAAAGCTAATACAGTTTTATGTATATATATTTTCCTTCCAGAAGATTAGAAATGTGCATGCAAATTACATTTAATCACATCATTGTTGGTATTATGGCAAATGTGTGAGATCTTTCAATTAAGGACTAACTCAGGTGAGTGATTTGCAGATGTCCAGATGTTCTTTGATTGCAACATATTTACTATAACATTTTTCAATACAAAATACTAGACAACTTATAGATATGCTATAGACCTGTGGTGGATTTTATCACATTCTTGCAGAGAACTGACTTGGGAGCCCTAGGACTTTAGGGGGGCATCAGACCACAGTGATTTTATACAAATTACTGAGACTCTTGATAAGTCTAAACCTTGCCCCATCTCTTGGCTTTTTGTTGCTTATCAATCTTTTTTAAAGAGCATGAAAGATATTTATTGATTTTTATAATGATGGTTAAGTAAAAAACTGTGGGTACACCATCCTTTAATTCCAGTCTCATTGAACAGAAAAATGAAAGTTCATGTAGTCATAATACATTAAAAACAAAACAAAATATAACAAAAAAAGAAACACTAAACAAGAAATCCTGGCCCACAAGTAATTTAACATGAACAAATAAACAAGAGATAGAAAAGGAAAAGAAAAGCAAACAAGTAAACAAGCAAGTAAATACATGAGTATTTTCTTGTTGCTTGACATTCATGCTTTTTGTGCAAATCCAGATTAACTTTCTTGTATTAATTAAACCTTTGAGCCATGTAAACAGAAGTAAAGATATTAGTTAAAATGTTTACAGAAACATGGCATATAAAATTTATCAAATATTTGTGACATATCTAAATAATATTCTCTGTAAGAAGCTGCCTCTAGCCAAGTTCAGCAAAAAAATAATGGTGCTTAATCCTGCTGAAAGAAACTCGTGTGCATAAAATTAATAATTTGCATACTCTGCACAATTTTTTCTCCTTCAACTTGCTTAAATAAAAATGGTGTTACTACAGCAACACAACTTCTACCACCTCCTAATATCAGGTTTGAAAAGACACATATATTTTTAAGTAACATTAGCTATAAAACAAATCCTAAAACCACTAAATTCTGCCATTTGAGTGTGAGATACTGTTATTTATTTTGAATTGAAAATCCTCTTTTTTATTCTGTAAAATAATTTAACCAGTGAACTCAGTGCAACAAAGACTATTTCCATCTTCTGATGTATTATGGTTATTAGATCTATTCACATTTTGCAAGATGGATGAGTTTAAATCCTCTCTATGCTTCAAGTGAATTAGAACCCTTTAGGAAAACATCAGACAGTGCTGGTGTTTGTGACTTGGTAGGTGACATTTTTCTTTTTTGTTTGTCCTAGTAAAGTTCCAGAGCATGGCATTTAGAGGAAACATACTGTTAAGTGGACTTCAATTATTCTCACAAGATGAGAATTCGAACCGAGAATTCTACCACTCACAGTCATTAACAATTCCATAGTTGTGCTTTGGGAAAACTGATGTCTTGATCATATTTCATTTTCTATACCCAGTTCCTGGAAAAAAAAGATTCTTTCTAGTCTGCCAGCAGGTTTTCCTCTGTTACAGGAAGAGCTGTTGTGCTCTTGTTGCAGTGGTGGGTGGAGGTTTTCACGGCACCAAGGCTCCATGATCTCAGGGATCCCAGGGAGGTCTGTGTGGGACACCAAGACCACAACTGGCCAGACATGGTCTTCATCCCAGATAAGACTGGAAAGCTGGAAATTACTGTAAAAAGGTCTGAACTACATGCATCTATTCTAGAGGTACTCAAAGGACTGAGGATTTAAGGAGCCCTTAAATCATAAATTATCAGGGAGGATGACACAGTTTTATGTGTCAAAATATTTTTACCTCTTCGTTGTATATTGCAGCCTATTGTAACCTGAGACAGAGATGAACAAGGTCTTACTGCAACAAAGTTTTGCTTTTTCACTCTGATATTTCAATACATTTAATAACAAACATTTCTTCGTTTCATGTAGACGGTGTTTATTTCAAACACTGTTGCTATTTTACAGTTAGATTTTTTTTCTCTCAAATACTAATTGCTTTCTTGACTGTTTCACAAATACTGTTACCTGTACTGATTTTATGTTTATAATACTGATTTATTTTAAAAATACATTTTTTATCATTAAAAATAAACTGGTAAGTATGTTCTTTATATAACACATTAACTCATCAGCAAGACTATGGTTTCTAAACATACAGCTCCACTAAGTTTGTACCATTGTATTATTTGACAATATTCACAAAATTCTTGCAAGTTTTTAAATTTTGCATTAAATTGCAAAAAATTTCCAGCCAAACCACCCCAAACAACAACAACAAGAAAAAGTCTGTGCCACTTCTCATTCTGTTACTTCATAAGGATGTAGTGATACACAGACGAGTAAGACTTCATAGAACCTTAATAAATAATATGTTCCCTTTCACCTGTCAGTAAGTCAAACATCTTACTGCAGGAAATAAAGCAGGGACATTGAGACATCAAAAGACTTGTTAATTCTGAGTTTACCAGGAACACTTTGGATCATTCAGACTTGAGATTTTTGTTTTCTCACTCATGAAACATCAGGTGTTTCACTTTAATTTTAAGGGACATTTGAGTCATTTGAGTCTCTGGGGGTCTTTTTATTTATTGTATTTTTAATAAAGTGAGTCTCTGCATATTTCATTCTTTGAAGTTAAGAACTAAGCTTGTTACGTATTGAAAAGTTATGCAACTCACTACATATTTAACTTTGTTCTAAAAATGACATATTCTATCTGTAAAACACAATAAAATATTAATATCTTTAGAATTTAATAGTAATAATAATAATAATAATAATAATAATAATAATAATAATAAAATACCAAGAGTGCAATACGTGCCTGTCTTAGGACTGCAGATAATGCTGATATCAGAGTCAAAGCTAAGCCAAAACTACCAGCACACATCTAAACCCTTATGCATGCCAAGCAAACTCATTGTCTACTCTCACTCACAAATCTTCATTTATCCCTCTATGTTTTTACCAAGCTATCTACTGCAAGAGTCTCACTAATTGTGTTTGGATTAAACAAAGATATGCGGATTTTATACAACAAATCTTTATGCAAGGTCTTTTCACTCTTTTGCAAAAAGTTTTGTAATGTTATTATCTTTCTTTGATTCAAATTCTCATCTGGGTTCAATTCTTATCACTGCAGTGATTTTTGAGATTGTGATTGAAGCTTTGATTAAACCATAAGCTGATATAAAATAGTGTGCCTTTCATATTAGCCGGATTGCTTTTTGCTTAAAATGTTTCTTCTTCTTGTGAATGTCAGAGGTTTTTAATTTATAACTCACTTATGAGAGAATAAAGTTCCTGATATGATTTTAATAGAAATTTGTATGCTTGTTTTATGAAAATGGTTTTAAATAATTTTTGAAAAAAGATTAAAACATTTTTTTATTTATGTTCTCAAAATTTATAACAATGTTAAAGGATCTTATCCATCATTTCTTCTTTGAACAAAAGTCTGCCACAAAGAGAAGCAAATAAACACTGCAGAGTTATGCTGGTGAACAGCTGGAGGCTAAAGTCACCTGCTAGGCATTGCTGGTAATTCTTTTCTGAAGAGTATGGAAATAATCTTCCAGTAGAGAATTCCTGTCCACAGCTATTCTATCTAATTGCCCAAGATGCAATATAAATATTCCCATCAGTCTTTAGGGTACATCTGGTTGGGGTTTTTTCTGCCATGGATTACTCTTCTGGTTTCACCTCAGTCCCACTACCATGGAACACTCTTACAATGATCTCCCAGCTATATCTGCTAGTTCTACAGAACCACCCACACTCTGAGCAAAGTTGCATTACAACACACCTTCTGTGCTTTTCTTACTTTGCTATTTTTGACTACATATTTTAGCATTTCACAGAGATATAAATCTCCAAACCTGTAGTGCAATCATCACCCTAGAAAACTTTCTGATTTATAGTTTTTACTGTTGAAGTGAATGAGAACTCAGTCTTAAAGATAAGTAGATGTACCTCTGTTTCCTAAAATATATCCTGAAGTACTCTTTTTCACCTTTCAGATGAAATTAAATATACTTCAGCATACTGCGCCTACAATGTGAAATAATATCCAGGTATAAATTGCCTCAGACATATAGTAAAAAAAGAAAGATGCAAGGTACATGATTTAATTAGCTGAAGTTTTATTCAATTCATGTGGAGACTGTGCCATGGTAAATTCTACAGTATCAGTCCCTTTGATGAGAGACCTTGTTAAAAGCCTTTTGAAAATCCAGGTAGGTTTCTTTGTTGTCATCCACAGAAGTTTGCTGAGAGCTTGCTGAGAGCTCTCTCATGTTTTTCAGTTTTTCCAGAGAGACTTTTTTTCATTTATTCAAATATCACCATTCACCTCTCATTACAAAGCAGGAGTAGCAAGTGATTTTGAATATCTGAGATAATCACTTTCAGAAGGTAATTACAAACTTGTCTGTTTCCTGTGATTTACATGTCCTCTGGCTCTGTCTCCACTGGGGGCTCCATTCCAGTATGCCAGAGGGATGTGACTGCAGTGCACAAAGGCATGCTTCGTAGCCAAGAATGCAGAGAGTGGATCTTCATTGTATTTCACTTTAATTTCTCAAACACAATCTATCTCATATTGACAGTGACTGGAAAGATAATGTGCTTTGCCATTTTTTTTCCTTATTTTATTCTTATTTTAGGAAAATATTTTATTCCTGAAAAATCTTTGCAGCTAAGAAGCAAACCCAGTTCCCTTTCTCTTTACAGATTTAATAAGTAAAACACATTTTACAGAACAATTATGCAAATGGGCCTCTCAGAAAATCTTTATTAAGACACAGACCTTTCTCAATACCACATATCACTTTTGTATCTGAATTCAGATTGCTTTCTGTTGCAATAATAGTACTAAATGGAACCTGAAACTTTTGTGCTGCTCCTCTGAACCTACTCCACCAGGTCCAAGTCTTTCATGTGCTGGAAACAGTACTCAAGGTGAGGTCTCATAACAGCAGAGTAGAGGTGCAGAATCAGCTCCCTTGCCCTTCTGGGTATGCTTCTTTTTATGCAACACAGGGGTGTGGGTGGCTTTCTGTCCTGCAGACACACATTGTCAGCTCATCCACCAAGATCCCCAAGTCCTTTTCCTACTTGTTTGCCCTTGGACATCAAGGCATTGACAAATAGACACTTTGGCTTTGGCCAAAGGATTTAGGGAATCCCTTATCCATCTAACATCTATCCATAAAACCTCTCTCTCTCCAATTTAGTGCGCAGGACATTGTAAGGAACTGTACCAAAGGCCGTACCAGAAGTCCAGGTGGATGACATCAATTGCTCTTCCTTTTTCTGCTGATTAAGTCACTCCATGCAAGGCTGCTGGGGTGGTCAGGTATGATTTGCCCTTGGTGAAGCCATGTTGACTGTGTATATTCACCTCCCTGCCTTTTATACTTTTTGACACATCTTCCAGGACAATCTCTTCTGTGATTTTGCCAGGCACTTAGGTGAGGTTGACTGGTTGATAGTTCCCAGGGTCCTTATTATTAAGGATGGGTATGATATTCCCTTTTTTCCAGTCACTGGTTGATTTCACCTGACTGCCAGGTCTTTTCAAACATGAGGGAGAGTTACTCAAACTACATAAGCTGACTTCCTCAGGGCCCGGCGTTGCACCTCGTTGGGTTCCTGAGGCCGTCTTAAACATGATCTTCTCTTATGGTGGCAGTGGCTTCATTCCTCCAGTCTCTTCCTTGAGGTTAAACTTAACTGTGAGTAGTTATCACACAAAAGGTATACTGATTGATTGAAAGCAGTCACAAAAATCCAGGCTCAAAAAAATTGCACACAGGAAAAAGACTTAGAGCATCCTCTCTTTTATTCATCACCACCTCAATAATGATAGCAGCAACAACAGCAATAGCAGCAGCATTTAGAGTAAAAAAGAAAATATTTTACTTATTATAATAAAATAAGTTTTGTGCAAAAAGAAATAACAGTAAAGCATAGGTAACAGCATTTTTATTTTTACCACATTTATCCCACTGTAAGCACATTTTCTAAAAATGTTGCAGAAATTCAAATTCATTTATTTCTGAAGAAAGAGAAGGTAAAGAGCAATAAAATTTACATATTGAAAAACTGAGACAAGAATAACATTTAAAGACATATGGATAAACTTTTGTGCAATACTAATCTGAGACAGATCACTAGATGTTAAATTCAATTCTATACAATATTTTATGAAGTGTTAAAGAATTATCAGCTTCACATGAGCAGAAACAGAAATTAAATGCAATCTTATAAAACATATCTATAACTCTTGCCTGAGCAATGCAAAAACTATATGAAACAAAAAATTGTGTCATTACCATTACAAAGTTCTTAGAGTTGATACAAATTCTGCATCTCTGAAATGTTTGACAACAGAAGCATATTGACAAAAATACTTGATCAATGCTTCAAGGGCAAAATTAAAAGCATCCTTTCACCCAGTACAAAGAAAGATCAACAAAAGGTGTTTGTTGCATAAATCAAAATGGAAGTACACAATACTTACTACGGGCCTTCTCCATTGCTCTCTTTCATCCTTTGTGTTGCTTCCATGGGTAAGTGATTTGCAGCTGATAAACACTTGAAGTGGAAATGGCACAGAAAGAGGGAAAACAACAACTGCTGCTGGGACAGTGTCTAGCTCAGAAAAACTGGATAAAATGTGCAAGCTAGCTCTGCAGCCATCTTCTCACACATAACATTTTAAGAAACTATGAGGCAATAGTTTGCATACATATTCAGCATGAAAGAGTGACCATTGTTACACATTCCTAAATCTCACATAACTTACACTCTATTTGTCATACTCTGTGCAAAATTTATTTAGCAAGCAAAAAAACTTCTATACATTTAAAGGCAACAGAGTTGAAAACTGAGAGTGAGGTCCTGGTTTTTCTTAACTTCCTGGGAATTTCACCTTTGACTTCAAAAGAGACAGGATTTCACGCCAGCTGCTTAACAGTCTTTATCAGAGGTTATACAGATGGTCACTACATGTAAGATATGTATTGAAAATAGAAAAAAAACCCAACCTAGTCTATTAACTGTCACCTAAAAAATTGTGCAGGCCTTAAAATCTATTGTGATATACTCCTAAGTGTCTATGAGAGGTCTGTTTTCAATTAGTATATAGCCTTCTATTAGCAAGGAGATAAAGGAAATTTTTGACGTGTTTTATTAAAGAAATCTGGAAAACAGTTTTTGAAAAACAGAAATCTGACACTTGTCCAGTTCACAATGTGCAACCATATGAGTTAACAAATGCCACTAATGGAGGAACAAATTCCTAGTCACAATTATTTTTTGGAAGAAAAGCAAAATAAAATTGGAGCCATATGGACTTGCTTAATGAGAAATTATGGTGTATAATATGCTTCTCTGATTATCTGTGGCTTATGTGACCATTTTTGTTTTAAATCTAATGAATTAAAAAAGAAATATATATGACACTCTCACCATCTGCATTAAAGACCATACTAGAAGTAGCACTCCAAACCTTCATAAAGGTTGTACTTCCCCTGTAGCAGAGGTTCAGTGATCATCTAATACTTCATGGAATACAGAAAAAGAAGTGCAAGATATATAAAGATTTCATTGAATACATAAGGATTCTTTTTTGTTTTATTCAGGTTACATGGAAAGTTATCCTTTCATACTTTCAGTCTTATATTCTCACAGTTGCTTCTGAGGTGTGGTTTGAAAGAAGCATACTTTAAATAAGACTGGGCATGTTTATGCTATTCTGCCATCACAGGGTGCCCTTGCACAGTATTTATGATCAAAACAAAGACACACCTTCATCAGTTCTAATTTTTTGCTTTTGCCTTGGCAGCACTAGGGCAGTCCGTAGTGCCACCTCACCAGCTGTGACCAAACTTGAATGTAAAACCTCTGTAGGCAGTGACAGATTTTAAAAACTAGTGACAATCCACATATTAGTATATGGTTTAAAAGTCCACTTGCTACTGGTCACTGCTTTAGCAATGTGTCCACGGCTATTTGTTCAAGTTAAGAGAGAAAATTATATCCAACCATATTAGCAACCCATTTAAATTGCTTTAACTAGGCACTTGAATTCTGTTTAAACAGCTCAGAATGAGAAGCAACTGTTTAATGCTTTGATCTTTAGCCTCATGTGATGCAAATATGGGTGGTTCTCTCAGCCGGAGATTAAACTACAGATCAGAGGAGAAGGAAAGTCCTTTTCAAAGGTCGTGGAACTAACTTGGTAAATGCAGAATCAGTTTCCAGCTTTGATTTCCTCTATGACTTTAAGCAAGTCTTTCAGGTGAAGTAGCACAAAAAGGATTTAAATACATAAAAAGAGTAAGGTCACTAATCTCTTTGTAGGTTTGAGTAAATGAGTTGTTCTATGTCTCTACCTCACAGGAGTAGCTGTGTATGATTAAAGAGTATATGAGAGAATTACAGGCTTACATGCATCGATTAGAAACACAAAAACCTGCAAGAAATAATGAGAGATTGAGCTACTCCTTCCTTTAACTTTGCTTTGCCTGTTTTCATTGTAAAATACCTGCACATACTTTATTCACACTACAGCCTTAGAGAGAAATTTTGAGCCCATCACACCAACTCCAATAGAACAACAGCTATTTCAGTCAATTCTTCCAATGACGAAATACAACTTTTTGAAACCCTGAGATCTCATTTTTATTAAAAATTATAAATTTAAATTAAATTATAAATTTAAATTACAATTATAATTTAAAATTACTTTCTCTAACTGTCTTACAAGATGCTATTTAGTCAACACTCAGCTACTTAAACTGTGATAAAACTGAGCGTTAAAAGAAAGGCAATGCATGAGTGTAGAAGAGTATGTCTCAGTCTAGCCCTGCCAACCTTACAGAGAAGAATTTTATTTTGACAACTGACTGGTTGTTTCCAAAAAGAGAACAAAGCAAAGTTCTACTAAATAGTGTGAATAAAAGTAGAAAAATCTAAGTGTGAATCAATAACACATTCAGTGGGAAAAATGGGAAACATAATTGTGCTACCAAAATTCACCAAACATGCAATTAATATAGAGAAGCTATACAAAACATAATTATACAGATGTATAGTTTAATCACTCAGCAGAATATCCAATTTTCCACCAAAATCATACCTGCAAAGTCATATCATGCTGTCTTTTTTCTAATGTTAATGTTCTTGAAGTAAAGAATAGCTACTGGATTCCCTTCATATTCATAGAGCAAATAAATTAAATTACTGCCATTCAGCTGTTTTCATTTTTATTGATCCCTTCTCAATTTTTTTATGCAACCAACTGTTTGCCATACTGTTATAATGGAGTAATACAACCTTACATTGCATTTTTTTATTACTACCTTTCTTAAAGCTCTGGATCATACAAGATGGAAAAAAAAAAACCTTGAATCAAAATCACATTAAAATATTCTGCTTTTTAGATATTGAACAGTAAGCAGCAATTCCTAATTTCTGGCTATGTTTTATGTGCAAAACACGAAAGTGAAATTCATCCCCAGTGCAAACACGTTGGATGGAAGAATGAATTTGCCCTATTGATTTAAACAAAAGGATTTAGTATCTTGTAGAAATGCAAGATGTATCTATTATTGCCCATAGCATTCATTCTCACTGTCAAGCACAAAATAAAGCACATTCAGAATGCAAAAGTATGACCTCTTCAATCCGGCCTTTTTAAAAATGTACTTAAAATGAATCATGACGACGGCTTGCAAAGCCTTTAGTAGAACCTATGGCATGAAGAAAAAAAATACTAAAGAAAAATCCCTGGCACCTTTTGTAAACATCCATTGTGTATTACAAATACAAAAACCTAACTGCTTGTTCAGTTCCCATTTATCAAGTGAGTTTTGCTCCTGGCTTAGCTGAGGTGTCATTTCCATCCAAATTAAAGAATTAGAAGTTTACTTTTTCCAGCCCTAGGCTACCCTACATGTGTTCTAATGTCCCCTCTGCTTAATTCTCCTATCAGTCTTAGTCACCATAGAATAAGAAAGTCTGCAGGATGTGAGACAGAAACTTACAGCCAATAATAAGAAAATTGCACATTTTATAGATTACAAAACTGTATTGAGGAAGTGCATAACAAGAGCCTTTAATCTGCTTTTTGGGGTTTTCTTTGGTCCTCTTTTTCTGCTTCTGGTTAGCCTTTATGGATGTGCATTAAGAACTTTTATTAAGACTAGTATTAAGCAAAATGTTAAAAATTTCGTGTCTTTTGCAGAATCAGAGATTTTCTCAAGTTGGAAAGGACTCATGTGGCTCATCAAGTCAAACTTTTTGTTCCTTGTAGGACTATGGAAAACTAAACCATATGACTAAGCATTGTTCAGACACTCCTTGATCTCTGGCAGCCTTGGCACCATGATCACTTTCCTGGGGAGTCTGTTCCAGTGACTGATCACTCTATGAGTGAAGTACCTTTTGCTGATGTTTGGGATAGAAAA
The DNA here is from genome assembly GCA_017589585.1 of Phylloscopus whistleri. Taxonomy (NCBI): domain Eukaryota; kingdom Metazoa; phylum Chordata; class Aves; order Passeriformes; family Phylloscopidae; genus Phylloscopus; species Phylloscopus whistleri. Next base: position 7,403,274 of record JADMLD010001549.1, read on the forward strand.
CCCCTGAGAAAGGAAGCAGTGAACTGTAACATAAGCTCAGGATGTTCAAACTTAATGTAATTACTGCAGAAGGGATGTAAATCATTGCTAAATCCTAATGGCCTTCAGCCATTAGAAGACCTAACTTCTAGAGATTAAACTTGGTTACATGACATCATTACCAGGAAAAACGCAATAGTTAGCTTTCCCATGCAAACTATATGTGGCTAACATCTCTGTGCTCAGCTCTCTGTGCCTTGGAAACCTTCTCATTCTAGCTTTAAGATATGCACTTTAGAAATAATTTTAGGAATTATAATAATTTCTAATCCTTTATTAATACCAGGTTGAATTGCTTGAAAGAAACAACTTTTACTCAGGGCATCCCACATATTTCTTTGCTGATTGGATCATTTTGATTTCTAGTGTAGGCAACCAAGATGACCCCATCTAACAGGAAAATTCTAAAAAGTGAGGAATCCAAGTGCTGTTGTCTATGATTTTTAGGACAACATTAATAATTTGAAATACAAGTACATGAAAAATAGTGAAAGATGATAATCTGTTAGAACGAAGATAATGAATAGTTCAGTATATCGAAAAAAAGCCCTAAATTTAATGTTTAAAAATTGCATATGCATTATGTGTGTTAGTAAGCATTCTAACAGAATTCAAGTATGATAAATCTCCCTGTCAGAGAGACACATAGTAGACCTATCGTGAAACGCAATCACAGTGCTCTTTTTGGCTTCAGTGGATTTTGTAACCACGTAATCTGATAATACGGGTCTTTAACTCCACTGGGTTAAGTTCCTGTATAATTAAACACAAAATAATCACCTTCTAAACTTTACAACGCCACTGTAATGAATTTTGTATGCTTTTTCCAAAGTTCAACAAAAAGATTATAAATTCTCATACCCATACGTTTTAGGAAATCCTCTGCAAGTGCATTCTTTCAAATTCTGCTGGGAATTTTCTTGATAAAAATCAGCTAGGACTCAAGAATTTGTGACTTCTAAATCCAGGCTGTAATCCATTTTAATCTACCATACCATGCTACTTGCATAACTAACCTTCCTGTCATTTATAACAACTGACTAAGGAAAATTGAAGAGCAAATAGTCCCCAAGGAGAACAAGGATCTCAGCTGCATATTTCAGTAAGTGATATGAGAGGGTCACTTTGGTATTATACCAATTACTGAGCCCTGCATGTTGAGTCACCAGTGAAATTTTATGTGAGTTTAAACACTTCCATGTTATTTACTTCCTCTGAATGGCCAAATTCAGGAGTGTGTTGTAACGAAGGGAGTGGTGGACTTCACCTTCAAAAGAAAAGCAACAATAAACTTTATTGATATAAATCAGTGAACAAAGAAAATTCAATGCTAAATCTAACAGCAGTTTAACGAGATTCAATGGCAAAGTAGACTTGATTGCTAACTGCATAGAGGACAAGGTCAGACAAAGTTTTTCAGGGAGATGTGGCCACTGAATGACAGGATCACAAAGGTCCCCCTTCTCAGAGAGGACTCTTAAATGCAGCTGCAATCAGTCCTAATCCCAGACTTGATTAATGTTTTATGGCTAAAGGATTATATGTGCTCAACCAATCCTTTCTATGACTTAGCTAAGATTTCAAAGTTTAAGGTGCTGTTAAACACTTACCAAGAACCTCTTGTGCCAAGGAATCTCCCATCATCAGGTAGTAACTTTGTTACTATTAGAGGGGAAATCCTTCATTCAGACAGGAGAGCTCAAGGGGTCCTGGATTGCCCACTCTGTATGGAGTAAAATAATTGGCTCACAGCCATATCTGCGCACCAGAAACAGCTCTGGGTCACTGTTTCAGACAGTCCTTGGCTGCCATGTTGGCATCCATCCCACAAAATCTGGATGAAGACATCACAGCACTGGTGGTTATGGCTTAAAGGGGGAAGGCAAGAGGAGCCTACCACCACAGCGGTAAACTGTACTCGTGTTTGGTTCATGGAGAAAACAGCAGTCTAAATTGTAAATATACATCTTCCAGTCTTAAATAAACCACTGTCTTCTATGCACCCCTCTTTTAGTTTAATATTCTCACCTTGTTTGGAGCACTTCTTTTTCTGTTAAGCACTGGATCATTTTTAAAGAGAATATTTTCTTTCCTTCCTGCCTTCCTGCCTTCCTGCCTTCCTGCCTTCCTGCCTTTCTTCCTTCTTTCCTGCCTTCCTGCCTTCCTTCCTATGTAATATGACCCCTAAAACCTGTTTTCTTGGTTTCTGCTTCTTTCTCAAAGAGGAAAAGCCCAGAGACTTACATCAATGTGTCTTGCATCTCTGTGAACACCTTATATTGACATACACTAAAAACAATGGGAAAGAACTAGTCATAACTGAAATACTATCTCTCTATTATTTTAATGCATGAGATGTTGATAGACTGTCAATTATTGTAAAGCCCAAAATAAGTGTGCCTCTGCACACACAATTCTTGTAAAAGATCAAATCTGGTATAAGATTGAGTCTTGAAGATTAAAATTGCAAAAAAAAGACTTAACATTTTTTTTTTTATTTTAAATCCCTAACATTTTTACTTGAATGTGGCCCATTAGCTGTCAGAGTTCAAGTATGTGCAAGTCTATAAAAATCACACAGATAAAAGATGGGACCAAACAAGAAAAATTAAGGTCCTCTGGTGCTTTTTCCTTGATTTGTCCTCTCTTTTTTTTGCTCTGTTATTTGCATTGTTGACTCTTCTGCCTTCTCTAAAACATGTCGTCATTCTTTAAAATTGATCATGGGATTAACTGACATGGAACTGTTGTTTCTACAAAAATCAACATAGCCTGACAGAGCTGTACTCCGTATTCCGTGCAGGAATTCAGCCTCTTCTACTGATTCTGCAGAGTTTTTCTATTAGGCAAATAGCTAGCTGTAAGAAAGATAAGAAATTTGAAAATTCTTGTTAGTTGTGAACAACAGGAATTTTACACATATTGTTACTTCCATAGCTATTTCAGTAATAATATTGAAGTGTGTAAAAATATATGATGAAGGACAAATGTCTCACTGAAATTCTTGCCTGGTTTCTAGTTCTCAGCACTGCCATATTGTTGCTTAAGCATTTAAAATAACTCTACTTGCATACCCACTTGGCATCTCAGGGCACAAGTTTGTATGTGAGCCATTGTACAAGATATCTCTGAAAAAAATAATCTTTGACCTTCTTTACACTTTGTTCAACAGATAATATTTTCCTCCCTTGAATAATTTTGGAGCAGTTCCAAAATTCAGTGGCAAAATATATGAAAATGCTCCTTTAGTTGCTCTTCACCTGCCAACTGGTAATTTTGATGATTGTGCAGAAGCTCTTGTGATATGAGAAGAAATGAAATTCGTAAGAGTAAGCATTCTCTGTTTAAGGTTTTGTATAATATCATAAGGGTCATGTGTTTTCCAATTTAAAATTCCTTGACTGGTGATTATTATTATTATTCATTTATTTGGGAGTTTTGTTGTTATTTTAAGGCTATCACATTTTTGGTAAAAAAATTACATTGTGATCTAATAATTTACTCCCTCTGTACTGTTACAAGATGCATTTTGATGTTAAAATATGTGGTCAGGCTCCGTATATTACAGCTCAATTATTGTGTTGTGCAGAAACTTTAAATATTGTCATTCTCACTAAAAGGAAATTAATCTTAAGAAATATATTTTCTTGTTTTCTGGAAACACTTCTCTTACTTCCTTCTTTTCTTCTCTTTCTCCTATTTTCTTTTATAGTAAATAACTTCTATTTATTTGACATACAAAGTCTGCAACTAATATTTAAAAGCACCACAATTTTTTACATTTCTTTTATCTTGAATTTATTCATTTCATTCCATGTGATTTTCTCTTGTGAACTGATTTCTCTTTTGGAACTCAGGAATATTCTCTCTTTGGGTCTCTGAAATCTGTTCTTTCACGGGATACTTGAACAGAAAGTAATTTTTACAAAAATGAAATCTTCTATTCAAGGCTTACAGAGAAAAAGTTTTTGGTCTATGGGACTCTCTTCTTAAATCTTATCTAATGTCTGTTTTCAGTGAGAGTGTAAATTTTCATCCAACAAAGATATGTAACCTGTTAAAAACTGTTATTAATGCTCATTATGTATTGATTTCAGACAGATTGTCAAAACTCCTGGGATCAGTGTAAGCAACCCAACATAAACATGGAACTTGTCCATTTTTTCATATTTGAAACAAATGAAGAGATGCCAAATAGGAGTAGGCCGTCATTATGTACAAGGTTCAGAACAGGCATCAAGGAGAAAATGTTCAAATGGAATAAAATGTGGTTTAAATTCCAGTGAAAGCATCAGCCGGCTGGCCCCAGACAATACTGAATTAAATATGGGGCCAGTCTTCTTTTTTCTTTTTTCTTCCTAGTGCCATAGGAGAGGGGAGTGAAAGGCAAGGTGGGAGTTTGGCTGCTGGCCAAGGTCAACTCACCACAATCTTCTAAAAACAACTTTTAAGGAGTGTATCACAGCCTTTGGATAGTCCTACCATAGAAGTTTAATAAAATAAGACAAACAATTTCCTGAGGTAACTGAAGTGATAATCCTGGCAGAAATCAAATCCGGACATAGTTGCAAGAGGACAATATCTTAGTGAGACTAACATCTTAAAAATCTCTTTCTTCCAATTTTACGTCCATGTCTTCTGTGTTCTTGATCTAACATCTTCCTATCAGGACAGAAACTGTAGCTCTATAGTTAGGTTTTCATGTTTTAAATTGGTTGCTTAAGTCTTACAGTTTCTAAAAAAATACAAATCTCACTCTTGTGGGCATACTCAGCTAAGGATCCTGATTTTGTGGGTTTTGAAGAAGAAACATAACTAGAAGTTTACCTGAATTAAAATCACTGAATTTGAGGCTATGTATAGGAGAATCTCACTTTTTTGGACTTTCTTTTCCTTCACAAAGACCCTGGGAACTTCTCTTGAAGCTATTCTCCTTCATTTCTCTAGTATAAGCTTGATATTGGATGTATATAGGCGGGTGTGTTCCATCTTTCAGTGCAATATTCTACCCTGACGTTAAATAATCCATTTTGATATGAAGGCTATGCCAGTCTGTTCCAGGAACTGCCACTGACCTTTTTTTTTCCTGACCTGAAATCTTACTTTGACAGGTTTCCTATAATATGACCTGTTAGTATTATCCTGTTTTCCTGCTATTAGTGTCAAAGAAATTGTTGCTGACCAAATTTCTCTGAAACCCTCTAATGACAGAAAAAGCAGAAACAGTGCGTCATATGAGGCAGTCATGCAAAATTGTCATAAACATTTACTAACTCGGACGTAAAAATGACCTGCTCACTCTCAGTGAAGTGATAATCAAGGATGTAAAAGTCAGTAGTATTTTGCCTAGAAAAAGGCTAATGTGAGACAGAATTGGTATGACTATTTGGTCTCTCAAAAGGAGAATTAACACAGGAAATTAATATCAAAATATAAATCTAACACGACATTTTACTTTTGACGTTTCTTTACAAATAATTTTTTTTTTTTGCAGTGAGAGTTATTGAGCATCCCAGCACATAGTACATGTAAAGAGAGGAAGGACTTGTTCAAGACCACAGTATTTGTCTACCCTCATCATGTTGTCCACAAAAATAGTTGGGGCAAAAATTATCCACAGTGATCGTGATAGGTTTGATCTCTCTTTCTTCCATGCCATAAAAAAGAAGGCATGGAAGGAAACAAGGCCTACACAGGCTCCATCACAAGATGACACAAGCTGATCAGCACCCACTAACTGGCACTGCTGCTCCATCAGGTAGAGCTTTAGTTTCTTTTCCTGTCTGTGGGATCACAGCACTTCTTTGAAACATGCAGTATTTAATTTTAGAAAACCCAACAAGCTGGTAGTTAATTGTCTTCAGTAGTCTTGCAAATGCTATCATCAGCACCACAGAGCAGACTGGAAAAAAACCCCAAGACTTCAGAAGGATGTTGTAAATATTAAAATTAAATCAAATGTCAAGTATTATTTGCAGAGATGGGAAAAAAACCACAAAAACAAACAAACAAACAAACAAACCCAAACAAAACAAACAAACAAACAAACAACAACAACAAAAAAAACCCAACCCAAATCTATTTACCTTTACTTAGTCTTAACTCCTAAATAAAAATAAAGGAGTCTTAACTCCTACTAGAAAAAATAAAAACTATCAAAATATTAATAGAATAGCCCTGATAAAAAAAACAGGGATATTACTGTTGCATTTGATTTCATTTACATGTTGACACATTAGGAATACATGACAGGACAATTTCTACACCTATGAAACTGAGAAAGAGATTGAAAGTGCTTAACTGATCGATGGTTTACCATCATGTGTCTTGGGCATTAGTGTTCTTTTCAATTTGTTTTCACAGTCTAACTTGGTTAGAATTGACTGTATCCTTTACTTTCTGTTCTTTTTGTTTGGGTTTAGTTTCTTTATTTTATTTATCTACACCACTCATATGAACAAATTGTCCAGTTTTTGTAACCACTTCTAGAGCCTGAAATTTCTAATCTTTGGACAGAGTAAAATAAAAACCCAAGTGTCTAAAATCTCATACTCTCATTCCTTTTTTTTTTTCTTTTCTTTTTGTTCTCAGCCATTGTTTTCCTTAGCTTTGACTTTATTTGGTTATTTAAAGCAAGTATGAGGTTTTATTACTGATAACAATACTTGCTACACAATTAGGACTGGTACATTTGAATGTATATAATATGTTAAAGATATTGGATCATTGGATCATTGGATCATTAACATTTCTGCTCTGGTATTTGATGAAGATAACAGGATATTGGATGGGCAGATAGATAAAAAGGTGAGAAAACAAGTAGATTCAAAGCGTATTTCCTGACTTGTCCTGTTTAGACCTACATTACACCTTTTTGTGATAGCTATGCCTTAAAATAAACATACCCACTGAGTCAAGGGTAGACATGAGGAAGCAACCCTGGTTTTGATTCATCCTATTTATAGAGTGCTACTGTTGTTCAACCCACTGCTGATGAATGTCTCCTTTCCCATCTTCTTTGGGTTTTTTCATTGATCACATCAGTAGTTAAGCTGAGATGATACTCCATTAGCAGCAACAATTCAAGAAGTTAGACCAATTCTCAAATACAATGCTTCTTTTAAAATCAAAATGCCTTTTTTCTGAAAAGTCACCCTGTGTGTAGGATAAGTACTTTATTAGCAGCTAGAGGAAAGTTAGTAGGTAAACTATTACACCTGTGAAAATTATAGCAGGATAATAATGCTTATGTGGATATTTGCAAAACCGGTATAAGAGAATAATCAGCTGGACATATACAGTCTAATAAAACCCCAAGAGAGTTACATGTAAGAATGTAGGGGCACAGTGAGGTTATACAAGCCAAGAACTGTGCAGATATAGTATTTAAACTCCACACATTGCTCTGATAATGACTGAAGTTTGAGTACCTATTTTATGGACTAAGCAGTTTGCTAACTAAATTTGCACCTGATGATATATGTACAACAGATGGTAACCCATAGGACATAAATGGTATCCTATATAAGGAACTGATTTAATTTTGAAAGTGATGTCGAGCCTGTGCCCTCTAATTTGAGCCAAACCAGTGGTCACCAGACCCATGCTGACTTTGTGGATATTAAGTGGACAGCTACCAGCTACAGCAAGATGCAGTTGGTGTATACAGCAATACATCCAGGACATACCTGTGAGGGAGCAGGTGCTCCTATTGTTTCAGGCCATTACTTCCCAATGACACTATGTTTTCCCCACATTGCCTGCTGCAGTTTTATGCAAGTGCACAGCAGATGCTGTGACACTGCATCATGTGCAGGAGAAGCCATGCTTATGCCACTAATTAACCTATACCCTCCTGTGAAATATTCCACTTACCCTTGACGGACAATGAAGGAATGAGGAACTCACAACAAAGGAAAAATAATGTTTTGGTTCTGTAGATGCACATGCAATGAAAAATGCAGGAGTTAACTTGTCTCATTGAGCGTCATGCCCACAGAACTCAGTATAGATGACATCACTTCTCCAGTTTGCAGAGAAAGAAAAGCAGACTGTCCATGAGAATCAGAAGTATGTCTTCCCCAAAATATGCCAAGGTGGCCTGGAGAAAAAAAAATCAAACCAAGCATCATGGGACAATACCTTGATTAACTGTATGTCAAAAGATGTTGCAAATTGCATTCTATCCATCACTGGTTAATTCTCATCTTAGTAATAGCGGCGTATCTTCTTCTTTTTAATTTCAAGTATCCATTTCATCCTTTCTGGTACTTTGAATCAGGCAATAATAATTGGAAAAGACAGATTTCTTTAAAAAATAAAGTTGAGGAATTCCAATTCAATTATGAGTTGACATTGCATTCACAAATTCAGCCCAGTGTATATGTAAGAAGGGACTGACCATCTGTTTTATTATTCATGCATATGTCTGCATGGATAAAAGATGTTCAGAAGTATTTAATGTATTAGTCTTTGAAATAATGAAGGTGTATTTGTGCTCACTAAATTTGATAAATTACTATTGATTGACTTTGTATTTTTATGTTTTAAAGAAGTCTGGAAAAATAAAGTATTTTCACTTTAGTTAAAATGAGACACATATACTGTACAATTCCACCAACTTAATTAATTTTCTTGTGCTGGGTTTCATTCTATTAACATCATCAACACAATCTGTAAACATATTGCAGGTAGCTACTTTTTAAAGTGCAAAATAATCTTTTTCTAGATCAAAACCTCCTCCTCTGCAGCAATGACACAAATATTTTTCCGGTAATTGTCTCTATGCTATAATTTGTGTGAATCTTTGGTCCAAATAAATAATTTCTCCTAGAATTTTATTTGTTTTAATCAATGTTCCCATAACTTTCATGATGGGTAATTTACAGCTATCTGTTTGGTAATATCACAAAATTATATACCTATTTTATGTGCTATTCGTCCTCACCAATTACTTATTTGCCACTGGGAAGGTAAGGTTCATAGCAGATAAATATAAAGGTATGTTTTATTTCCCTTCTTTCAGTCCTCCAAGCACATGATCCTCTTCTTTAACTTCTGTAGGTTGCTCAGCTAACCTCCATCACATGGTGAGAAAGTGCTTATCAGTGTAGAACATGCACAAGGAATTATGTGGGCATAGCATCTAGGAACCAATGGAAAATGACAGAGCTTGCAGGATGCCATTATACACTAGGATTTAGCACTAGGTTCAGTAAAAATGTTGGAAAAAAACCCCACAAATAACCTTAATTAGAAAAATCAGAGGACATCTTTCTGGAGGACATGGATCTGCCTACATAAAGGAAGGAAAATCAGAAAAAACAATTATCATAACACAATGAACCATGAGGAAATGTAGCTTTATGTTTGTGAAATTGAATCGAATAAATATTGAGGATTTGAAAAAATCGTACAGTTTGATGTTATCAAAAGATGAATATTTCACTCTCTTATTCACACTGGGAAATGAAGAGGAATAAAAGTAATTAAAATGTCTTCTGGGAAATAATAGTAATGTAAAAACTATGGTTTTGACAAGAAAATGAATTTAACAGAAAATTCCAGAGAAACTGTGATAAAAACCTTTCTTTAATATTGCACTTTAAAGGAATTGGATACTGCAAATAGTAGGGATTGTTTTTATTTTTCATCCATACCTCTATAGTAAACACTTTTCTACTCTTCACAGAATAATTTTTTCCAATAAATGTGTTGAAGTGGAGAACTTTAATCATTCATTTTTTCATGCAAATTCTTTTTTTTTTTTTCTGAGATTCATAATGAACTATTTGTGGCATAATTCTTTTTGTCCTCTAAGCGTCAATTCAGTGATTTTCCAAATTGCCTGGAAATAAAGGATATCTACATTAAAAATATTAAACAACTATTTCCTTTGGGAATACATTAAAAAATGCCTTACTTTAACAAAACAACTATTTCTTTATTCTGTATATTTCTTAGGTCATCAAATATAAAATGAAGTTATCTTAGAGTTCATTATTTAAAATGATACATATTTTCAGCTACAGTGCATTTTGTACATTTGAATATGTTTGGGTTCAAATTAAATTTGCAACACTGCTTATGCCTTCAATAACTTTATTTGAATTCAGTGAATTCACATCAAAATAGATTTCTCTCTGAATGCAATTACATAAAGAAAATATTTTTTCCACAGTGTTTTAAGCATAAGTGTGTATGTAGCACTTCCAATTTCTTGGAACTTCAGAAATGGAAGATTTGAAGGTAGAATTTAAAACTGTTTCCTATTGCGTGACTCATAAAGGATATTTGTTCTTGCAGTATCAGCATACTGCAAGAACTCCATAACGTAATTTTTAATCTTTCAGTAAATCTTACCATTTTCTTAAAAGTGCATGTTGTCTAACTTATTTAGAGAGAATTTGATTGTTTTATTCATAAAATTCAAAATGTGAAGCAGGCACCTGAAACATACTATATGATGCCGAATTGAATTTCTTGCCTCTTTATGATTTGCCAATATCTGTTTCTAGAGAAGATATAATTTATGATGAACTAATTACCCACCAAATCTTTTGTGAAAACATGTCTATCAATTAAAGAGCAATGACATAAACATTAGTAAATATAAGAGTTACCTTCTCAACGCTGAAGCAGAGAAAACTTTTTAAAACTTCTTCAGAAAAGGCAAAATAGTATTCACTAAGTATCTTCAGGAACCCAACATTTTAATTCATTTAGTTTTATAAAGATGCTAGGTAATCTTCAACTCTTGTTTGAATTCAGTTTTCAAACCCTTTTTGGCAGGTGCAATATGAACTCTATGACTCAATGACAAGTTTTGTACCTTTTTCCCTCCCCAGACTGGGCTATGGGTGGTTGGAGCCAGCTCTGCTGCAGTGCGGGGGTGACATGTGACAAGGTCTGGGAGCCACCGGCCCATTGACATCTCCACACCTGCCTGGCTTCCCCAGGGCTGTGTCTGGTTCCCAGCACTGGTCCTGCCCTGCTCTCCCTCCTTGGGAGCTGTTGGGATCATATCCCATCTCTGCAATGTCCTTGCTCTGCCAGACGTGCCATGACCCACAGCTGCTGGCTCACCTCCCTCAAGGGGCCACTAGCTCTCCCTGCTCCCTGAGACATGCAACCTAGCAGGATTTTAGTACAAATATTGTCCCACAGTGATCAGGTGCATGTGATCATGGATGATGATCCATCTGTGATCATCCACTAAAACACACAGAATTGCAGAGCATGCCTGATCTGTGAAGTGTCTTCTGTTAGCTTAAAACATGCTGAGCCCTTAAAAAGTCTGAGCCCTGTGATTACAATGTATTTCTTACGTTTCAGTTAATCCTAATGCAATCTCAGCACTGTATTGAAAATAATGAGGCAGGCACCAGATAGATATTCCCCTTCCATTATGTATCAATGAACTATTACCAAAAGTATGTTAACATTTCAATGGATTGAGACATCAGTGATAATAGGGAACAAGACATTCTTTTCAATGGATTCTGTGACTCAATAGTATTTTTTTCAATCGAAATAAGGGGCAATACATTATCTGAAATAACAGAGCTTTTGCATATTATATAACAATGATTCTCACAAAGCAGCAGCCTAATTTGCTGTCACAATTAATTGATCTATATGAATGTCTACTGATAATATTGTGCTTTTGCAAAAGCTACTTCAATTTCTTCTGTAATTCACATTTTTTTAGAAGTGACTTAGAAGCTATTTTCTTAGAAACTCTGATGGAATTATTTTACCTTGGTCTCCATTTGCATCCTGTCTTTTTTGACTATGAGCCACTGAGAATTTACTCCTGAGAGAAAAAAAAAAAGACAAAAACCTCTGTCTAGTTATACAGATTCTATTTCCATCAATTCATGAGAAACAATTTCTCCATTTATTCTGTGAAACTCTTAAGTACTTATGTCTAGATTTGCAGAAGGGATGTTACTGTTGGAAACATGTGACAATAAAATTCCTCTATGGATAGAGTTCAGTGCAAAATAAGCAGTACCTTGATGTTGCTTTATGTAGTCATCATTCCAGCACTCCAGCTCACATTAGGCAAGAGCTCTGTTTCATGCATCAGAACTTCACAATAGCTACAGAAATTAGCCTCACATAAGCAAGGGCTAATTCCTGAGAAGAATTTCCCCTCTCAATAAAATATAAGCATTCTTTCAAATCTAGTGTGAATTTTATTTTTATTTCTTTCTTTCCATATTTTTTGTATAGGCATTTTGCAGAAAGCACAGCAGAAAGATAGAGTTTATTCCTTTTGTAGGTACCGGAAATGTTCATAAACTGCTTTTCCACATCCAGCAGGCTCCATAACCTTAATTTTCAGTGTCTCAGTGAACAGAAATTCATCAAATTGCTCATTTATCCAAGCAGTGACAACTGTAGTGCCAACAGTCGTCCCTGGATAATGTCAAAATATTGAAGAAATAAATTACACCAGTAAGCAAACAGCAAGGTTTGAAGATCATATGCCCTGTGCAGCATTTTTAAAAGAAGTCACCATTTTTTTTCCCTTCAAAAACATGATGTTCACATTTACTATTTTTTTGCTTACATCTGTCAAAAGCACAATAGTTTCTAAGGAGAATTTAATAAGTGAACACAGAATAATATTACCCATTTATTGATAACAGAGAAGGCTAATAAAATAATATGTTCAAGACAGACTGTGGCTTAGCAAAGCAGGTACCACCACTGAGTGCCAGCTCTGTAAGACACCAATGCCAATTTGTGGGAGGTAGTTTTTCAGTAGCAGCATCTGGCTTTTTGGCAGACTCTCCAGACTGTTTCACTGACAGTTTCTCTTCCTTCTAAGTTGGTCACTTGGCTGTGGCATTTGCTGGGTGAGTAGTCTGCTTTGTTCCAAAAAGCAATGTTTATATAACCTCTTCTGATTCTTAGCTCTTCTAGTGTGATTTTTTCCCCACATACCTGCTTGATAGCAACTTAGTCTGTGAGTATTACTGCTGGTATCAGCAGGATTAGTCAGAAAGTTGTCCTGAAGAGATTTGTCACCATAGTGCCATCATTCCAGAAAACTGTTTTCACAAAGGCAGAGATTATATCAACAAAAGCATTCTTTAGGGGTAGAGCTGTAGTGGATAAAGGGTTATTTTCCCAAATGAAAGAAAACCACAGGGTTTGACATACAGGGTATGACATAATTTTTGTAGTTTGGTTTGGGGTTTGTTTGTTTGTTTATTTGTTTGTTCGTTTTCACGTGGACCTGTAGCATTTTCCAGGGTAAATGTATTGCTTCAGGGTTTCTACCAGCACACTCAAGAATCCGAAGAGGTGCACTTAAAAATGTTTTTAAACATAGAATAACACACAATTTAAGGAAACAAGGAAAACACAGGAATCATTTTTGTGGACAGGGATATCTAACAGATTTTTCTACATGAATAATAAGAAAATATTATACATGGTAGAAAAATCTCTGTTAGATATCCCTGTCCACAACAAAGAGACAGAAGAAGTACAAAGATTCTGTTATTTTGAGCTTCTGGTGGGCATTTCTCCAGCTTACAACAAACAAAGTAAACATATCAGTAAAACTTCATGAATTACTTTTGTTCTGCATTTAATATTAGATATATTCATTTCTAGATAAAACAGAAATAAAATTGGTTTTAAAAGAAAGGTATTTTTTTAAAGTTTGGAATTATTTTTATTTGTTGAACTACTATTTGAAAAAGTTTAAGAATGTCAATTTTATAAGAAATTGCTTGCAAAAATATTTTATGAGTACATAAACACGTGAACTATTAAAGGACCTGGTTCCTAGAATGTACTGGGCCAGCTGTACCAAATGTGGACTGCACATTTGACAACAAAAGTTGCATCAGATGATCCTTGGGATCCCTTCCAAACTGGTATTCTCTGATTCTATGATTTTTCTATAGTAGTACATCCATTGTACTGTTGTGTTGTCATATCTTAGCTTTTGGCACTGTTAATGAAAAAACAGTAGGGATAATGATAACTGGAATTTGTAACAAAAGGGGTTTTTTCCACATTTATGTTTACACCTGTAAAATATACCTTTATTTCCTCTAATACTATTCTTAAAAAAATATTTTGAAGATCTCTCATATACTGATTCTGGCATTGTGATTAGATTAACAAAATGTTAAAAATTATGTTGGGGGTTGTTTTTGCAATGCTAACATGCACACAGTCTTAGCTCCACGACTGTAAATAGGTGCCAAGATGCTCTGAAAAGCAGCCTTTTAAAATGCATGCCAAATCATTACACACTCCAACATAAAATAGTTTGGAAAAAAAAATGTTAACAACTTTTAATCTTTACAGTTTTAATACATCTTTATTATTAAAATATAAAATTTATTGTTAAAAATATATAGTATCTTAAGTAGAGAAATTCTGGGGTTTTTTTCTGCAGCACAGAAAGACAAGACCATTTTGCCACCTCACAAATGATAACTATCTAACTCTGTAGTGCCTTAGGGCTCTTTCTTTAAGCAACTAATTTATGCAATTGCAGATTAGAAATACTTTATTCTTTTTATAATGACTGACAAGCTGTGGATTTTATTCTGCAAAATATATTACAAAGTCCTAGGTTGTCAAATGCAATAGGGAAAATTTGATACTAGTAGTACTTTATATGTGTATTTAGAAATATAAATTACTCATGAAAAGAATAATTTTTGAGATTAAAAAGGGGGGCTTATTCTCCATTTATTGTTGTCAATCTTATACTGGATCAATGGATGCCAACTCTTTCAAATCAATGCTGGAATGGAATTTGACAGAAAATATGCCTAGGAAAGTGTAATTTCAACTTAAGAGTATAAACAGAGATATCTGTTTAAATATCTTGTAAATCTACACTAAAAGCAAGGATGAAAATTCACACCAAGGATAAAATTCCCACCAAAACAAAACATGCTTATAGTCGCAACACTTGAGCATGGGTGTATATCAAGGGATAAAAAAGAAAAAAGCAAAAGAGAATGGTTTTCTGGAAAAGTAAATCTGTCATGTATATAAAATTAACATTGTCTCTATAACATTCTGAAAATTTTCTGTGGGATAAGCAAAACAAATTAAACATAATTTGCATTCAGTGATTTTAAGGTAGACAAGGGTATTCATCTGTGACTTCCCAACTTGACATTCAAGAAGAGAGAGAAACAGAAGCTTCACACCTGTTTGGGATTTTACTTGCTGAAAACTTGAATAATGAAGAATAACAGAAGACAATGAAATTTAAGACCAAAGTATATATTATTTTTAGGAGGACCAAAATACTCTAAAGAGATCAAGGCTCTGTGTTCCACTCTATGTGTTCCTTACTTAACCACACAAAGTCTTGTAGATCTGCTTCTTATAGATCTACATTCCCAAATGAAAGGTTCTTGGGTAGGAATTCCCACTTCATTGAGTAGATAGCATTTATATATTCAATTGAATTAGTACTCCTATGACATTTGAAGTTGAAATATATAGATAGATGATATATAGATAGATAGAGAGATAGAGATAGAGATAGATAGAGACGTAGATGTAGATGTAGATAGATATAGATATAATTAAAAGAAATAAAAATCTTAATTCTTGTGTTAGTTTGCATGACACAAAAGCATTACAACTGGGATTTACCAAAGGGTAGGTTATTTCTTGAGCCATCTTAAAATATTGTCCATAATACTCAAATATTCCAGTAAAGAAAAGTTCATAAAAATTTATCTATTCCTAAAAATTCTTTAACAGTTCAAACAGATTTTAGATCAGAATACAGGACATTTTTTCATGGAGGAGGTATTTAAAGGTAGAAAGAGGTGAGCAGAGCCACAGTCATATACTCCTGGAAGCATCAGATGGTACAACATGAAGAAAACTTGTCATTGTGGTTGGAGACAAGACTGCTAATGACACCACTAGGTCTGCCCCGTTTTCCTGTCAGTTTTCACTCACGAAAGTCCTGAAAGTTAAAGATAATACTGCCTATATTGTATAATTTAACCACTTTGTTAATAATCTCGGGAACAGAGTTAAAGGGGGTACATGAGGAGGTGGAATCACAATCCCGTGGAGCTCTCAAACTTTTCCCTTTTACAGGAAGTAGAAATTCAGGGGAAGTGTTCATGGCAAGATACAAACCTTTCAAATATTAGGTTGATTCAAAAACTCCTCACACTACTGCCTAATGAAACACTGGTCAGTGTGCTAACCATGTCACTGGATCTACTAAGCAAGAATACCCTACACTCTGTTCACAACACTCTCCTTTGCCTTTCCCCCACGGTCTTAACAACCACTGGGTTAAAACAGTTTCTGTAACACCTCCCCAGCCCTCCTCAGCTCTGCAGGACAACACATCTGCTAGATGCTCACTGAGTCATATTCCTGAGGCCGCCACGTTTCAGACATTTAAGCCAGTACAACCTTTTCCTCACATCTGAAAGCTTAAAGCATTCGCCTCAGGCCATATGAAGCAATTGAAGTCATATTGTTAAGTAGTGCCAGCTCATGCAAGTGCTGAAATTGGAACAGTTGTCCAGTGAGAAGATCAAGTATCAGAAAGCTTCAATGTTTTCATAATTTGCAAAGACTTTGTCAAAACCCTTATTTTCCCTATTTTACATTAAACTGGATAGATTTTAAGGTATGAATAAGATTAGGCTGAAGATTGCATTAGGAACCTTCAGTAGAAGAACCTGTATCGCATACAACAACAAAATAATTTATCGACCATAGATCATATCACTAGTTGTACATCTTTTTCATGAATTTTATTATACATCTCTAACTGAGTTTATAAATTGGCCAAAGGTATTTCCTCTGAGCTGAAAATTGATGTGAATTCAAGAAAAATTATAAAACATTAGTTTATTTGCATAGTTTTTTCCTAATAATGAGCTGTACTAGCCCCAAATCAATAAAATTTTGAGAATTTACCAATGATGACCTTTGTGTAGGTCATATATAATTTTAGATTCAAAACTGTAGTTTGGAGGATAGGATTTCTTAGGTGGAGAAAAAGTTAAGAGATATGAAATTCTCAAATTAGAACTGGAAATGTTGAGAGGAAACTGGGAAAATTTGAGATGAGGAGCTTTGTTAAAATAGACTTTGCCATCTCTAGACCATATAAATCCTGTTGATCAATGCTGAAAAGTTAGAGAACACTTTAAAAACTCACTTTTCATTTGCCTACTCTTTGTCAATGAGCCATGACCTCATAGTGAAATTTATATGTCCTAAAGATAGCTTTTTTTTTTTTTTTTAGGTAAGAAAATAGAAATGGTATTTGAAGGTTTAAGCAATTTTAAATGATAGAATTAATTTTCAGTGTAAGGTCTTATCAGAGCTAAGGAATGGAATAAATAGATTTGTTTGAAATTGCTTCAGAGAAGATTAAGAAGAACTTGCATGAATTCCTTTGCTGTTCTGCATTGTCAAAACAAAGAAGGTATTCCTAGCATTAATTACTTTGAGAAACATTATTTAGTAACTCACAGTAGCACTGAGTTTATATTTCAAATTCTGAAAACTTTCAGAGAAAATATTTGTGTTTGCTACATTTGGGAAGTCGTAGTATGTCTGCAGTTTGGGTTTATGCACTAATGCAACAAATAAAATGTAATTGGAAGTCAATTGCTATTTATGATTTGTTTGCAACCAATATAGTCTAGAAATTCCACTTGAAGGAAAAGATTACTGCATAGTCATTGTAACAGCATTTTAGGAGGCTCGATTCTTAGGATGTTTTGGATAATTCAATGCATGAGAAGTCCTGATATCAAAGTTTTTCTGAGAAACAAGTTTGTGGACTGTGTCTCTTAGGTCTTCTGGTTCTACATTTTTTTTCCTCTCTTGGATTTAAAGCTGTGCTCAGAGGAGTGCACCTTCGTGCAAAAATAATTTTTCCTCCCTATCTGCACCTCTTCTCCTAAAGTAGCACTTCTACGCATGTCAATTTGTCAGACTGGCTTGCTGCAGCAGTGATAAAGCAAATGTTTCTACCCAAGGTATCTTACTATTTCTTTCACTTTCCCTTCACAGCTTAGGAAGAGATACATCCTGAATGTTGCTGCCACTATCAGTAACACCCATTAGATATAATATTTCATGTCACAAGGAATTATTGCACAGGATTTTGCTCTGCTTCACTTGCTCTGAATTCTGAATGACCTACATCCCTTTTATTCAGCTATCAAAAAAAAGAGACTGCCTTAATGAGGAAATACCAGTTTGTAATCTTTACTCTCCTTCTCCTTGCAGAATAAACCTATAAGCGTGATCTTCTATACATCTACTGTGTGACCATTAATGGTTGATCTGCATGCTTATGAATCTAGTAGCTGCCAAATTTACCCCTCTGTGTAGTCATGGTTGGTAGTTTTAACTGCAATGTTTTTTGTCAAAGGTGAAACAGGCAAAATAAAAGCTTCTGAGATGACAGGCATGCCAAAGAATGCCACTGTAAAATCGTATCCATAAGTAAATTTGCCTTATATATCGTAATACATTTCAGACACAGCATGAGCCACCCAAAATTGTAAGAGTTACCTATTGGCAGAAGAGATAACATTTGTATGTTTTCTGTCCGAAACAGAACGGGCATTTTAACAATTTTTATGAAACTTCATAAAGCATATCACTATAATATAATTGGTACTGTCATGCTTTTGAAGAACAAATGAAAATCTGAAGTTTTATATCTGCTTTGTTTCTTGTTAATCCCTCAATTTTGTTAGCCTTACTTCAGATTTTCCCTTAGATAAAAGCATGAGTAAACCCAGGATAACAATAATGAAAGGATTGTGATATAGCTTTGCTTCCACTATTAAGGTGGGAAGTGTATTTCAACATCTTATATTCCCATCTGCTTGTACTTGCACAAAACAAAACAAAACAAAACAAAAAAAAGAAAAGCAAACAAAAGCAAACAAACAAACAAAACCTAAAACAAAACAAAACAAAACAAAAAAACCACCCTGGCATCTTAGTATAAATCACTCTTATTCCATGGATTTCAATCCAGCTATGTCAGTTTATATCTGCTGAATGTTGGGCCCAGTTTATTAATTGTTCACATTAAGTGAATTCTGCCTCTAATTAGTATTAGATCTGAAAAAAATACTCCATACCTTTTCCTTCATGTGGTTAGTCCTTTTCTCTTCCTTTTAGACCATTTAAAAATTATCTGCAACATGAAGAGGAAATTCAAAGGAGTAACCTGTGTTTTCTTTTTATTAAAGATATACGACAAAATAAATGAATAATTAATGCAGCTTTTAATATGACAAGCCTTAAAAACTGTCTGTAGCTGTAGAGGGATGCAGATGGCTGCATATGAAGTTTTTTATGGAAACCTGTGACTTAAGGCTCCAGGAATAACAATTTTTATTTCTGAAAGGACAGAACAAACAAAACATAGGCAGTATAAACACTTCAGAAAAATACATAGGGATTGAAAACAACTTGACTGTTTCTCTTTATCCATTCTGATTTGAAAATTAATGATATAATTCTGCTGTTTTCCTCTCTATGTTATTAAATATATAGAAAATAGTACTTCAAAAAGAACACAACTAGATTAAAAAAAAAAAAAAAAAGGAGAAAGATTTGTCTTCTACCTAAGAAAAGCAGGAATACCAATGTAGAGGTGCATTTTCTGATCTCATGAAGTTTAGAGGTACTAAGAGAGCTATAGCCCACCATATTAACACATCAGGTGGAATAGTCTGTCATCCAGGAAATGCTTCTAGGAGCTTTAGAACAAAATCCTGGCCAGAATTTATATCTTTGTTGCCAAATTCCTAAGTGATACATAAAATTATTTCATATTAAACTAGGCAGGTAGAAGACAGACTGAAGGACTAATTCAGTATAGAAGTAAAATACACAGAACACAACTCATGAATCTCTGAAGAGATTCAGAGATTCAGTACTATAATACTGGAAATTCATCAGAGGAAGTCTAGTGAATGATCTGTAAACACATAATTGAGAAAAAAAGGTGATATTTAACTGGTTTGGCTTCACCATTCAACTTTTGAGACTGCAAAAGTAGATATACATTTTCCTGGTTGTGTTTTCTTGCTTCTGATAGAAATTCGGAATGCACTGTACTTGTACAAATTACAGTGATGCTAACTATAAGAGCAAACTCAGTAAGAGTTCTTTGTGAAAATAGCACATTACAGTGAAGACAGAAGTGAGTTGTTTCCCTTAATGTAATCTCTTTTATTGTTGTTTGAACTATACCAATCAAAGAGTAAGCCTGAGCTTGTACCTAAGGATGAGACTTTATTTTCAAGACAATTTGGTAATGTCTATCTACTTAAATCTCATTCCAGTTTTGTACTCATTGTTTCCTTAGAGGGCATCTCTCAGTTTTGTCTGGGGAATTTAAGGGAGTGTATGAATTATGTTAAAGTAGAGGTACATCTAAGTTGTACACAATCTTGGAGCTAGGGAGGAATGTAAATGATGATGCTTGTGTTCACATTTACTTGCTAGCCTTTCTTGCCAAGGTATCAGCATAAATTTCTACTTCATTGTGGTATTTATTCTTTTAAATAAATGTTCGGTTTGAAGAATGTATGCTAAGTGATAGAGGTGTTTAATTTTTTGTGATAGAAGAAATGTGGCAGTGGGATATTTTAAAAGATACAAATGAAAAGCAGTAAGATTTTCTTGAAATATACTTATGATTGGTAAACATTATAATCTTATTTGAAATTTTATCTTTTTATTTTATTGTCTTTGTGTCCTAAGCAATACAGTGTGCAATTACATATTTAATTTTTGAGTGAGAATGTAATCTGCTATGGTTTCATTGGCATCATTTTTGAACACTGTGAGATGGTAAGAAGCAGTTAGCTATTCTCACATCTTGCTTCTGAAAAAATAACTTCATACATTAGAAAATTTTCTTATATCAATCTGTATTTCTAATGTATGGAGATATACACCAAAGACAAAATTTAAATTGTGAAATTCATAATGATTAAGTGGATTGGAATAGCAGATGTAGTAGCAATAATAGGAGACATTCTGCTCTACAAAGGAGTGTCAGAATATATTAAGAGATTGTTCTATTTATTTGTCCAAGGAGTCAGCAAAACAATTGTTACTGCACCATGTGTGGCATCAGGGACTTCATCAAAATGATGCTGCTTCTGCTGTTAATTTATGCTGATCAAGGTAATGAGAAGTACTGAAGGTAGAAAAGTGCTGAAGAATCATAAGCATCTTTTCTAATGCAGATGATATTTAAATGAAGAAAATAAAGGAAAATTAGGAAAGCCAGCACATTTAGTGCCTTCACTGCACTTCAATATTCAAAACTCACAAGGTAATGAGGCCAAAACCAAAAACTGTCAAAGAAATGACACTGAACAAAACTAAATAATTGAATGAAGGAGGATGTTAGGTTCCAGTGAGAAAATTCTGCTTGCAACTCATTGGAAGCAGGAAGGAATAGAAAGAAATCATTCACTAGGGTATAACTTGAACTAACAGAACACAGTTTGCTCTTCAAACTGACACAGTAAAAGAAAAAAAGAAATCCGTATATCCTTGTTCCTAAGTAACAAAATGTGACCATTTGAATGGTCATACCCTGCATTGTTGAGTATTCATGGGGACTATCTTTTACATTGGTCTTTCTGATCTGAGCAAAATTTGTAGCTATCTCCCATGCTCAGGTGCAACATACTGAAGGAACAGAACCAAATACAATTGTCAAAAATGCCACAACACAGCTGATTTTTGGTTCCATACCTACCATTCCTAACACAGAATGATATCCTTCTTTTATGTCTGCAAGTAAATCTGAACAAATACAAAAATTAGTATTCGTGTGTTGGGAAAGCTGACCTGAAACAGAGACTGAACAGAGCTAGTCAATAAAGTAGATATTAATTGAAAAGTCTTTAGGATACACCTTGGGCAGAACAGGAGACTGACCAGGGCTACACCCAAGGTGGAATTAGAATGGCCACAAAGTGGCCAACTGGTCACAAGGTCTCACACTTTTATAAGTTTTGGTCCATTTGCATATTGGGGTTTAATTTTCCAATTACTGCTTCAGGTTGTCAGGTCCCATCCTTCTTGTTTCTCCCTTCAGTCCACCATTGTTTATGCTTTGGGCCTGAAAGTTGTCCTTGGTCTTCAGCAGGAAAAGAATTTGTTCTATCTACCTATTCTGTGAAGAGATCTTACTGGCACTTAATATGAGTCTCAGAACTACACCCCTAGGCAGCACAGAATTTGAAAAACATGAAAGCTAAAACTTAAGGCATCAGTATCATTCTGTTATTGAACTGGTAGAGTTCTCTGTAGATCCCATCTCGATAAAAAGAACGCGGAAATGATTTACAGCCCAGCACAAGTGCATGAATGGATAGCAGGAATGGGCATGGACTGGGAGATTGAGACCACCAAAGATCCCAGAAGCCCTTCAACCCATTTCCAGAAAGGTCTGAAAGAACAGACTGCAAATGATAACTTATTTACATAGAAACCTGCCCACAGAAAGTTACACAACTCCCAAGCCTGGATGGTACCCCCTGGACTCCGGGCATCTCATCAGTTGGACTGATGCAGATGGACCAACGCTTAGCAGCTGGATTGAAGGTGAAACCAGGACCTGTATCCCCTCAGCTGGATTTATAGTGGAACCAGGACTGGTGATCACTTTCTCATTTTCCTCTTTTTCTCTTTGCCTCTTTCTTTTTATTCCCTTTTTTTGTTGTTGTTTTTTAGTTTATTTCTACCTCTTAATTTCTTTCTTCCCTTTCACTCTGCCTCTTTATCCAAAATCCACAGCCATATGATTGTATATTTGGTCAGGAACTACTATACCAATTTCTATGCAGTTTGTAATTTACTAATAACATTTTCTGATTATTTGCAGACCCTCTGACTTTTACAGTTTCTTTCTTTCATGATTCTTTTGAATCTTACGTGCTTTAGGTTATCACGGAGAATAGGCTAATGTTAATTAAAGCATGATTTTCCTACCCTTTTTTCATGAAAACCTGTGTTTTTTTGTGTGCGTGTCTATATTTGTTCTAATATTGTCTGCTAAATTTCGTTCCTCAATTTTCTGCATGCACAATGAATGAAAAGCTACAGAATCACTTTGAAATATTTGTTTAAAAATGTTATCATCAAGCTGTTTGTTATTTTGCTAAAAAGCCACATGTATTCCATCCCTTCTAAACCTAAGGGTGCTGAAGTTTTACTGTACCCTGTGGTAGGGATTGCCATGAGAGTCACTCCAGCTCATTTTCAATTTGATAAAACCATCTTAAGTGATAGAAGTATTTTGACAGAAACAAGGGCAGAAAAGGTGAAATCAAGTCCAAGTGACCTGGAGTACTCAGAGAAATGTCATATTGTAACTGACCTTTCTCAGGTATTAAAAAGAAAATGTAGGGGACCTACAATTTTTTTCCTCCACCAGAAGTGCATGTAAAATTGCTGATGGTGACATTTGTAGGATAAGTGCATTTGGCAGTGAATTTTGGAAATAGTGTTTCATTAAAGTTTAATGAGGACTATGCGGGAAGACTGAAAATACTGCTCTATGCTAATGTGTCACTGTAAAATTTGTCATGTGACAGACATCTCAAAGATAATGATGGTGAGAGATAATGATTTGTTCCATCTTTTTTTTTTCTTTTTCCTTTAAAAATCCGGGCTCTAGATAAAGAAATCCCACTCTGTTTCCCCACTGCTTTTTTAGCACAACTTTCATTATGATAATCAAGGGAAAGATATTCATACCTTTATTAACTCCTTCTCCTGTTAATAACCTCCAATTCTTACATCACTGAATGATGTATCCGTCTGCTTGATACTGATGTAGCTGATGCTTGATGTAGCCATGTAGTAATGCATTGCATTGTCACTGGAAAAGATTCATGCTACCAAAATATAAAAATGACATCCACAGGTCCCTTGTGTTTGCATTAAATTGAACCGGACAATACTTGGAAATCGATAGAAAGCTATGTTGGGAGTTCTGCATGTATTTTTGGAATTTGCTTTATAAGCTTTTGCTATTATTCAGTCAGAGAGCTGGATTCAGAAGGTAACCTTCCTGCTGCTTTTTTATATCACTTTCAGAAAACAAAGTCTTGTCAATCTATGGGATAATGGTTCATTGCAGCTATTTCAAAAGTAATATAGATTATAAGAAAGTAGAAGCAGCTGTCAGAAGGCCTGACCAGATAAATAGGATTCATTTATGCTCCATACACTGCTGCTTGTAAAACTACTCAGGAAAGAAATACGGATTCTCTGGTACCTTAAGGTCATATCTGTGCTGTTCTCAACAGACAGGATGTGAGTCTGGATACAACTTTATATGAATTAAGCAATAGATATCTTGAGACCAGCCTGACCTGTGTCCTGTAGCAGGTGCATGAACTGAGTCTACAGGGGTGTGCAATCACTGGGCCTTCAGAAAAAAAAATATATGGTTTGTGAAGCTCTGTTACACAGAGCTTGTGAACTGATGACAGGCATTTGGGGTTTAATAATGATTTTAATAATTTAATCATGAATATTTTATAGCAATTAGGTTTTAACAGTTCATAATTTTTAAAAATTAAACTTTGCAATTTTCAGTATTTTCTTACCTCTTATTAAGCATTAATATTTGATTTGTTTAAGAGGCTTTTTCAGTAGGATTTGAAAGCTTTAAACCACATTAACAAGGAGATTACTGTTTATTCTGTAAAATGTATATTTTAATAACTGCCAGGTATAGATTTTTTGTTTCTGCAAAAGATATTAAAATGTCACATTTTTCTCCAGCAAAAAGTATAAAGTCAAAACAGTATGAATGAAATGCACCTTGTGAATCACATAACTGCTAGTCTAGATCCTTATCATGCATTAGGAGTTTGCTGAACTTTGCTGCTGCATGGCAAGCACTTCCACATTTCCACACATTGTACTTAAGCAGGACACAAATAGATCTGTACACCAAATGAATACAATCCAAGCACATGTACAAAGTGCTCTCAAACTGATCACTACTCCTTTTATGACAGTATGATGTATCTGAGGTTTTCAGTCAACATTGCTTGACCTGACTGAAAGGACTGAAGCATGGGTGATAACCACCATAGAAATGGTCTCACACAATGAGGCTTCCTGCAGTGTAAAGGAGATTAGAGTTCATTACAGAGCATTGTTTTTCCCTTTGTGCATTTATTATCATCTTCATCAAACAAAGATAATTTTTTTCAATCAATCAGAGTGGGAATACTTGGGTTTTTTCAGACTTTCGGGGACAGTGCTAGCTAAAAAGAGGAGTTTCACTGTATTGAGGCTGCTAATTAAGGGTTATTGAATGAAAAGTCTCTATTGTATTTTTCTGTTCTTCATGCCCTGATTTATCATGAACATGGACTCTGGCAGTCTGCTTCTGTCCTTTCACAAAATACCATTTCTATCAACAAAGTTTTCCTTTCACACCAGTTTACCTAAAGATTGCAAATATACCTGGTGATTAGTTCCCAAAGCCTAACTGGGATCCTATGTTCTTTACATATACTTACAAGACTGGAGGCAATGCTCTGCATATTTCTGAGCAGCCCTATTCACTCTACAGGAAACACCATTCCTATTGAATTGCAACTGTTGCTTAAATAACATTCACTTCCATATTTCTTCAGATGCATAAGAAACAGACACGTCACAGGGTTTTAGTTATTTCTGACATCACTGTAGAATTCTCTAGGCTATTTGGAGATGCAGTGAAATAACCATTTTTGGAAACTTTAAAGAAAATATTTTATGGAGTCCATAGTGATTTGAGTCCTGTCTAAGTTATTCAGTAGCAGAGAAGGAACCAAGGACAAAGCAAAATTTTAAGGCCTAGGAACACTTCTGAGGTCTCATGACTGCAAAAACCTAGTTGTATTCAAAGGTGTGACCTACTGGACACTATTTTCTTCATACTGGTATGCCTGCAAAAGAAATTTTATTACAAGAGCCACCTCAGAGAAACAACATGCCTTGGCAAAGATCTTGATCAATGTGACAAATAACAAGATACCAAGATCGTACTGGGGTAGGACCCCACACATCAACTTCAATGCTTTTCAACTGATTTCTTAATGACCCCTCCATGTTTTTCAGATTCAGAGGCATGGTATACCTGTTTTCCTAATGTACGTCTGTCCCTTCAGTCTATACAATTTCAAATTTTTAAGTATCCAAATATATTTATAATGGAAGGAAATTGTTTTCTATTAATTAGGGATCCAGTAATAGATGAACATGAGCATTTAAGAGATGAGTTTGGGTTCCACATAAAGGAACCAGGCACAAAATCTTTTGTATTAAATATACACCTGAAGCCTTTACAATATCCTACCTAGAATGCAATATATGATTTTCTGATTTACTTGTCTTGTGATCCCTCTATGTGAAAATGTAGTTGAGGTAAAAGAATCACTACCTACACCACCAGAATAGGAAACTATTTACTTAATTTATTTTTTTTTCTAATGAAATACACAGAACATCTTGAAAGTAAGATGCAGAACAACATGGAAGTTATAAGCAGAGAGTATGAGCTATCTATGATTTTCCTAAAGGACACCAATCGTCAGACTAGTGTGATAAGAATCCAACTGTAGCCACAGAGTCACTGATGATTTTCTTGAGGTGAAAGGTAATAGTTAGAAAGGCAATAGCTAAAAAGGAACCAGATTTCTTGGTTATAGCTAGAATCAGTTTTTGAATAGATGGAAATGAAAAGGATGGAAGTTTTTAAGGCCAAGGATAATTAACTTCTTAATGGCTCCTGCATAAGTCAACATAGGATGTTTCTTAAGTTGACATTGCAAGACAAGAATTCATACTACTTCAACTACTTCAGACAAGGAAAACAGAATTTCTGCCAAAGAAAAGGCACTCATTTTAATTATTATTTTAGCTTTACATTAGATATACTTAAACTGAGAGCTTTTAAATCTTTTAGTGACAGAAAAACATATGTCTGCCTATTAAATGAACAGTCCCGATATATATCAGTATTAATCACTCATAGATTTTCATGCTTCATTTCATCTGATATATTTGGAAAAACTCTGCATACTTCAACATTCTGTGTAACAGAAATCCCCCATGGATTTCTAGAATAAGTGTTTAATGTAACTGAGAGCAGCAAATGGAATCTCCTCTAGGCACTCTGGATTAAATGAAACAGCAATATTTTCCATGGGGGATTTTTTAACTCCAAACTTGAATGCTTAATTATTATTGTGAAAGAAATGTAATTAATACTTTATATTTATAACCATACAGCACCTTGAGGACTTCAGATGGCCAGAGATGTGTTGTTACACCTCTTCTACGTACACCTAATGCTAGACTTGGAGGAACCAAGATGGACATAACTGACCAAGGAAGAATTCACTTTAGTTCATGTTGCCAAACCTGTGAGAATAGAAGGAAGCAGTGTTTAAGGGACTGTCACCTCTCTTGCCAGATCTGAATATAGTAGATGACTTTGGAACCACATCAGTCCTTGCATTTGGTTACAACTGAGCTGGTAGAGCAAGGAAATAAAACCCCCTAAACAGGTAACTAGAGATTTGTTTTTCCTTCTTATCAGAAATGAGGCAAAGGGGAGAGGGATTTTAAACTGCAGATGCTTAAGCAACACTTCTTTGACAAGGGGCCAATTTCAGGATTATAAATAGTGTAAAGAGATTTGCACAAAGATAAAAAGGGTTATAAGTGGATAGATTTAGGAAACAACTGAGTTCTAATTGCAGGACGCCTACTCTACATTATTCTTGACATTACTAAAACGAAGAACTTGTATTCTTAAAAAAGGTTCACATTTTCTTCAATAAAGACATAAATACACTCTTCTAGATAATGTTTGGAATGCTCTTGATCCTGTCAAAAGCCTTCTCACTTTTATCATGTGTAATTTCAGCAGGGTCTTTAACAAAATATTTTGTTGAGAAAGACATACCTCTGGCCTTGATGCAATGCTAGTTTTATGTTTGATAACTTTTTTTCTCTTTGTGATAGATTTTAAAATCTGGGGCAAAAAATTTTGATTAATTCAGTGATCTTTTCTTGCTGAGTTCTGAACCTTGATTGACAGGTGAGTCACTATGAAAACCACTTACATGAATCCTAGTTACCTTTTGTTGCAGCCATCTATTTCAACTTTGTACTAGGTGACTCAGCTTCATTCAGATCATAGACATCACAACCAAACTGATTTCCTAATGTATGTGTATCAATTGAATTACTCTCTTTAGGAAATTGTGCCTGAGGCAACTTTAATGCTACACAACTAATTTTGGCTTGTCTAATGGTCACTATCAAGAAAAAAGTTCATTTTAATTTATGCTGATAGTAATAAAGAAATCCAGACAACCTAAAGGATTCTTTATCATCATGACATCGACCCAGTGAGTTCTTATGACACCTGAAAACCCAAAGGTGGATCTGAGGTGAAAGTGTAGAGTGCATCCATCCCAAAGACAAAATATTGTCACTGGCCTTAAATGGAGTGGGAAGAAAAAAAGAAGGATGGTATGGAGGGAGAACTCAAAGAAAAAACTTCCTAAGCCCAACATTTTCTTGATAGAAAATTGCAGATTTCTTTGCAATTACCTGTAAAGGAGCAACTACAGAATATCCAGCAAGCTCATGCAACTGTGTGATCTTATGGTCAAAAAGCTGTGATTGTGAGAAGTTGTGCCAGTGTTAATTAATGTAATAATTTAGTTTGGATGCAGAAGTGTTTCAAAATATGGTGCCTGACTGAGGGAAAAAAAATGCTACAATGTGGATTTCTGCACCTTATTTTTTAAGAATTCTAAAGTGTTGAATGATGACTAGAAGACATGTTGTCACAAATACTTGTACAAATTCAAAAGTGAATTTCAACTCCACTAAGTGTTTTAAAAGAGGAGATTAGGAAATTGAAGGTTTTGTTTGGGATTGTTATTAAAATTCGGTCTCTGTGGGTTTCAGCGTATCACTCTGCTGCTAAAAATTCTGCTATTTTTGTGGTCTGATTGACAGACAATTTCAGAGTAAGGGATGAAGGATTGCATTAAAATAAACTAAAACTCTAGATCTGACTATGTGGTGTAGATATTTTTATTTGCAGTCTGTAGTTTAGAATGTTTATCTTTTCATGAATGTGACTTAGTAGGAAATTAACTTTTCCTTTAGAGACCAATTTTTGCACAAGGTTTAAGCAAATAGGGCCTTTATTAATCGTCCCTTTCTCTGTAATATTCTGCTTTCAATTCAGTAAAGTCCCTGTGTGCTTTCAGAATGTTGAAGATTAAGTAACTCTAGTCTTGAAACTGAATTTTTTTCTGTGATATTAGTGGAAAAGTGTTGTATGTTTCCAGGCACGCTGGTAATAAATATACCTCCATATTGATTTCTTTAGCATAGATATATGTGGTATGTTGGTGAATGGTCTTATTAATATTCATTAAATCCTAAATAGCTCTCTTTTTAATGTATCTATTTAGGAAATGAATAATTCATGCATGTATAGGAAGCTCAGTGCTGTCACTTACAGCGTAGACCTTTGCTGATCTAAGGAGGTGTTTGAACTGAAGGACACTCTAAGATGTGCAAAGCAATTGAAACATTGAGCACTGCTCAGCTTCTTACCACCAAGGGCATTTTTTAATCTTGAAATTTCACTGACTCATCACTTTTCTTAAAGCACACATTCTCAAATATGTTTTAGAGGAATCACACATATAATTTTAATATATTCATACTTTACAAAGATGAAACAGTTATGATTTTTTCACCCTATAAAAGGTGTTTGGGACACCGTAAGGCTTCTTACCCACATACGTGTTGGTAATTGATGAGAATGCTGGTTTTGGAGACAATTATATACATGCAAGTTTCTGTCACAGAGGGTTTACATCATAGAAAATATTCATTTTGGTCCTGCCTTAGGCTTCGTACATCTCTTGCACTAGGTCTTCATTTCTCAGTGTTCCAGGAACCCAGGCATTTAGTTGCCTTGCCTAGAACACACAGCATATCTACTTGCTGTGTATTCAAGACTGGTATATACAATGTGCTCAATGTATTGTAAGAACTTTTTCAAATTTGTGTATCAGGATGTAGTTGGTTTCTGGCTGTATATGTAATATGACTGATGCTCATGTGAGTGATTACGATTAACTATATGTAGATCATAGAATCATAGAATCATTTAGGTTGGAAAAGATCTCTAAGACCATTGGGTCCAACCACTAACCCAGAACTGGCATGTTTGCCACTAAACCATGTCCCACTAAACCAAGCACCACATACACTCATATTTTAAATACTTCTGGGAATGGTGGCTCAAACACATCCTGAGCAGCCTGCTCCTACCTGGAAGAAGACACCAACCCTCACCTCACAGCAACATTATCTCAAGCAATTATAGAGGGCGATAAGGTCTCCCTTGAGCCTCCTTTTCTTCAGGCTAAACAACTCCAACTCCCTAATCTGGTCCTCATAAGACTTTTGCTCCAGACCCTTCACCAGTTTCATTGCCCTTCTCTGGACCTGCTCCAACACCTCATTGTCCTTCAAGTGGTGAGGGGCCAAAAAATTGGACATAGAATTTGTGGTGCAGCCAAGTACAGGGGGATAATCACTGCCTTGCTCCTGCTGGCCACATTATTCCTGACACAAATCTGGATGCCATTCGCCTTCTTGGCCACCTGGGCACAAGCTGGATCACGTTTAGCCATCTGTTGGCCAATATCCCCAAGTTCTCTACCAGGCAGCTTTCCAGGCATTCTTCCCTAAATCAAACTCTCTGGTGAGCCTGGTTATACTCTTTTGCCCCTTCAAATTAGTTTAAAGGTCCTTCAATGAGCTGTGTTAATATTGCCCCCTTGGAACAGGTGTGCCCCGTCTGTCACTAGCAGGACTATTGTCATGCAAGCCAACCCATAATAAAAAGACCCTCAAATTATGTGGAGTTATGATTAATAACACACTATTTATGACTAATTATTTATAAAGCAAAGGTGTTAAAATCTGTTAATGCTTCTACAAAAAAAAAATAAAATTATGATATATTGATATCTGACTTTATTTGGAATAAATTTTGCCTACTTTTTTGAGGTCTTCTTATACATTTTCTCTTTTATTATTAAAAGTAACAGTCTCAATAAGGCTTCAAATGCCAAAGTAAAGAGTCCAATATAAAATATACAGAAAACATAAATTTCCTGCTTTCTTTCTGTACTCGGAGTCAGCAAGGGTACAGTATGAAAGGGCAATAAAAAGGCCATGTCAAGAACACCTGGGGCACATAACAACCCTCTTACACATGGTTATAGAGAGCTTAGAAAGCTCTGCAATGTTTTCTTTTCTTCTCAAGAATGCCTCATTCAGGGTACACTTTCCTGTATTTTTTGTCTTGATGTGCCTCCAGGACTTGTGTCCCTTTCTGATTAGCTTGAACACAATGCTTTATTTAAAATGAAATATTCCCCTACTTCTCCTTAGAAGACTTAAAAAACAGATCACAGACAGAAATGTCCATTTACTTGGACTGTAATGAAAATATGTGACTTTGAATGAAGAAAGGAATGTTTTGTGGTCTGAATTGAGGAGAATCTTTAATATGACTCAACTAAAAAAACTTGACCTTTATTAAAAAGTGTTGAAATTTTTTTAAGTTATGTTTGTTATGGTGAAAAAGCAGAATTTCTACAAATACTGAGACTTAAAATGGAAAAAAACACAAAGTATACAAAAACGTCTTTCCATTTTACACTGCTGAGGGAAGAAAGTAACCATCAATTGCATGCTTGATACCTGGTCACTTTTCCTTTTTCTTTTTTTGAGAAGAAGTTATTTTCATGCAACGAAACAATGTTTCACTCACACTTGCCATACAGAGTAATAGAAAATGTCTATACCATGTGGATTTATCTATGGTCTTTCTTAAACATAGCTTGCTCACACACACAGTTATAGTAGAAAAAGGTTTTCAATAGTTTTGCTTTTGAGTCTTCAAGGAAAATCTTCAGCTTTGTCATTTATGCTTAAGCTGAACAGAGCTGCTTTCCATGTTTAATGTGCAAGACTTCTATGCCAATTTCAAATGTTTGTAGTCTAGACGTGCCTTCAGAATAAATGAATTAAGAGAAAAATGGTCATGTTTAAGTAAAACAAGAAGACGAAGTTCATAATAGGATAAAACTCATTCCATGTACGCAAAGAAAAAAAACGAATTTCTTTATCTTTGAGAGGACAGAGAGAAAAAAGGGGAAAGAAGCACTCCAGAATACCTCCAGCATTCTTGTATTCATGGTTTCTACAAAAAGGTTTATTAATCAGCCCTTTGCAGACCTACCCCTCAATTTGTCTCAAAACAGCTTCCTGCTATTGTGCTACACAAAGAAAACCCTTTCCTATGATGTTAATGGTGGACTCTGAATGCCTCCAGCAGTCCTTATACAGATTTACAGCTATATGTAGATCAGCTCTATATTATGGCCCAGTGAATTTCTTCTCTCAAGTTTATCCTGTTTTTAGTTCATTTCAATCAGCTTTTTAAGAGTGAGATCAGGTATGGAAATTCACATGGAACCTCCACAGTAAGCCTCAGAAATGGAATTGAAAATCATAAAATAGAAGTTCTCCTGGGCAGCTGAAGTGGAAGATGATGTCCAGGAGTACCTGTGTTTCCTAGACAAAGATAGAACAAGAGAATTTTTTTCTGAAACCAAAAGAAGTTTGATAAAAATAGTGTGACAGTTCTGTCATGTTGCACAAAGAAACCACATTGCAGAAGGCACTTACCCCTAAAAAATTATATTAATCTGACTTTGGAATATCTGTAGAAACTATTGCAATAATAATGCAATGTCAAATTATCCTGGGGGAATTTCTATTGCAACACGACTGAAAACTTTTGTCAGATCATTAGAGGCTTTCAAAGAGAAATCTGACCACGGTGCCTTATAACACAGTGCTGCAGAAGCAAACTAGCTAGGCAAAGCCAGAGAAGTACTGCAGAGGGAAACATCTTCTGCTAGCCTCATCAATAGTGCCTAATTGGTCATATGAGATAGAATCAAAGTGTTTGTCTCATTGTTGCTAATTGCCTTGTTTCATAGACAGTCGGAGTTTTGCCCTATTTCCATTTTGATATTGTTGTATGTGTGTATGTGGAGGTTCCTAATAGCTGGGTAAAACAGAAATACCTAGCTCCCCTGGGCAGTCAGTGTATTTCATTATTATTTTTCAGTTCTCAGTATGTAATGTTCACAGGACAAGGATCAGCATGAGATGCTGACCTGTTGTGTAAAAGAATGTGGTACCACATTATGACTAATACCTAGTAGAGCTCTGTCCACAATAATTTATTGCCCTAGTTCAGCCTGGCCAGCTAGAAAGACTAAAGAAAAAGGATTGCTTTGCAGTTTATGTTTATGGTGTGCATAGCTAGGAGGCAGACAGGTGACTTTGAAAGACCCCAAATGGTGAGAGTCTGGTTTAGTTCTGACCCAGGGTGACCACTATTGCTGCTGAGGACAGAACTGTTACTGCACTATGAACATTAAACCTCTTGGTTTCTTGTCTTGAATTACAAACGAAAACCAGAGAAAGAGCAAACAAGGGAGACAGATATTCCTTCTTGACCTACTGCTAAAAAAGTAGTGCCTCTCATGCTTTCAGCTCACAGAGAGATGCCACAAAATTCGACAACTTATTTGCCTCTTATGTCTTGTAGAAACAATTTGCATTCTGTCATGTTCTCTCACACATGGTGTTCAAAACAATTAAAAGAAAATTGCAGCCATTTTGCTCAGTGTAGCAGGCTGAAAATTTCAAAGATGAGAAGCACTTCTCAGCATGACTAAACTGTGAAGTGTTTTTGAAAATAAGGGTTTTAATGATAATTGACATTAAAACCTTTATTTTCTAATACATTTCACAGTCTGTGCTTGTTGAGAAGTGCATGTTTTCTTTGAAACTTTCTCCTTGCTATACTGAGCAGAAGTGATACGTTCTCTTTAAAATGAAAACCAGTGATCTTTTTTTTGCTTTTTATGTATTGAAAAAATTACTATCCAAGGCTTTCAGGAAACTTTCTTAACTTTCCCCCCAGTGTCTCATATTAATATTCATCTGGGTAGCTGTAAAACACAGAGAACAAGTCTTATATAGACTGCAGTGCAACTCCTTTCAAGTACCTGAGAGAGGAAAATCCTCACTCATAAATATATCTTAGATAGCATATATAAAAATGCCATTCTTTTTCCTTCCTTCAGCCAACAGCCTTCCCTCTTGGCAGTTCTGTGATCAACAATGTACACTGACAACTGAATAACTGCAAAATCAATGAAAACTAAGAAATCTTATGGTACAAGTTTTGCAAATGAGAGTACTGATTGGTTTGGGAGGAAGATTTGACACTTTTGAGTGTCAGCTTGCGCAGACGAACTGAGGCTCATGGGTAGAGAATTGTTTTAGCAACAAGGCTCATGATTAATGCCTTCTGTGCATAACCAGGCTTGGTAGCACAAGGCAGAAATAAACTCCTATCATCAACAAAAATAAATAACTTTGCAGAAAAAAAAAAATGGAGGAGAGGCAGACAACTCTTTGGGCTTTTTGGCAAAACACTGAATGATCTCAATGAATTAAGCAAATCCTTTTGGAATGACAACACAGAAACAGATATTCCTATTCTGCAATCTTGACCAGGTGTTCATTTCTAAGAAGGAAAACCTAAAAGAAAATTACTGGGTAAAATACACTGTGTTACATATGGGTGTTGTGACAACAGGGGGAGCAAACGCTGAAACTTATCAAAACTTTAAAAATTGCCTTTTCACAATTACGGAGGTCAACAGTTCTCTTGTTCCACAAGAGTGAAAATATCACTACAAACATATTTAATTAGTCATAAGCAGTTAACTGTTAAGTTACATTTTCCTTTTGCTTTTACCCCCCCTTCCATCCTCCTAATGCATGTTGATGAAAGCATAAAGTGAGAGAACCAATATTATGTGCTTTTCTACAGGACTTCAGTTGTAAGTCTTTATTTTGTGCTTTTCTACAGGACTTCAGTAGTAAATAAGGATTGAATCTTTATTTCTTTATAGAAGATAGACAGTTTTTTTTAAAATTTCTGATTTAACCCTAATTACAGTTTTCTAATAGGTACGTGTCCTGCTTCTGTTATTCATCTAATATATTATAGTTCCAAGTGCTGAGATTCCTGCAGGTTTTCCTTCCTTTGTGTAAGATATTTAATATTCTATTAGTAGTGTACAAGCCTATTGGCATTGTAGTTGAGAATTGAAAATTACCTTTTGGCTTCTTCATTGAGTTCAAATAGTGAAAATGGAAGATTACAACACTTGGTCAATAAGCAAAGATTTTCCTTAAGCATGTAAAGAAGGTAATGATATTGCTTACCCATTTTAGATAGCAGGGAAAAAAATCACTAGTCTATCTCCTGTATATATGTGATGCAGATTTTAATTGCATTTAGCCACAGCTTAAGTATTTTTCCAAGAGGTAATTAAGTCCATTCCCTTGCCGTGAATAATATTGACTATATCTGAGTCATTTCTTCAATTTCCATCCAACTGTTTCACAAAACTCACATGATTGGCGTTTCTGGACTCCAAATCTTTTGTTTCTGGATTGCTAGGCAATCTTTTTCCTGCTTTAACTATATGTTAAGGGGGTTTCTGTGATTGCTGACCCAAACTTCTTCATAACATCTTCTTTGAAAGTATTTCTATCCTCTTTAAAACAATTTTCATGCATTTGAAGACTTTTAATGTATTTTCCCTTCAGACTTTTCAGGATTAAATCAACTTAATTCATTAACTCTTTCTTCAAAGAAAACTTTCATATTTTCTTTGTTTTTCAAGCTCTCCTGACTTTCCTGTGGCTAAGTTGAAGAAACTTAAGACTCATTATCTGTTATATTCATATGTTGTAATGCTTTCTTTTGTGTATTAGCTATTCTCGTTTTTGTTTCTACATATTTACATCATCCTTCTGTTGTTGTTCTGTATTGTAATATAGCTTTGGTTCCCTGCTGTGCACATTTCATTAAAGGATGTCATGGTAATAAAGACCTCAGGAGTTTATTATTAGTTATTCCTTATCTTCCTATTGTGACATACAGTTATACATTAAATGTTAAGGGAAGTCATACTTTGGCATTTCATAGCTGCTAGATGCTTGACTTACCTAATTATATCTTAATATTGTTGAGGTTAGCAATATTAGTTGCCCAGCCAGGAACTAAGCCACAGCCACTTGCTTGCTCTCCCCTGGTGGAACAGGGAGAGAATCTGAAGAGTAAAATTGAGAAAACACATCGGTTGAGATGAAGACAGTTTAATAGATAAAGTAGAGGCTGTGCACGCAAGGAAGGCAACACAAGGAATCTATTCACCAGTTCCCA
Source organism: Phylloscopus whistleri (assembly GCA_017589585.1). NCBI lineage: Eukaryota > Metazoa > Chordata > Aves > Passeriformes > Phylloscopidae > Phylloscopus > Phylloscopus whistleri. The sequence continues at coordinate 7,439,797 of JADMLD010001549.1, forward strand.
CGGGCAGGAAGGTGTTCAGCCAGTCCCAGGAAAGCGGGACTCTGTCATGGATAGTGATGTGTTGGAAAGACAAATGCCATCATTACGAATGTTTCCCCATTTCCTTCTTGTTCCCCCACATCTAAATACTGAGTATGACACCATATGGTATGGAATGTCCCTTTGTCACTTGGGGTCAGCTGCCCTGGCTGTGTCTGCTCCCCTCCCAACTCCTTGTGCCCCACTCCTCACTGGTGGGGTGGGGTGAGACACAGAAAAGGCTTTGACTCTGTGCAAGACCTGCTCTGTGGAAACAAAAATTCCCTGTGTTATCAACATTGTTTTCAGCACAAATCAAAAACACAGCCCCATACTATCTGCTATGAAGAAAATTATCTCTGGTTCAGACAAAATGATCACAAGTACAGATTGTTCACATTTGGTTATTGTTTAATTTACCTTTGCACATGACAGAGATTCTGCTTCATTTGTCAAACTATTAAATGAAAGTATTAAAATATAAATCAGTTTTCAGGTTCTTACTCTTTGTTCTTGTCATTGTTTCCTTATAGTTCACTTTGGTAAGAAAGATGGGAGCTTAACTGTGTAGTTGATACCTGTCTTAGCTGTTTGAGAGAAGAACTAGGGCTAGCTTCCTATTCAGTAATTACTGTCTATGTCCATATCCCTTGTCACTTTTTCAGTGTACTCAAGTATTTCTAATTTTACTACAGGGATGACTCTGGTGACAAAGAGGTGTGAATTCTGGAAAGACATCTGTGTAACAGGATGCAATGACTCTGAAAAATGTGACATTTCAAACATTGCTGTCTGTGTAAAGCGGGCACCAAACAAGCAGGACTTCGAGTCTCTGCTTTGGCTAGGAAGCACAGAGACTGCACTGTCACTGAGCAGCTCCCCATCCATGCAAGGGACAGTGCCCTGGGCATCTTCCTGTTAGCAATGTTAAAACAAATCTGTAATATATACTCTCAACATTGTCTTAGTTCTAAATATTCTAGGAATGTTAGTAAAAGATTTTTATTAAAGTGTAAGGTCTGAATGACTTGTAAGAAGAGAAGTACTAAATCAGAGTCATATTTACTAAACACACACTAACAGTCTTGTTCATTTAACACTTTTCTAATATTGCTTAAACACTGAGCTTGAACTCAGATCACCTCTTTTTTCAGCTCTGTTTTCAGCACCTCTTTTTTGTGCTGAAAACAGAGCCAAGATTTTTTTCTCATTTTTGCATAAGGCAAATACCTGGAATTCAACTTCTGCATTTGTGACCATAACTATATAGGTTAATAATGTATGCTTATATGTCAACACAGAAATTCTGTAGGGGACAATAATTCTACAGAGAATTTATGGTGATTTGAAAGGACTGCTTTTTATTTGCTTATTTTTTTAAAACATTTTCTAATTAAAAAGGTACTTTCCTAAAATTTTCAAAAGAGTCTCAGTCTTGATTGGATTGTACAAAGTGGCTTGAAGATAAAAATGGCTTTCTTTTAGAAGAATATTATCATTGTGTTACTCAAAGAGTAACTTTTGGAATCAAACTAGGTAATCTTTATGGACAAAAGTTATTACGTCAAGTTTGTGCACTTTCTTGTTGGCATACTCCAGAAATCCAAATGGATCTGCTCTTGATTTATTCCTCAAAAAGGGAATAAATCAAAATTGTGCAGTATTTTTTAATATCGTTTATTTTTATGAAAGAAAAATTAAGTCAGTTATATTTACTTATAGATGTTCTTACGTAAAAGGATTCCATGTGTGTGCTGGGTTTCGTTCGTTTGTTTGTTTGTTTGTTTTGGTGTTTTGGGGGGTGTTTTTTGGTGGGATTTTTTTGGGGGGTTGCGGGTTTTTTGTGTGTTTTGTTTGTTGGTGGGGGGTTTTTTTGGTGGGTTTTTTTGTTGTTTTTTTTTTTTGGGGGGGAGGTGGTTTTTTTTGCTGGAGGTTTTTATTCTTTTCTGTCAAAATCAGAAGCCCATTATGTTATTTAAAACAGGTTTTGCAGGTCATGATACTACACAAAATTAGGAAATAATAAACTATCCAGGCTCTAGCAACAGATAAATAAGATAAGTAGATAAATAATTTTTGAAACCCACAGAAGAATATAAATTTTTAGATGAATTATCAAAAGCAATTTGCTGAGTACAATGAATGCTTTTTACTGACCTATTATTTTTCTTCATGGTTACTAAATGCACACAGACATGAATCAAAACACTTATAAACAAGAAGTTTTTCACTCTACCTGTACACAGTGAACTCCCTTTACATCTCATTTTGTTCTCCCTCAGCATAAAGTGATTGATTGATTGCTCACAGCTTGCATGGCTCCCTGCTGCCCTAGATCCATCTCCGCTCTTCACACTCCATACAGTTCCTGCATCATTGACTTTCTGCCAGCCATTTTGCTGCCAGTGCATGAGCTGACATTTAATGATCTTTAGACGCAGTAATGTCACATTTATCACTATTTATCAGTTGTGACAGACCTAAATTCAAATGCAAACATGAAATGCAGACTGAATCCAGTCCAAGCAATGATATGTGTTTGAGTGACATCCATCAAGGCACACTGAGAAAGAAGTGAAAAATTACCTGTTTCCTATTATGTTATAACTACAAATAGCAGGGGGTTAGGTACACTATAAAATATTTTTCCTTGCAGTTTTCAGGGAAACCCCATTTGGTTTCCAAAATGTCATCTCTATTTGGATATTTGAACGTTACTGAATTTTCAGTATTCTTAGATTTTACATTTTCAATTTAATTGAATCCAAAGCTCTACAGGAGAAATCCCAGGAGCACGTTGATTCCTGTGCTCACTCTACCTTCATCTGCTGCAGAAGCAACTGTTTCTCCCTTCTGAATTTCAGCATTGCAATCCTGACTCAGCTACTTCTACTGCAAATGCCAAAGAATAAGACAGATTTAGTCTACATTTATCTTTCTTCATCCCTAGCTGGCATCTAAAACTTTCCAGATGCATATGCTCTCCCAGAGAACCTTGACATTTCTTTCCACGTGGTACTGATCAGTGCCTTTTGCTAACACACCTTTAGTAGCTGAGCACCACTTTCTAGTTATAATCATGCTCCTCAAGAAATAGATGCAGACTTCAGGGCCACAGATATGACTGTAAGTATCTGTGTCCACTGTTCAGCAATTAGAGGAGAAATAAGAAAATTAAGCCATGGATAAAAAAAAAAATAAATGTTTGTATACTTCAATTTCTTCTCTGTTATCTTCTGTTCTGGAAAAGGTCAGCCATTGGAAATATCTAAGAAAATTGAGGCTTGATGGAGGATTCATGACCTAATGTGGGACGTACAGCCACCAGCCCTGCTACATCTCAGCATATTTTATGGCTTTGTGATATTATGCACCAGGAGAACATTCTCTTATGCTGAGTTCACTAATTGAAATCTGTCCTCAGCAAGACTTTTGTGGACTTGTCCTTCATCTCTGATCGAGAAATGGCCCTAAGTGGCAGTGAAACAGCTGTTTATAGGGTAATCACGAGAAATATTAATCTCCATTGTGTGAGAGTGGGAATTTATATTTTCCAGATGTATCTTGTGGATTTTCTGCAGAAGCCCAGGAGGTTGCATTTGATTGCCAGCTTGCTGGTATAACTAATATATTGGCTGTTAGAAAGGGCATTAATACCATATTTCAGCCAGGATTTTCTTCAATTACCATTACCATTGCAGAAGCAGTGACTAAAATAGTTTTCATTATATTTTTTATGTCAAAGAAAACTGCATTTTAATTTATCTTTGTATAGATATCAGAGCTGATGCATCCTGCACTTCAGAGAAATGGATGCAGCATGAGATCACTAATTCTATTTATAATATTTCAGCTAGAACATATCTAGAAGCTCTTCTTTTGCCAAAGGACAGGATGCCATCAATTAATAATAAACTATCTTTTAATACACCTTAAGGGAACTGTTTAATAAAAACATATTTTTAAAATGCATGGAAATGACAATTCTTACCCGCAGAGAAAAGAATTTTTAAAGATTGAATTTCACAGAAAAATCTCCCATAACTGTTTCCCAAAGGTGCTTTGGTGAAGAGGGTTAGAAAGCTGAATACAATGGAATTCAGCCAACACAGAAAATGTTGTGTCCTCTAGTACCTATATAGAGATGTTAGCAATTGTTGTAACATCATGTACAATGGAAATTTGAATTGTGCTGTTTAATTACTGCTTATTACTACAGATCATCTTTAATAAGCTGTTAATTAAAAACATTCTGTGATAAGTTGACTCAGTAAAAACACACTTTCAGTGAATGGAAATATGGAAAAAAAAATCTATCGAAATTGCCAATGTAATTCTATGGACGGGGCCTCAAACCAGGTGTTTGGTGTAAAAAATTCCCACACACGTACAATGCATGAAGATCCATGAGAAAAGCTCAGGGTTGAACCTGAACTTGGGAATCGTTACAGACCCTGAATAGATCAGATACAAAAGCATCTCTTTGAAACATCTCTTCCTTGTGAGGTTTATTTCAAATATCTCCCCCTTGCTGTGTCAACCTCTTGTCCCACTTGCCTCCTTACTTCCCTTTTCCTATTGCCTAGAACCTACTCACAGCTTTTCAGCTTTCATTCTTTCATCTTCATACATACCACAATACATCTTCTACCTAGTTCTTTCCTTAATTCTTTGTGTCGCAAGTTCTCAGAGGTAGAAAGAGCCTCTTGTGCAGTGAAAATCTGCAGTTTTCCTCCCAGTTGTTACATAGTGAGGTGGAGAAAAAAGGGCATGTGTTTCCACAGGGCAGTCTTACTAACTGTGATCATTGGCTCTAATCATAATCAGCCCCTTAAAGTCCATAGCCAGTCTGGGTAGTAAACAGTCATCAGTTTTGGACTTCTGTATTGTTACTGGGTGTTAACTCCTGCTTTTCTAATATTCTGGCAATTCCCACGGGTTTATGCATTATATACTAGCATTATACAGATAGTATAAAATGTGACTACTTTACTGCAAAAAAAAGTTTGTTCTTGCATGGTTGAGAAGAAAGTGCAAGCTGTTGAAATTTATCAGAAAGAAACAGCTGTGCTTGACACAAAGGGTCACCTCTTAAGGAATCATTGCCCTCTGAAGAAATGTATTTGAGTTGTCTGGAGAATAGAAAAGTTATTAGCTGAACAACCAAATTATAATTGATTTCCCTTATTGTTTTAGGTTGGCTGGCACATCTGTAATAAAATCTTAGTTTTTTCAAACCTCAGAATTTTTACTTGAATATTTTCATATCTCTTGAACAGCACTGGTTTTTCCCAATTCTTTATTTGGAAATTCCGGTGTTCAAATGATGCTGACCACCTGTAGAACAGTTTTCAAGACCAGGAACTTGCATACGAGTTAGAGAAACCAAACAGGGATAGCCCTACTATTTCTTGAGAACTGCCAGGTTTTTACATATATATATATATATATATATATATATATATATATATATATATATATTTGGCAATTCGACCTTTACCTTATTGACAACAAGAGAAAAAGTGTTCTTTTCATAAACCCGCTTCATATTGGCAAGCATTCTGAATGGCAAGCACTCCAAATGGCACAAGATACTCTCTTGTGCCTTCAGAACAAAGTCTCAGAACTAAGCAGATATTAAAAGAAACTTACTTTCCTCATGCTAGAGATGGCTTAGCCAGGTTAATGATTAATATGAGATTAGAACCCTATCCCTGTACCCCAGTACAAGAACAGCTGATGTTGCTCCGACTGTCTGATTTTTCTTTATACATCAGCCAGTACAAGGGTGTTTCATAGTCTCTTAATTTTTTCAGTGGGTGTTGCTACTGAATATTTGCTATTGTTCGTCATTAATAGCACAATCTTTTGTCTTGGATGATTTTCAAGTCCTCATGCTTAGAACAACTTCAAAGGCACACTTCTACTATTTCCATTCATCTTATCTTCTTGTAATGATACTGGTGTGTTCTAAGACCACAGAAAAACAACTGTCCAAACAATGTTACTGCAGAGCTCAGATTTAGCCATGCAGATCAAACTTACAGAAAGGTAACAAGGTCTCCTTTTCACTACTTTTGAAGAAAATGTATCTGTAATGTAGAATCCATTTTAAAAGAAAGACCTTTATAAAAAGCAAGCGGAAAAGAATTCTAGAAAGCATTTCTGTATCCACTGCTCTAACAGCCCTGATGGATTTTGTCTTTACCTACTTTCCTAAGTTTATAATATGATGCTGACTTAAAGCTAACTAAAGGTGACAGCACTCATGGCATCTAATCATAATCACTTTTTTCTCATAATGACTAAATCAGTAAAAAAATTCTTCTCCCAAATGGGAGAGATTTTCCCCTCTGTGCTCTTTTAATGTATTTCAGTATGATCCTTTGGGAAAGAAATTGGTTTAAAATGATGGGTTTGAGATTGGTCATGATCCAATGGGAAGTCTGCACTCTCTTCAAACTCATTTCCTGTATCTTCTCTCCCTGCTGCTCTCTGCTCTACCAGGTTAAATCCCTACACACAATCCCACAAACCAAATCAAAGAAAGACACAACACAGCAAAATGTAACAATCAAGCTTGAATATTTATTCTCCCCATAAAATACGTGCTTGTTATTATGTCACTGGATTTTAAAGTGTAAATGCTAACAGCCACTAATGTCAAACCTGTGTTGGCCCCTGCAGGTTGGGCTGATGGGCTGTGATTTGGAATGCTTTGGCTGCTATGAGACTGCTTAGGTTCACAGTGATTTACACTGGGGTATGTGCTAGAGACCTCCATCCTTACCTTCCCCTTTCTCCCAGGGCATTTCATCCTATTATACAAAACCACTTCTCTTTTGAAAAGACAAATACATTGATCCACTGACCTAAAAACAGGAAGTCATATTTCATTACCCAAGAGCATTCTAAAAAGTGATTATATCTCTTTTATGGTGCTGTAGCATTCTGTCTGAGGTATTTTGTGATTATTTAGTGAGATTTAAAACATGTTTCTGTTGGTTTTCCAGGGTCACCCAGTATATTTTTTTCAAGCTGGATTAAATCTTGTTGATTTTAAATGAAGTGTGTATAGAATTGATACACATGGAGAACTTAGGTCTCAGTATATTTTTTGTAGAAGAAGAAGTAAAATATTTACTTAATTATATTATTTATTTTAAAACAAATCATTTATAATATGCTTTATAATTGGGGTGACTTGAGATAACCCTAAGAGATAACAATTTCCAACTGCAAAAATACCAACCTCATCTTTCATTTTGAGTGCATTTGGAGGGATTATTATCCCTTAAGCAATAACCCTTTACCATGCTTACATATGCCAGATGTCTAAAGCCTCTCTACTGGATGTAAACATTTTCTGAAGACAAAAATCAACAGCTCATTACCATACCATGAACTTTAGTTAAAAGTAAAGTCTTAAAATCTCTACAAAGATTACTATATTCTATTTCCTTCTGGAGAATGTGTGCATAAATTTCCTCTTTCTGTTTCATTTAAGATCTTAGGTTTCAATTTTGCACACTGGAAGCACCTTTAAATTGCTGAAATGAACTCTTACATGTACACTGAATTAATATTTTTAAATATATTGGTGTTGAAATGCAGCTAAATATGTAACTTATCTATATAGACATATGCACAAATCATCTTTAGTACTTGTTGCAGCTGGATAGTGTGATGAAGATGAAAATAAGCATGATGATGTAAACACCCTCATGTGATATAGTCTTTGGTCACTATATCACAAGAAAGGGCAAATCTTTATGTCTTCATTTGATGTCACCAGTTATAATATGAGACAAACCTCCAAAGTGGCTCAGGGAAATTTTGTGTATTGGTCATATTTGTTCTTTTGATCATTTAAGCCTGTATTTTTGAGGGTGTTCGTTAATTCTTGCAGCCAAGCTGAAATCTCGATTTGAAAAACTGTTTGTCCCTCAGCACCCATGTTTGCTTTGAGCCAAATTCTGTCTGCGTGGTCTCAGATTCAGTGTTTGCTGATCCAAATACCCAAGTAGGACACATGGTAAGAAATCTGGATTCAGACACCAAAATGGGCGATCCAGCATTGCAAAATCAATGCCTACTTCAAAGACCATCTCTCAATGTTCAAGGTTCACATTTTGACATCTTATCACATTTTATGTTTGACATCACTAAATGAAATATGATAACAATGATTTAACATTAATAAGACAGTATCCTAACATCTGGTGAGGACGTTTCCTGTAAAGTTTCTATGACAGGGCCCCATTAACCTTCACAGACAGAAAAGTTTTTGATCCATTTCTATTTTTTTTAACTCTTTTCAGAATTATATCAGAGTGAAGCTGTTTATTTAATAATAGTTCAAGGCTTTTTAATGTCAGTATCCCTCATGCAATAATTTTAAAATAGAAGATTAACAATGCCTAGTTTGGGCACTGTTTGTAGCTCATCACTTCTGCAATTCTTTGATGCTTTCTTGGAATCGCAGTGCTGAAGATGAATGGTTGAACAGCTAAGAAAGAACAATATAAAGTTACATGGCTGATCCTCAAAAATATATTCATGATGGCTACTACTAAAAGGGAAATTATATTAATTGGACAACTGGGAAAGAGTCGTGATGTTGAAGAATATGTCGTCCCTGTTGGCTCATGGTTATATGGGTTATGTGAATGTTTATTTCTTGAAGCTGTGCTTCATGAGGTTTCAGTTTTCTCTCTGCTTGCACATATCTGTTTTTATATTACTTGTGCTAACTACTTCTGCAGTGGAAAACAGTGGTTAATCTGGGTAAAAAAAGGAGCAGATCACTTAATTCCCACACCTATACCTACACACACACACACACAAAAAAAAAAAATTAAACAGGTTTTGAAGTTGTTACACTTATATATTTGAATTTTGTTGGGTTTTTTTTCTACTGGTGCTCCACATATTACCTTTATTCTGACCATTCAGGAGCATAGAACCATTTATCAGGTTTGAGTCCAGGCATGGGGGTCCTTGCTCTATGCTGCCACTAGGGAGTGTGCCCTGTAGGAGGAAAACCTTTTATTTGCGTGGTCTGACTATAATATGCACCCCTACTTGAAGTACAGAGCAGCTGCTTTGTTCCACTTTGCTAAACACCAAGCATGAGTGAGTGCAGGTAACAGATCCAGCAGGTTGCCTCTGCAGAGGAAGCCTGTGGGCTTCTCCTACAGCAGAAAGGTCTGTGGTTTCACCATTTAAAAACTTGAAGAAAAACTGACATCAGGGAAACTCCTGAAATACTTTTTCGAGGCTGTTACCAAAACAAGACTTGATAAGTCTGAAGCTATGCCCAGCTAGGAGGAAAGGGAATAGTGAGATGAACTGCAGTGCAGAGGGAAGGTTTGCTTATCACCCTGCTGCTGGCAGGAGGATGTAGAGGAAGAGGAGGTGAGAGATCATAAGACTCAGGAGCCTCCTGGCCTTGTGGGAGGAAGGACTGGAGTTGCCAAGTCTATGACACCAGACAGAGGGAGGGCAGAGAGCTTGCTGACCTGTACAGCAAACTGTTTCAGTCACACAATGCATGAAAACCATTCTGTGTCCACATGTTTAAGAGCATAGGAAATGTAAGTGGTGAACATCGTTTTCAGTACACAGATTTATCTCAAGTCATTCCAGTTTTAGCTCCTGTTTGCTCCTTCTCTCAGAGTATGTGAGGAGGTGTGAACCTTTTCCTTTTTTCAGTGGGTTTTTTTAATGAGCAGTAAGAGTCATTTCTGCAACATTTCATAATGCTATCCCTTCTGTGGGGAAAAAAATAATTTGCATATTCAAACCTTTAAAATGTCATCTCTTCCTTACAGCACATCTAATCAATGTCACCTGCAGAACAGGATGCCCAAGGCTCCTGTAAGGGCCAAACTCTATTTGCCAGCTGGACAATCCAAGTAATGCCCTTTATGACAGTATTCACAAGGTTCAGAACACAGTAGCTTTGTTAATTATGAGACAACTTCAGTAAAGCAGAGCAGACAGGTCACAGTTTGCAGAGTGACAATGACAATTCAGCTGGAACAAACAGTAATCTCTAAGGTGCTTTAGTTCCTGCCACTCTCAATGAAGTTCTTTACTCAAAGTAGAATAAACCATAACCTATTCCTCTGAGTACAGGGCATTGTGTTCCTTGTCCTTGTGAAATGCAGACAGTCACTTTTTTGTTCACAAGGATTTTTGTGGAGAATAAAAGAGGCATACTGGATTTGTTCAGGCATCCTTGTCATTCATGGCTTGTAGCAAACATTATTAATATAAGGAACAGGGAAGAAGAATCACTGTGAGGCCAAAAGCAAATCAGAGAACATGCAGAAAATGAAATGGCAGAGGAAATAGGAAAGAAGTAGTAAGGGTATAGGAGAGAGAGATATATTATAGGATGAAAGAATATTGTGAAGCAGAGGAGTTCGGGTGGCAAGAGATTTGTCAGGAGTAACTCAAGAACATGTGAATGAATGATTAAGAGTAAAAATACGCTATGAAGAGAAAAATGATAGTTCTCTGAATTCAGGATTTCTTAACTTCTGAAACATTTAGAACAAAATATTCTATGAGAGTTTCTGTTAATTTATGAGACATCTTTTAATGCTAAATCCTTAATGCTAAATTTGCCAAATCCTTATGTAGCACAAACCCACAAGAGTTGGTCAAAACACATGGAGAAGCGGAACATATTTCTGGCAAAGATTTTTTATGACCATAAGGCTCTCAGCTAAATATCTTTACATGAATTAGTGATACAATATTATTACACTGGCTTTGACTTTAATTAATTATATTGCCATAGGTTCCAAGAAAAGTTTTGAATGCCTTTTCAGAGGCCAGGTTTTCAGAGAGGACTCTCAGCTGCTATTTATAATCCAAAATTTCTCTGTGACACTAGAAAGCCACCTAACAACAGGTTTTTGAAATTTATGCCTGTGACTAATGATAAAACTTATGTTATTTTTACAAAGTGTCTATATATTTAGCTTCCATTGCTTTATAATGATTGAAATTTCTTTAAAAGTTACATGTCTAGCTTTCACCTGCTTTTGACAACTATCACGTTTTTATCTTTAAGCACTTTTATATCTTTAAAAATCTCTTTCATGTCTTAAAAATGTCTTTCATCTCTATGATACATTGTATTTTTTTTTCTAAATGAGAAGTAGTAGCAGTTCTCTACCTATCACAGGTATTGAGAGATTCCATAGAACTTGAGGACATATATTGTTAACAGATTTTTATTAAGCGGAGTGCTTAAAGGCTGTTACAGTCCTCTCTTAAAAAATTAACCTATATACAAACTATGAAGAGATTTTTGTTTATTTATTTGTTTGAGAGACATAGTAGCTATTATGTAGCCAGCTCTACTGCTTATGGAGTTAATGACAGAACTTTCTTTAGACTTAGTAGAAGGAATACTGGGAACACAAGCTGCTTCCTATTTAATGATCAGTTTCTTGCTGAGACAAAACAAACTTTCTTCAGAGCAAACATGAGGCTCAGACATTTTTTCCCGTTCACTTCTGGTTTTCCTCAGTGGTACAATAGTTTACTATCTATCCCTGCCACTCTTCCCTCTATTATTTCTTGGCTGGAATCCATTGAACACTTTAAGATATTCACTCTGCCTCTCATTGACATCTTGATGATAACCTTGTCAGTGAATATCAACAGGCTCGACCACCATATATTAATTAGTAGTCACTAAATTAATCAAGCTTTTTTTTTTTTTTTTTTTTTCCTGTTCAAGAAGCCTCCATTACAATGGGGAGAGCAAGACCACATTGTTTGCAATTGCTGGTGATGGTATTAACCCACTGTTTGCTACTTAAAGACAGCAAATCATTAACATTCCCCAGCATTTATGCAGTCTGCATCGCTGTATAAACATATTGCTGTTTGCTGAAGCAACAGCAGCAGTAATACAGGGCATTCACAATCCTTGTGAATCCTTATGGACATGCCTTAAAGAAAATAAAATACATTATTTTGTCATGATATCCAAATTCAGGTACCCCTTAATGTGCTGACTTTTTAAATAAGAAGGTTAGTCTATGTGTATTGGCATTCATCCTGGGAGATAAGGCACTGGGTACCATCATTAACACTTGCCAGGGATCTCATCTAGATAAGGAAACAGGATCAGACCTCACCAGCACCAGCAGGAGATTACTGGATAACGTGGCTGACCGTCAATCACTCTGAAACGCGGCGAGAGGTATGAATTCAGTTTAGCTAAATCAGCTCTGCTACATGTTTGATGAACCTTAATATCACTCCATGAAGTGGAGGTTTCAGGTGGTTTAGTTATGAGACAGTGTAATACTTCACAAGGGAATATTGACCTTGATGTTTCTGTGGAATTCCAGCACTAAAATTGTGTTCTGCTTACTTAGGATTTTACCTGTAGTTTGACTTCCACAGGAATTACTCTTCACCTTTCTTATACTATCAAGTGGTATAAAAAATGCTGTTGCTTATATATAAGAATATATACAATAAATATTCCTATGTATTATATATATGAATACTACAGGACACATGAGGATCCTTTTCTGTTGAAATGCTTTACATATAAATATAATCTCTCCTTCATCTTTACTTTTACAGCCAAAAACTATGAATTCTGAGAGTTACCCAAGAAAAACAATTGTGATCAACCTACCTTCATATTTCCCCATCAAAATTCTTTAAATATTTGTCAGGTTACAGGAGAGTGTCCCTTTTTTTTTTTTTTCCTGTTGTTTGTACTGGGGAAACCAATTAGGCTAAAATAAGAATATTTTCTCAAGATAAAAATAGTGAGACCATGACAAATAAAACTCACATAGTAAAACATGGATACAGGGTACAAATAAATTTGTGAGTGAGACAATAATTTCACATCCCCCACAAGCTATTTAGCATCAGAAGGCTTTAAAATGTTTTTTGTTTTGGGGGTTTCTTTCTGGTTCTTAGAGTTGATGAGTAAAATTAAAGTAATCTTGTGCCAATACCAAAATTAAATTGCAATGTGTTTCATGTTTCCTCTTTTTCTACCTCACTCCCTGCAAAGCTTGGCAGTTCCATTATTATGGCAATCAAGTTGTCATGTTCTTACATCATATATCGTCACCAAGAAAACTAATTTCAGACTCTCAGCATGTTTCCAACTCCTTAGAAATAGTTCTTGCTGGTGATGATGAATGGATTGTAGCAATACAGGCACATGCTATGGTCTAGGAACACTCAGGTCTAAGACAAAGTCTTGGATAATAATGTTCAGACTAGTTGCCTATGTTATCAGATATTCCTAGGCAGGAGAACAATGATATTTTTGCCCTTGTTTCTTCCTTTCCACTTAAGTGAGACAACATCCTACTGCAGTTCTTCTCTAGATGCTATAAAGCTTCAATCAGACTTAAAGACAGAGGAAATTGGAACAACTGTTAAATTGTTTTCTGATTACCCCAGTTTGATCTACAGTGCATTTTGTTTCAGTAGATTTATGGAACACACACAAATCTGAGCATGACTTCAGTTTCTCATATACAAATATTTTAGAGATAAAGATCAGGACATTTGTCTAGCATTTGTAAAATGCAGTAATCAGTTGTTGGAGACAAATTTCTGCCCCCTGCCTCCCCCAGCCCTCACCCCCCCCCCCAAAAAAAAAAAATTAAATATGGGTTTGAGGTGTTAAAAATGAAAAGAAGTCATACCTCAGTCTTTTTGTAATGCAAAGTGTAAAAGGATCTCTAGCCTTGTATATTGTACACCTCATCATCTCGTACAACCTTTGCTTACGTATTGTGAGTTGCAACTGTGTCTAAAAGGGGAGATATTTCAAAGTGTTTGGACAAAACATGCTAAATTTCAATAAAGACCATGGAAATTATGTGCTTTTGTGTGCTGATTGATTATTTTTGTTGTTGTGAGACAAGCATTTTTTTCTTTGGCAGAATTGCCTAATAGGTACATGAGATGTAGTACAACCATATTGATGCAGGGTGTGTCACCCTATGAAAACTTTCACATTTCTTATACAAGAATGAAATTGTTATGCTTACCTAGAAGATCAGTGAAGCAGTACTCTCCATTCTTGATCTTAATTCCAAATGCTGCTAATAGACTTCCTGACACCACATTGCCCTGTTCCTCTGCACTGTCACATTGCACCACAGTTGCACATCTGTACGAGAAGAGATACATTACACAAACATATATAGGCAAAGTTTTTTCCCCCAAAAGAATTGCAAAGCTAGAAATTAAAGTACCCTTTTTGTCTTCTGCCTTGAGAAACCTTCCAGTAATAAAAAACAACATGGTAAAAAGCATGAAGCTGTTATTTTCCTCGAAGTCTGTGGAAAAAAATCTCTCAAGGGACATTTTTTACATTTATTTATTTATTCTAAGTTTGCTCTCCATGTTATATTTTATTTCAAATTAAATGCATTGTATCATACCCTGGGAAAACTTAGCTGCAAAGGACTGTTTCCATGTTAAACATTTTAACTTTCTGTTGAACTTTTAGATACCACTTTATTTAAATAGCCATATAGTAAGACAAAATTGTTTTCATGTATTTGTGAGTCAGACCAGATGAAAGATGAAGAGGAAAGCTACACAGTATTTAGATCCAGTATCTAAAGTAAACCACTACCGTAACTGAAAATAATTTATTATACAAATTTCTCCTCACAGAAAAATCAGTTCCTGCTGTTCTTACCACTCAAAGGAAATTAATTCCTTGTCTTAAATAAGCTTTTTAAAAAATAGTAAGAGAAAGATTAAATTGTCTAAAGTTAAATGGTTAAAAGTTTTCTTTTCTTTGAAGAGGAAACAGAAATTGAAATTATACCCATGAACAGTTTTGTCTAATATTAGGATTTGATATTTAATTGTTCTAAAACAGGAAAATTGCCGTCTTCCTCTAATGACAACAGTTGTTGACACTGAATGGTCAGGGATGCAAGAAGTCAGCTTTTCTTATTTTTTTCCCATTTTGAAACAGCTTTTTAAAGCCTACATATATATTCTGTGGGAGCCAAAAGGGTTCAGATAAAGGTACAAGAGGTCTGCCTGCACAGAGCCATTTTCTGAACAAGAATATTAGATTGTAAGAAAAGCAAATGCAGAATTCAATTCGTTGTTCTTTTCTTGCTAATCACATCAAACTGAGAAAGACTCTGAAGGTTTTATTATCTAAACTGGAGATTCTGCAAATACTTGACTTCAAAGAGTATCTTCATCCACAGAAGCAGCACCACAGAGGCAGTTACTAAGCACACCTATGAAGTTATTACTGCAAATCATTTGTCGGATCAAGACCAGCAAAAGGTGAACTGGGAAAAAAAAATGTGTCTGGAGTTTTTATTTCTGTACTCCTCCAGTAAAAATTTATATGAGCTGCAGTATACCAGAGAGTAACCACTGGCTGTAACTCTGTATTTATAAAGGTGCATAAATGTGCTTGAACCTGATAGGCATGGAGGCATTTTCAGTGTCCCCAGCATCATTAACAGAAATGGGATGGTAGCCATGAAAGCAAATGTATCCAAGGACTAAAGAAAACTATACTGATGCTAAGGACTCCTTTGCATTCTTCCTGCTGCTTTATTAGAAGATGCTGGTGGTGGACCAATATTTAAGTAAGGCATTCTGCAGCCCTTTGGCCTCACGTTCTGCTTTCACTGAAACTATTGGGACTTTGGTATAAATCAGAGCCACAAGGATAGAAACACAGTGATGGTTGTAAGAGAGTAAGTTCTAGGTGTTGATGCTTCTAGAATGTTGTGTTTTCTTGACCTCAGATGTGATATTGACAGCAGAATTTTTTCATCTTCTTTTTTCTTAGCCCTCAACTGGGTAGGTGCAACCTATTAGGTAGATGCAACCTCTTTAAAATGATGTGTGGGGTTTTTTAATTGTTGGAATTTCTACTTTCGGTAGAAGAAAACATGTTTGTTTTTACATCTGTATAGACACACACATATGCACTCTCATATAATTAAATAATCAGCTCATATTGACTTATCATTTTCCATTGCAATGGAAGTGGTAAATAGGCTGTCATGGCAAAACACCAAAACATTGTCATTAGCTCAAGTGTGTGTATTTTGCAATTTAAGGTTTCAAACCTGCTGTTTCACTTTGTTTTTTGCTACCCAAAAGAAAATTATTATTCAGTTTTTTCAAGTCCTTCAGCTGATACATGAGGATACTTTCAAGCATCAGCTACTTGAAAAATATAAATTCTTGTGAGAATTAAATAAAGTAAATTTGGCTTAGTTGTCTGCCATGCTATTCTGGAGACTAATGTAAATTCTCCTTGGAATTTCAACTTGGCTTAAATCAAATGAACATAAAATAACATTTTGCAGAAAATTTAAAATGGGACAAAGGGTTTTTGGTAACATGAGCAATAACAGCTCAGTTAGCAAGGGGAAAAGAAAGGAGTATTTGTGAGAAATAGTCTTTGGATTACAAGGAACACATTTACACCTCCAAAACACGGACAATAAAACATTTAAATAACAGAGAAATTATGTTCTGATAGACCATAAAAGAATCTAAATTATGTTTGACTTTCATGCTTGTCAGATATTTGTGAGAGACAAGTAAGTGATCACTAAAACTAGGGTTTGTTTATTTACCTGTTGGCAATGAAGCCTGACTTCAGTCAAATAATCCAGTCAGTACACATTGCAGAGCCAGTGATGCCTTCTCTTCCTTGTGTTAAGTTGATGTTCTTCTGCAATGATCTGTTTTCAGACAGAGCAAACAAACTTCTTTGGAAT
This sequence comes from Phylloscopus whistleri, assembly GCA_017589585.1. Lineage (NCBI taxonomy): Eukaryota > Metazoa > Chordata > Aves > Passeriformes > Phylloscopidae > Phylloscopus > Phylloscopus whistleri. The sequence goes on from JADMLD010001549.1 coordinate 7,456,605, forward strand.
TCCAGTCTGTTGTGAGGCTTAAGTTATTTACTCTGTCTCATGATAATTTCATCAAACTCATACAAAGAGTTATAGATTTTGGCGCTTTGCTGGTGTTTCCGATTTCTGCTTTCAATGGGTAATGTCAAGAATGAAGGTTAGAGAACTGCTTAGCAATGGGGGAAGGAGTAGCCTTGCTTTTAATGGAATTTCAATGGCTGTAAACGAGGGTGAGAATTAGTATAACTCTCATGACACCTGTTACGGTCTATAAAGGATCCTCTTCTACCTCACATACCACTAAAAACACCATAAATGAATTAAGTTCTAAAAAAAAAGTCAGCTATAGAGGTGTTGTTTATTTAATCACTTGGCAAGTTACTTCTGTGTTACCAGGAGAAAAAAAACCCAAAGAGCAGGAAAAGGGAGAGAGAATTGTTAATATCTTAGTTATATTTTGGAAGGAATGTGCAAAATCATTCCAAAAGCTATAAAGATATAATTTCACAACTAGTAAGGACAGAAAATGTGTTGGAGCAAAGGGCCAATTATGAAAGTTGTCATAACTGCACATTCTGCATTTGTCTAGTGCTGTGAGCACAGCACTCTGCATAAATTCAGTACTTTTCAACATATATTCAGACTATAAGAAGTCTGCAATACCAGAGTTGCTAGGAATGCAAACTCAGGCTTTAAACTGAAATCTTGTAGTGCAAAGGAAACAATATCTTCAGCACTCTTTCTTTCATTTGCATTCTCAGTGATGTATATATTTGGTCATTCTGAATCTCAAAAGGTAGTTAACAGATTAGTTTTTAGAAGTATATTTTTGGGATTCATAATTATTTTTATTTCCTTACTGATTATAAAACACATGGATTTTTTTTTTAAATTTATATGACAGTTCTTCGGTTGTTTTTACTCCTATGATGCAAAATTTTAGCAGATAATCTGTTTCTATGAATGTCATAGAATAGTCTAAGTTAGGGACCTTAAAACTTCACATAATCCAATCCCTCTACAGTGGGCAGGGACATATTCAGCTAGATCATGTTGCTGACCTTGAATGTTTCCAGGGTTTTCCTGAAGAGAGGCATTTACCACCTTTTTCGGGAAATACGTTCCTGTGCTTTACCACTGTCATTGTAAAAAAATTATATCTTACATCTAATCTAAATCCATCCTCTTTCAGTTTAAAACCATTGCCTCTTGTCATAATGTTGTTATGTCAGCAATCTTCTCAGAAAATATTAGGCAAGTAGTAAAAGTATGTGAACCACTTGTGGAAATCACGGCCCCAAAATTCCTTCCTCTGAGCTAGCAAACAAAAATGGAAAAACCAAGCCAAACAACCAGAAACCCCCAAACAAAACAAAAGAAAAATAACACAACATTAAACACAATATTAAAAATAAAAATTATTAATTTTTATTTTAATAAAAATATTAAAATTTAAAATTAAATAAATATGACATTAAAAGAAAGAAGCTTAGAAACTCCTTTAAAAAATTATAAGACTATGCCAAGCAAAATTATCTCCACCCAGATTAGAGTTGAGAGCTCATTTTCACATAATATTTATTCTTTTTGATGAGGTGAAGAAAAGAAGTTAAGCACGCTCTTTTGACTAAAGAGGTAGTTGAGGTCGTTTTACTAGTAGGAAATAGAAAATAATTTCTTTATACTGACAGCACAGGGATAGTCATTTCTGACATGATGACTTTCCAGGGACAGAGCCCAGCAGGTGTTGATTGTTACACCACCATAGACTCCCCAGTCTACCACAATTTATACCAGCTGGGGACTGGTCTCTGTGTTTCCCATTATCTATGTAAGAACTGAAGAAAATTAAGCATTAAAATATTTTACAGAATTTCACACGTCTTCACGGTCCAATAAATTTGAGCAATGTTGAGTATGATGTACAGAAGTCCATTTCTCTTTGAGTGTGAGGGAATATATTTTACATATTAACTAGATGTAGAATCTAGGCTGTAATGTAAATAATTCTCAGCCTTTTCTGAGAGCTGAACCTGAAAATAAAAGTTTTGTAAATACAGAGAAGAAAAAAAAAACCAATGACTGTGATAAACCTTTAGATTTATATGTTTCAATAGGTTTTCCAATAATGTATTAGTTTTAAAGTAAAATAAGAGTATTTGCTTAATACTGTATTAACTATTTCAATATTGTCTGAATGTCTTTTCATGACTCTCACAAACCTCAGGCAAAGTGATCTGTCTAGTGAAAAATCATTTATAATTAATCCATAAGCAAGGGGATGAAATGAAAAATCAACTTTAAGGAATCAGAAGGAGGTTATCTTTTAACCTCATTGAACTAAAAGTTTCTGGGTCCTTCTTAGGTAGCCTACAGACAGCTGAGGTGACAAGGTTCTTATCTCAGCATCTCCATTAAGCCAAATCCTGTTAGAAATTACACTTTCTGAAATAAATAAGTCAACCCAGAGACTCAAAGATAGCTGAATATCAAATTCCAGTCATTTTGATGAAAATGAGGTAACTTAGATGTGGAAATCCTAAGTCAGATGTGAAATTTCCTAACTGGCCACTCTTAGAAAGAAATGGAAATACTTCTAGAAATCACCAGTTTACATATGTTGGGAGTTTTTTTCTTCCTTATAGGGAAACCCACAGATGCAAAGGAGCAAGCAGGAAGGTGGAAAATCAACATTTTTTCCCTTGAATTATACACTGTGGAGCTATTCAATATTTACCCTGCAACGAAAAAAAAATTATGTAGCTAAAATAAACACTTTGAAATGGGTTTAGAGCAAACACATGCTTTCCCACAGAGAGGGAAACAGCTCAATCCATGCAACAGGAACAAAGATTTCATCACCATTTACCTCAGAGAAGTTATTTCAGAGCTGCTCAAAAGACCGTCTTTGTAGCTTGCCTCCTGTTATGTCTATCTTTTTTTATCAAGATGTCCTACTGTTAAGATCAGGTTACCATGACTACTGTGATGTTAAGGTTATGTGTAAAGGTTTTTTTGAGCATCATTCTTACTATCAAAATAACTGTTTTCTGGAAGCAGAATGAGGGGAAAAATGAAAGTGTTTGGGATGACTGCACTTTTTCTGCTCCAAGAAATCTAGTGTTAGACCTGTTTGATCTAAGTCAGCTGAGGTCACTTTGACTTTCATTATGCTCTGAATGTGGGAAACGTATTTTTTATGTAAACCATATGAGTAAATTTGGGATCTGGATTAAGATGTGAAGAGGTGAACTTTTATTGTGAATGTCTGAATTTTTTTTCTCTTGACTATGTTATCTAAACAAATGTTTCCCTTTTTTCTGTCTCAGTTTGAAAAGTTAATTAAAATATGACTCAGGATGGATCTACAACAATAATCCATATCTGAACAAAATCAGATGTTTGCAGAATTAACATCTACTCCTAGTCTTTTATCCTTGTCTTTTATCCTCATCAAGTGAGTTATGAAAGAAGATTGGATGAGACTTCCCTCAGACCTTATGGCAATATAAACTTCAGGTGCTATGAAAAACATTGAGTGTAATTTTTGACCATGATCAATACCACCTGGTTGGGAAGGACTTTCAAAGATTATGCACAAAGATTCACGGAAAGGTATCGGCTTTTCCCCTCAACTTCAACGCCCTGTGTTTGTGCTGCTGGGAAGGCAGTGACACAGGCTGAGTGGATTTCTTGATAGGCTTCTACAATATAAACTATAGTAAGTGTATTTGTCAAGGAAGTGACAAGAACTGCCAAAAAAAAAAAGGCTGAAAAGATGAATTTTCTCCTCAGAGCAAGGAATAACATTGCAGCTCCATTTTCTTTCTTCACAGGTATAAAATGAGCTTTCTCAGAGGTTTTTGACAAAAGTATATTCCACTGAGATGATTTGATTGAACAGAAAAATAGATGAGCAGTATTGGTACCCTTCAAAATGAAAATTTATGTACTAGAATATCTTGAAAAGTAAACATATTTATATGAATTGCAGAAGCTCATGGAATGAAAGTGTTTCTGGTTCAAATATTTCAATGCCATAATCCCACTGCTTGCAATAATAATCTAAGTACTGGCCATGAAATGTGATGTCCCCATTTTGATTTTCATATACAGTCCTGGATGGCCTTAATATAAATCCTTTAAATTTGAAGTGCACAATCCCATTACTTTCGTGTTTGAACAGATATTCTATGCTGCTATAAAATCACTAAGGTCAAATATTTTCTTATGAATAACTTTCTTATAATTGACAGATCCTTAAATTCATAAAAAACTAAGGGTTGCAACTAAATTTGCACTTATAGTCTTTGCATTATCTGTGACTAATGGTTTAATTTGTTCTTCATTATAACAGTTCAATTTGAAAAAAAAATAATAAATAATTAACATAGATTGTAATAAGCATACTGTGGAGTGCAGCTCATGTGTTTTAATTACATATAAGCTCAACTGCAAAATGTGTTGCAACTGCTTATCAATCTGTTTTATAACCTAACTTTCTCCAGTCAGATGCTGTAACGTGCAATTAACCAGTGGCAATAACAATTGTTGAAAATTGATAACCTACTTAAAAATGTAGTCTTAATATAAAGTATGTCCAAGAGAACCTTTGTACTGAAAAAGCTATTTATAAGAAACAAAATACAAATTCCTTCTCAATTTGTATTATTATTTATACTACAATCTAAGGACAAATAAAAGTTCATACAAAATTGAATATAGAGATTTTTTATATTTTTTTCTATAATATAAGTTAAAATAGTATTTTTCCACTCTCTTTTTTAACTAGCATGCTGAGGTACAGAAACAAAAATTTGCTGATTTCAAGGACAATTTTTCACTTGATCAATATAATCATTTTCACACTGAATAGGTCAGGTTGGAAGGGTCCACAGTGGGTCATTGGGCCAACCTCCCTGCTCAAGCAGGGTCATCCCAGAGCACACAGCACAGGATTGCTTCCAGACAGTTCTTGTGCACCTCCACTGAAGGAGACTCTACATCTCTCTGGGAAATCTGTTCCTCTGCTCAGTAACTTTTGCAGACAAAGTAAATAACTTTAGCTATTATATTTTTGGAAATATAATCTTTCCAATATCTTGTGTGAGATCAGAGGGAGGCTTAATGTTTTTGCCAAAATTTCAGTACTGAAAACTGATAAAATATGGATTGTACCACTGGAGAAAAATTTCCTTGGACAGTTACAGGTCTATGTCTTTCTGCCAAGCAGCAAAACAGACATAGAGATGACACAGAATTTATATAATATTTGTACAGTTTACAGCAAATTTATGTGAAGTCTGAGAGCCAGAAGTAGAGATTTTGTGGTTTAATGTGGCATTTACTAAACCAACTTTACCTGTAAGAACAGAAATTATCATCTTATAAAAATCTACATGCTGTGCTTGAGCAATTCATTTTCGGGTCATATATGAGTGGAGTAGGTTGAAATACAGCTTGAGGAAATACAACCACTTTTGTATATTACTCCACTTTTCCCTCTCTTCTGGGCTCTGTAAAAGTGTAATCATCTTCAAGAAAGGTCATATTTTTCAGTATCGATATGACAATTTGCACCATTTTTGCTTGCATATCTCAAGTAGGGGTATTTTGTCTTCACGTCTCTAGCATTTTTACACAGTAAGCTGAAGAGAACGCAAGCAGTACTTTCTTTCATGTCAGAGGTGGGGATCTGTTAAAAACCTCATGTTTATACATGTTAAAAAAGTGAACGTGCTTTCTACAAATGACTTATATCACACGTACAGCTCTCTATTGAATAATGATTGATGTTTAATGTCTATCTTCATCGACTATAGTCACCCTTGATCACTGATTATGGCCACAGAAACAAATAACTATGATACAAAAAGGCAGAAATTATTCTTACTTAAAATAATATTTTTGCATCATGGATGTATTTAGTAAAAGAGTAGCTAGATAATGGTAGTAATGTGTGTCATCTTTGTATGACATCCAGGAGTATGGTTTCAAATGCTTTATAGAAGTGTAGGTATTACAAGAGTAACGCATTGTAAAAGGGGACAGCATCAAAAAGTGCTCTATGGAAGTTGTCAACAGTCTAGAATTACAGCATGTCACTGAATGTAAAGACATGCAGCTTATTTTGATGTGATATAAATTTGCTCTTTTATCTCTGTTACATTTTGATGCAATTGAAAATTAGCTTTCTTGCAGCAGCAAAGATCTCTACAAATACTGATGTTTGTTTAATGACTGTGGAGTGAGTCATTGACCAGTTTTGAACATGTAAAGTCTTTCCAAGCCAGAAAGTTGTGAAGATGGATCATCAAAGCTAACTGGAACCATTTTTCATACTGATCACTCTGAGAGTAAGCTTTGGGTTTTTTTCTGTTGATTCATACTGTGAGCATCAATAACAGTCATTATGACTACGTCCTTTTTAGGAGTGTTACAGGGTTTTGATATATCTTATGCTTAAAATGAGAATTGTTTATTGTGATTTTAATACCATCAAAATCATAGGATCATGGAGTGGCTTGGACAGGAAGGTACCTTAAAGATCATCTAGTTCCATCCCCTGTACCTTGGGTAGGGACACATTCCACTAGCTCAGGTTGCTCCGAACCCCATCCAGCCAGGCTGTGGGGTTAGTATTGTCTTAAAAGCATTCATCCTATACCTAGTAGAAAAAGGTGCATTTCAGGTGTCTTAGGTTGCAACATGTAACCAAAAATGTGTATTCCATTTTCCATCTGTTGAAACTGGTTGGGAAGGTGTTTTTCTTTATCTCTTGTATAACCCATTCCTCATAACTCTGGGGACGAGGGGGTGAGTGTCTTCTGTTACTGGGCCAGCTGTTAAAACCAGGTGGGGCAGTGTTTCTTATCTCTTCCACAACTCATCTTCCCTTCAGAGGATATCTTCTGATGATGGGCCATTAAGGCTCACCACATGACTGAAAACATTACACTATCCCACTGCGAGGGGCTCCACCCAGTGGGAGGAGCCAACCATCCCTACATAGATAAAAACTGAGAGTCAGAAACACCAGGACAGCCTGGTGTTTCCAGCAGGGCATTGGATTTCCCAGAGGAGGGCTGGACTCATCACCACTGGACCCTCAGAAGGAGACTGGACCCTTCTACAGGATCATGTCTACTCCAACAGAACCATATCTGTCACTCCAGGAGGACCTATTTGGACTGCTCCCAACACCCTGACGAACAGGGTGTCAGGTTGTATCTCTGACTCTGTCAGGGTTTCTAAGATTTTTATTTGTTTGCTCGCTCGTTGTTTTTTTGTTGTTTTGGTTTGGTTTTTTTGTACTACTACATTTGTATTTTTAATATTCCTGGTAAAGAACTACTATTCCTATTCCTATATCTTTGCCTGAAAGCCCTTAATTGCAAAATTATGATAATTTGGAGGGACGGAGTTTACATTCTCCATTCCAAGGGAAGCTCCAGCTTTCCCTGGTGGACACCTGTCTTTCTAAACCAAGACATCAGGTTAAAGGCCCCTGCCTATCCTTTAAAAACCTGAATTACTGTAGTGGGTCGACCTTGGTTGAATACCAGTCACCTACCAAAGCTGATCCATCACTCCCCTCTGCAACTGGACAGGGTAGAGAAAATACAACAAGAGGTTCAAGTGTTGAGATAAACTGGGAGAGATCCCTCATCAAACACCACCATGGGCAAAACAGACTCCACTTAGGGACATTAACCTAATTTATTACTAACAAAATCAGAGCAGGAAAATCAGAAGTAAAATAAATATTGAAAACACCTTCCCCCCAACCCCTTCCTCATTTCCAAACTCTACCTCCTCCCCTCCAGCAGCACAGGATAATGGAAAATTATGATCATTTCATGACATGTTGTCCCTGATGTTGCTCAGGGAGAGGACTCTCTTCCCAGCTCCAGGATGCGGTCCCTCTCATGGGAGACAATTCTCCATTAATTTCTCCACTGTGAGTTCATTCCACAGGTAACAGTTCTCCATGAACTACTGGAATATGGGTCACTCTTCTATGGGGTGCAGCCCTTCAGGCACAGACTGTTCCAGTGTGGGTCCTCCACAGGGTCACAAGTTCTACCAGGAAACCTGCTCCAGCATGGGTTCTCCTCTCCATGGGTCTGCAGGTTGCTGCCAGGAGCTTGCTCCAGCATGGGCCTCCCATGACTTCACAGTCTCTTCTCAGGCATCCATCTGCTCTGTCATGGGTCTCCTGCATGGGCTGCAGGTGGGTCTCTGTATTCCAGTGGTCCTACATGGGCTGCAGGGCACAGCTGCCTCACCCTGGGCTGCAGGGGAATCTCTGCTCCAGTGCTGGGAGCAGCTCCTTCCCCTCCTTCTCCAGTGACCTTGGTGTCTGCAGGGTTGTTCCTCTCACATATTCTCACCCCGTTTTTCTCTGGCCTCAATTGCATCTGTGCGATAACTTTTTCTTCTTCCTAAGTATGTTATCACAGAGGTGTCACCATCATTTCTAATGGGCCCAGCCTTGGGCAGTAGCACTTCCATCTTGGAGCCAGCTGGCAATGGCTCTGCCGGACATGGAGGCAGCTTCTGGCAGCCTCACACAGAAGCCATGCCTGTAGCCCCCCAGCTACAGAAACCTGGCAATGCAAACCCAATAAAATTACATAGACATCTTCCACTAAAAATTTTGGGAGCAGGGGGACTGTGTTGGGGTTCTTTAAAAAACTTACATGAAATTAAATAAATAATACATTGCAATATATTGCAATTGAAAGCCTTCTATTTTAAAATAAATCAATCAGACAACCCTCACCACTAGCTGTGATAAAAGTGGGGGGTTTGACACTGAAATTCATCAGGGCCTGGGACATCTAATTTCTCTCTGCCTCTAAAAATAGCCTTAAATTAACTTGAATTCATGTATAGACTTCAGAGTTGATGAGATTGCACCTTTGCATATACCCAGAAGAAACCTAACTTTTATATAGAGAAGGGACCTAAATCTGCTTCAACCTGGTAACTAGCTTTATGGCCATGCCACTACAGTGGCTTCTGTTTGCAGAATGTACTCTTTTTGTATTGCTTCCTAGTAAGCCAATAAATAAAATGTTTCATGATCTGAAGGTCTCTTAGATAGTAAGGTCTCTTAGGGTGTAAAAGTTTTTTCAGCTTTCACATATTAAGAGAATCTAGATGGCAGCATACATCTGGAATAGTGGTAAAATACACAAAAATGGTCATAAAGTCCAGGAGAGAAATGGGATGAACCCTGCTTTAAAATCCTGGTGGTCAGTCATCTGTGAGACAAACCTTAAATGTGAATAGCACAGTTATCTGGCTTTTATGCCAACTCAATTAATTTTTTTTCTCCCTCATCCACTCTCAGTCTTTCTGTGGTATCATCAGACCTAATACAACTTCTGAATCTTGTACAGGACTGAGACATAATATACATGAGAGCAAAGTATTGTTCTCTTGAAAGGGAAATAAGGACCCACACAGTCTCATAATATTCCGGCTAATCTAGATTAGTAGAGGTCTTGGATGGATGGGTCTCCTACATGAGTATTCAAGAAATTTCCTGACTAAAACTGTCATGGAGATATTGCATGTTTAAAACCAAAAAGTATTTTTTATTTGTTTGTCCTTAACTGAAAATGTTCTAATCATAATTTTTAAAATCTGACTCCTCAAAATCAACTAGAATCTAAATGTCAGTTTGGGTAATTAACGCTGATATCCCGACACAAGACAAATAGATATTTTAGCTATGCAAAAATACACTTCAAGTTTTTTCTACCTGTTTTATCACCTCTACAGGGGACATAATTATGAAAAAGGAACTGAAGCTAGGATAGGTCCTCCAGTAGTTTTAATTAATGGATTTGAGTGGACTTCAGCTATAACTAGTTTTGGTCAATTATGAAAGTGTGCCGTAAAAAAACATGTCCCCTAAGACAATACAATTTTTGACAGACCTGCCATTTTAACAACCATGAAACAGCAGTACAAAATTCTATCTAGCTGTTGTATTTGGCTAGGAAAAGGTTACTAACATCACCTAGCTCTATGACATGCTCTATCTGCCTTTACTCAGGACTATAAAAACTGTAATGAACAGTATTGTGTTAATGCTATGCCATTTGTGCTGCTTTAACATGGCTTTAAAAGTCAATATACACCACTGGATCACTCTTATTCTCTTTCTCTCTCTCTCTCTCTCCCCTTTCTAAGGCAAAACTTTTCTAATACTCTCTTTTAGAGGAAGAGCCCAACCACACATATCAAATGATTTTTGACTTTCACACACTGGATAGAGGGTGCAGAGGTATAAGATGTGTGCCAAGCTTTTCTCTAACTATTACAAAGCCTGAGGTGAGACTATTCTACCTGTGGACTTTTACATCTCTCTTCCCATTGTACTTGGAAGCCACCTGGCAGATTCATACAGCCTACAGTTATGCTGCATCCAGTTCTCACATACGACTGATATACCTTCAGAAAGTTTTTCTTCAGTGCTTCACTATCTCACACAGCCAATCTGTATCTTTTTCTTGAAGCAGATAACTATTGGAGCTTTGGGCTCTGGCAAAGCACTCTGTATCCATAAAGCAGAGGCTGAATCTACCCCCAAAAAATTACAAACTTCAAATAAGTCTATGCCAAGTACTTGAGTGATTCTAAGTTGGAGGCAACAGATAGCTGTGAAATCCAATTTTAAGATAAATAAAAGATGAATATTCATCAAAGGAGCTGCTGATTGAGCAGGTTCTTAAATCAGTCCAACTCTTAAATCATTGCATTAAATCCCACCAATTCAGAATGTAAAAAGTAATCTCAAAAGTTCTGTTATAATTTTTTTTTCTTCATGACTGGTTTAAAAGCTGCTGGCAAGACAATTTCAAATGGCAGAATGGCACTTGTGGAATAGCACAAGTGCGAGGTTGAAAGGATGATGAGCAAACAGCTATGTCAGTCATCATCTAGCCCTACTTGAGTTTTACATTGCTAGGTAGAGTGCAAGTCATCAGTTCTTTGATTTAAATGCTTTAGGATTACTGGTAATGCTTCCTAATTCAGCTTTAGTAACTCAAACACTTCAGATTTTTGAGGGCCATAGTATGTCACAGGAAATATCTTCAAAAGTGCCTAAGTTTAGTCTATTTTTAGTCTTCAATGGTTGTATGTATGTGTTTCAACACAAATGCAGAAAATAGAGATGAATGTGTATGTTTGCCAATGCTAAATTTCCTGTACGACTTGGTAGTCAATGCACAGCACTGTATTTCAGCTGAGAAGAACTGCTGCAGGAAGGAAAATGTGTTGATGGAGATAAACAAATGTGAGATAAATAAAATGGTCAAAGTTTCTTGTCCAGAAATCAATGACAGAGGTAACGATATCCGAGACAGATATCAGTAATCAAGTCCAAGCCGTGTGACATGAAATAGAATGAGAAAACAACATACAGAGAAGGGGAAGCAACTCAAAATGGAGACTAGATGCTGGATTTTAAGGAAATCACTCTCTGAAAAAGAGTTACAAATTGCCTGTTGTCCATCTGCATGCATTAGATCTATTTTAAAATAAAATAGAAAACATGCTTTATTTGTTTGAATTTTTAGAAGATTTGCTAACGCAATAACAACAAAAAAAGTGACTGTAAAAGCTCACACTCATCGGCAATCTACAAAAGTAAAAAAAAAACTAAAACATGCCTGAGTAGACCAGTAACTTTGCAATCTTGTATTATACTCACTATCAATTGTAATGTGAAAAGCTCTGACTGTCTTCCCATTATAACCATTTCAAATTATTTCTGACCTGTATTTTCTCAATAGTCTTTTAAGCAGAAGTAAAGGGTTTGTGACAGAAAGAAAAGGAATTCAGGCATGTACCTTACTCAAAATACTTATTTTGAATACTCTAGAGAATTTCTGGACATTTCAGTAAACGTTTCTGGACTTACAGATGTAACTTCACAAATTTTGTAAGTTTTAGCACTTCATTTTATTTGCAAATGCCTATGAATTCAATAAATAGCAAGGGGTTTTCTGTTAGCTACTCATGTTTATTGCTTTTCAAGGCAGGAAAAATTTATGTAGAATATTCAGACAAAATGTCTCTAATTAGAAAATGCAAGTGTCTACAAGCTGTTAGGACAGATCTTTACATTTCATCTTGACCCTTGCCACTCAAGGAAAGAACACTGACTACTCAGATAGTCTATTGCAGTCTTTTTTCATTTTCTTTGTGAAAGCCTTTGAAAAGTTTATTGCCTTTCAGTTTAAGAGGGAGTTTGAAGGAAATTAAATTTGAGACTTCAAAGTCTTTCATGAAATACTTTTCCATCTTTCTTACCCTAAAGAGGATTGTTTTCATGATAATTTCTGCTTTCACAATGGAAGTAGTTGGAGAGCAGTCATGGAGGAGATATTGGGAATGGATAGAAGTGAACACTTTCCATCTCATCCCCCTGTTGTGGAGTCTCAGTTCAAGGACCCTCTCAAAGAAAGCAGCAGGAACCTGGTAGAATAATTTTACCTTATTTGAAAAAATATCTAAGATATTTGGAAGCAAGGATTCAAATGAGGTATTTCGCTTCTTGTTCTATTATTTAATTTGAAGCCCAACTTTTTCCTATTTTTTTCCTTCTTTTTATGCACACTATAATACATTCCACTCATTCCAATGCACTGACTTCTAATACTTGTGATATGTCAAATCATAACAAATATTACCTTCAAGAAAGTTATGTTTCTTAGAGAAAAGGGAGAGCTTTAGACAGAACCATAGAATAGTTAAGGTCGGAAAAGACCTCCAAGGCCATCAAGTCCAACCTTTGATTGCTAAACACCTCACTAATTAACCATTGCACTGTCATGTTGCTTGTTGAACACTTCCAGGGACTGTGCTTCCACCACCTTCCTGGGCAGTGTGTTCCAATGCTTAACCACTCTCTCCATGAAGAAATTCCATCTTATGTCCAACCTGAACCTCTCCTGGTGACGCTTGAGGGTTTGTCCTCATTCTGTCACTTGTTTTCTGACACCCAGCTGGCTGCAACCTCTCTTGCAGGTACATTGGGAGCTCCAGGCAAAGTTTATTAGAGAAGCCCTCCTGTTGAGTCATGAGGTGCAGAAAAGGGGCCCTCTTGCTTTCTAAACTCCTCCTCAGAGAGACAAGCCTGGGTCTGGCTGGATCCAGCTGGATCCAGTTCTAGCCTCAGACTTTGTCAACAGTTTAAGTTTTACAACTTTTTTCCACAGGTTTTAAGGATGGCAAATCAGATATATTTACAAAAAAATGTTTATATATTATGATAAATCATTACACAAAAGAACTTAATCAGAATTATTTACTACACAACATAAAAGCTAAAGCTACTATTATAAGACAGGATAGCTAACTATATCAAAGCAATATTAAAACAATTATATTAACGCTAGCAAAAAGAAACAATTATTAAAAATCCATGCAAATCACCCATACCAACAATCATGGAAAAATCTTTTTCTCTTAACTTTGGGGACTGTTCTTGGTGGGCATCCCCAAAACCTAAGGGAGGAATCTCCACACACCCTAAGGAAAATGTTAGAAAAAATTATGTTAGAAAATTTTACCCTGTGGAAAGTGGACTTTTACAGTATAAAAGGATTGACTACCAGTCATATGCGTCCAGGTCAGTTTGGCACCTTAGCTGCAAAACCTTTGCCTCATTGTATAGATGTTGATTTGAGGTTGATGTGCCAGATGGGTTTTAGTTTAATACAACATCAAAAACCAGCCCATGATGCATCTCTCAGCCCACCACTGGTTGCCTTGCAAGTAAGGCATTGTTCCTGTTGCTTGACCACATTCCAAGTAGAGCATTCTGCTACAACCCCTTTTCAGGCAGTTGTAGAGAGTGATAAGGTATCTCTTGAGGCTTTTCTTCTCCCACTCAACTGCTGCCTTTGCATCTACCCAACAATGTACAAATAAAAGTAAACTTTTTTTCTTGCTTTTTAGTCCTATGTGAACTAAAAATAAGCAGTTGTAATGCAAGCAATCCTAACCTACTAGATCATGCCCACTAATGCTTTGACTTCACTGCCAAACCTACCACGAAGTCGACTTATTCATGAGGAGTGTACTGACTTGTGGTGGAATAAAAATTAGGAGTAGACAGTGGCAAAATGTTCTCAAGAATACACAACACAATTTTCAAATGAAATAGTTTGCCTTTTTCCATTTTTTGCTTCTTATTCCTTTTCCAAAAGATAAATGACCTTGCTGTCAGAGCAATGCAAAAAGAAAAATGAAATCTGTGGCATGCAGTACAGATCTGTGTGCTCTGGTTCCTAATATACTCAGACATAAAACTGGCAAACTTCTGAAAAATGACAAAGTTGGTCTTTTTGTCTTCACTAACATTTTTAAATGCAGTCTCACTTGAGAATAACAGCAGCTAGTGGAGAATAACTCATAAAACAAACACCTCTGATTTTTATCATGTACTCTGCAAGCAATTCAGTACCCACATTATTGGAAAGTGTGATAAATTTTTACTAGCTGTAATCAGCCTAAGTAAACAAAATATTCTGCAGCCAAATTCAGCTACTGAGTGTGGAGGGTATTTCGTTTGGGGGATAAGGTTTTTAGAGGCCTTGTCATAAGCAGAACAGCTCTGAGGAAAAGATATTCTTCCTCTGACAGATCCATTTAGAAACCCTGAATCCTAAAGACCTTAATAGTGTTGTATCTTCTATATTGTGTTTATACTCAGCACTCCCATGTGAATTGAAACAAAAAATTCACTACCTTGTATTGCAAGATTAGGCAGTAAGTCAAGCTTTCAATTAGAACTGGCTGGTAATTAAAAAGTGAATAGCTATATTTCTGTAATACACAGGCTGTAAGGCCCACTATCCTCACAATTCTCCACTCAGGTTTTTTTAAGTATTCTCATTGTATAGAATAAACAATGACTGCTCCCCCTTTCTACAAAGCAAACCTGATTGTGGGTACTTTTGGGCACAACAGAGAATTTCAAAGTGTTTCTATTCCAAAGGTAAGCAAATATTTATTTAGATATACTTAAAAGTAGTGAACAAGTAAAGAAAAAGCACCATATTCTTCAAAAAATAGATAATTACTTGTGCAGGTAAGCTAAAGGCTCAATTCTCAATCTCAGACAAACTAAGTTATTAAGGACTTCAACTAATCATGTGAGCATTACCTCTCAGAACACCTGGCTTACGAGGTGTCCATATACTGCAGTATTATTTAATCAGATACAAGAGATAAGTAGATGAAATAAGCATGACCAGGAGAGTGTTTCTAAAGTTTTGGAAAAGTTTTGTGTCCCTAGAACCTTATAAAATGTTTTGCATGGAGTCTAATTTGTGCTGAAAACTGTGCTCCTTCCTTCCCACTCCTTGCGTATTTACAGAGACTTATGCACTACTCTTAAAGAAAACCTGACAATGACTTTCCAGATCACCTGTCAAACCACCTGAAAACTCTCCTCGTTTTATTTCTTCCCTCTGGAAAAGCCTCAGAGAACAAATGGGTCTTGCAGCATGCCTGAGAAATCAGCAAGATTTAGGCTCCGATGAACCGAGGCTGGGAACGAATCCTGCAGTTAAGGACCCATCACTGATTATGCCCTGGCTCCATCCCCCTGTGATTAGGCCAGGAGCCTGTTACCTTGAGCATGTTAGATGATCTCAACTGTCATGGTGTCATTTTTAAACACCCCAATGCACACTTCCCAGCACAGTTTGACAGGGACAGGTGTTACAGCTAAAACTATTTGCATGCACAAGGCTGTGCACGTGGCACTGAGGCATTTGCAGCCTAATCCTCCAGGAATGGAAAGGACAAACAATAAGCCTGTTGTTTTAATATAGGAACAATCAGACCTTTGTTGATCAAATGATTTCTAATCCATGTGTTGGCACATCTGTAATTTTTGCTACTATCTGCAAATCTGTGCTCGTATTACAGCACATTTATAGGCATTTGTATAGCAGCATCAGAGCATTAGAGGGGCACAGTTACTTAGAGAAGCTGAGTTGAACCATGCTGAAAACAGGTATCACTAAAAGCTGCCTGAAGCTGAACAACAGGCCCACCCTGCAAATCTGCACTTTTGTCAGAATGGGAACAGCAATGATTAAGAGACTCCATCCCGTACTATGCAGTGCTCTGTGAAGATGTCTTGGTTTGGAAAGACAGGTATCTGCCAGGGAAACTGGGGTTTCCCTTAGAATAGAGAATGTAAACCCCTCACCCCCCGCCAAATTATAATTTTGCAATTAAGAGCTCTCAGGCAAAGATTTGGGAATAGGAATAACAGTTCTTTACTAGGAATATCAATAATACAAATGTGGTAGAAAAACAAAACCACCCCACCAAACCAGCAAATAAACAAACAACAATTTTGGAAAGCCCTGACAGAGTCAGGTACAACCTGATGCCCTGTTGGTCAGGACGTTGGTAGCAGTCCAAAAGTCCTCCTGGGGTGGCAGATGTGGTTCTGTTGGAGTGGAGATGATCCTGTAGCCGAAAGGGTCCAGAGGTGGTGAGAGGGAGTCCGGTGATGGTGAGAAGGGTCCTGTCTTCCTCCGGTAATCGGGTGAAGCAAGAGGGGTTCCTCTTCCAGAGTCCCAGTTTTTTATCCAGGTAGGAACGGTTGTCTCCCCCCACTGGGTGGATCATCTCACAATAGGATGATAGAATGTGGGTATATTTTGGGAGATGATGGAATGTGGGTATATTTTGGGAAGGGGTACAGCTTGAGGAAGAAAACAGCCTGGGGAGTCTTAATGGCCCATCGTGAAGAGAAATAAGAAACAATGCTCTACCTGGTTTTAACAGTTGGGCCATTATCAAAAGGCACCCGCCCCCCTCCTTTCAGAGTAAACAAGAGATAAAGAACAATTTCTCAACTGCTCTCAGCAGATGAAAATAGAATACACAGTTTAAGGTTCCACAACCCAAGACAGAAGACCGAATCGCTTCAGTACTCAAGAAAGGGTCTGAGACTCAATATACATATATAATCATTCAAATAATAATGCTTCTATTTAAAAAATGGAGCATTAACAGTGGACCAACTGTTTAGTGTGAAATTCCCATTTATTTCTAGAAAACTTGTGTCTAGTAAAAGTTTTTAACACCTCAGAACACTACTCCTTCAGCAATTTAAAAGAAATATATTTCAATGTGTTTTGTATTTATGTTTGAGAACACTTCCTTTGCATGAAGTTTTTCATATGTATAATAGTCCACATATCTATGAATATAATTAAGAACAAATTTTCATATATTGTCAAATTTCTAAAACAAGGTTGTTAGGTACTATTAGCCATACACTGAACAAGTAGCTCAGTGGTTTCACTTGTCCTTTCCATTGTAGCACTCTGATCATCTGCAATTTTCCTCTAGTAATATTGCTCCCCACAATAGGATATTAAGTATACCTTAAAGAGTAAAATTATTAGACTGTATTTCTGAGGAATCAGGTCAAGTTGTTCAGGCTCAGGAGTCAAACTTCTGAGTTCAAGCCATTGTAGGGATAAAAACTAAAGTTCAGAATCATATCTAAATTCTTCTAAATTTATAGTCTTACAGAGAGTAGGCATAGTCCAGTCGTGCCTATAATAGTCCAATTCTGAAATAAATCATTCTAATTATTAATGTTATTAAGCAGATGTTTTTACTCAGTTGACTAAAATGTACCTGTTTTTATTTTAGTAGTCTAAAATGTACCTGTACTGAGACTGTGGAATTAGGTTACAGTGAAGGAAAAGCTTAGATGTGTGTCCTAATTAACTAGACTCATTGAAATGATGACTTTAGATAGTCTTAAAATGAAATAAAAAGCAAGCATATATGCTTATAATTGAATAAAACTCCAGGAACTTCATATATCCCTTAACAATAGTTTTAATATATTCAAGAGAGTATGAGGATGTTTAATATTAGTTAAAAATAGAAATATTTTCTAATTAAAATAAGGCTATGATGGTCATTATGTTTTAGATCAGCTCCTTTATTCTAGTAATACTTCCATAATTACTTGTGATTGTACATTACAATAGATATCTATATTTTTCCCCTAAGAAAATTATAAGGTATAAAGATAGGACTAGGAATCATAAAATACAGTACAGAAAAAAAAATCTGCTGTCTGATTTATAATTCCCTATTATGATTAATATTTGTCACCTATGATGTATTAAATCTATCATAACAAGTGTTATAAACCTTCCTATAATTAGGATGAACCAAAATGTGTTAAAAACATCTTTCTTGATGATTACTCTTGATAATGAAAATGATACTCCAGAATGTGAGTCTTATGTTGTTTTACTATTGCTATGCATGTAATTTACAGAAGAATAAATTAGCAAGAAATGTTTTATTCTGGTCAGTGTGAGAGAAACTATCAGTCTAATCCTAGTACTTTTAGCTTCTTTTCAATTTGAATAAATTAAATTTTCCTTGATTATCCTTTATTTATGATATTAGCTTTCAGTCTCATTTGTCTAATAAGTAGCACAACAATAACCCTAAAAAAATCTCTCCATTTGAGAGGAAAGGGGAAAGTCTGTGCAGAAGATCTTTATGTATTTGGAAAGAATAGCTAGGAAGAGATAAGAAAGAAAGGGAAGGTTTAGTTTTTTTATGTAGATTGGATGATTATTTGTAACTTTGAGCTTTCTGCTGCTGTGGCTGGCTCTGAAAATTTTACTTGCCCTCTATTGAATTCTTCATCTGGCAATGAATACAACCAGATTCAGACAGGTGTAAATATGAGGCTACATGACATGAGGGTGCTTCAAACACCCTCAATTTCAGAATTAAGAGCCGTGTGGCTCAATGAAAACAAATATGTTGTTTGTGTCAGAAATATTCACTGTGAAATATGGCCAGTTTTCACTAGAGATATACTCATAAAGTAACTGAAATATCATGGCAAGTAGGTGGGTGCAGAGTATGTTTCTGGGCTTACATACTGGAGTACATACCCATAATAAAATGTGTGTTGTTTCCTGAGGAAAGACAATGCTCAACGAAAAAAACAAAATAGGTGAAGTAAATAACACTCTGGAAAATAGTAAGGGATGATGAAGAACTTTATGAAATAAAAATATAACAGAAAAGATGAAATCACAGAGAAATATTATGAAGGATATCAAAGGGCAAAGCTAAACCTATTTCTACAGTGTGTGAAGGATTCTTGGAAACAAATCTGAAAAATTGGAAGAGAGAATCAAATTCAAGAATCATAATAATGCTTGTCTGTTTGAAATCTGTTTCAAAGTGTGTGCTACTTAATTACTGAAAGATAGGATCATTTATAAATTATTAATTCCAAAAAAAGATTAAATACATTCTGGATAAAAATTTACTGTAGCAAGTGATATGGGTTTTTGAAAGTTTTGTAAAATCTTCCAAGATTTCAGAAAGAAGAGTAGAGAAGGTAAACATGACAGGAAAATTTCACTGAATGTGATGTCTTATATAAAGGACTGCAGTTATCAGGTATTTTCCTAGTGAGTAATTTCAACAGGGCACCTTTAGTATGTTAGCATCAATGCTTTTTTCTTTGACTTTTCTCCAGTTGTAAATCCATTATGATAAGTGTGGCCTGAGAAATGTTATCTAGTCTGGTTACTGATCCTCAAGCAAAATGACCAGCTCTGGAAGTAATTGAGCTAGCTTTATGTCATATGAGAACCTGAAGGCTTTAACAAGATAATGCTGTATACATGTTATGAATGTTGTATAATTTTTCAGGTTGTTGAACTTTAGTGTTTTACTAACAATAGTATTGTTTTGTTTTTATAAAACTTCCACCAACAATACTAAATAAGATGATTTTAACCCATTTTGACAAGTTTTAAAACTTATCTCCAGGATTTTCAAGTCTTCTGTATGTAATGTAACTGGCTTTTAAAATTTTTGTGACTAGTTGCATTCCGATTTAAAAAAAAAATAAAAAATTAAGTTTATCTCATATTGTGGACAACGATAAGTTATGGGTTTTTTTTTTTTTCTGAAGCACATTCAGATACTTCCTGGATCTTAAAGTCTCTTTGTTTATCTGTTGTCTTATCTGTTGGCATTAGTACCTAGAAATATTTTGTATTTCCTGAAAAATATTGTTCGACAAAGAGTGTGCCAATAGCTTTTTCTAATGTGAATGTAATTAGTAGATCTAATTCGTACATGCTGTTCCTGAAGTAGCCAGCCACTCCTGCCAAAACAGCTTGACAAGAGCAGTTGCTTTACATAGATATGTTGAATAGAATTTCTGAAAACATCATTGTAAGGACAGAATAGCCTATACCTGCTTAGCTGGTTGTAGCAGTAATAGTGTCATCAAAGAAGATGACTAAATAAATAAAATAGGGATTAGAAATTTCATCCTGATAATAGAACAAGACGGAAGTGAATTGCATTAATCACAAAGTTCAGTGGGGTTTTGCTCCAAAATAGTCATGTCTGAAATGTGATTGCTAAAATATGCCAAATACTTCACCTAATTAGGTAAATTGAAAATGTCTCTAGTCAATCTTGGAAAGAAATTTTACAGCTTTTAGCATTAACCTCAGGAAAGTATTTGGGTTGCATGGCATAGCTCAATAGTTATAAGTATTACTTTCTTTGCATTGTTACCATACCTTTGAAAATCTAGGATTAGGCATTTTTGTTCCTCCATGACAAGCACAGCACAATACACCAGTGGAATAAATTAATAATGTGCAGATTAGTTTAGGCACATTTTTCATTCTCTGCATATGTAAATCAAGAGCAATGAAGAATGATCCCAGAGTGCCAAAACAGATATGATTTAAGAGGAAAATATGGACTTAATGTGTCCAGTGGAATTTGCAGCTGTTGTTTCAGTGAGAACTGATACATGTTCCTCACACCAGCTTTGTGGATGCACTTTTACTGCTTGAATATGCTCTTCCCTGAGGAAAGACACATGGAATTGAAACCTAGGTTTTTTTGGTAGCCTTTCTGTAAAAGGAGCAGAAGCAGGGATCTGTTTGCTACTGAAGCACATTCTTAACCACGTGTCCATGGTTTCGTATTTCTCTATTTTATTGTGCATATTTTTGTATTGTGTGATTCTGCCCTGGCAGAGCTCTGCAGAGGCTGCTCTCCTTCTTGAGTTCACAGAATTTTAAAATGGTTTGAGTCGGAAGAGAGCTTAAAAATCATCTACTTTCAACCCCATTGCAATGGGCAGGGATACCTTCCACTAAAGCAGGTTTTTCACAGCCCCATCCCACCTCACCTTGAACACTTCCAGGCATGGGGCAGCCACAACAAAAAATGGAGTTCCTTGTCCTTGCCAGAAGATGAAAGGTGTAGTAACATCTATGTTTAAAGAACAGTTTAAAACCAGTGAGACTTTTCAGAAACCTGGGTAAAATACATGAAAACTTTACTGGTTGTAGAAGAAAAAGAGGAAGAAGAAGAGTAGAAGAGAGAGGCTGGATCTCTTTATATTTCATTAGCTGAAACTTCAAGGACATTTAAAGAAGATGAAAATTAATTAGCTAAATTAAAATTTGGCCCTTTTTTTGCAGTTAAAGGGGTTAATACCCTGGCAACCCTTTCAAGTTTTCATGCAACTATCAATGCAATTAGTTTGGATGTATGTAGGTATGCAAGTGTGTGTACACTTCTTGTGTGTTCACACACTGTGTATGTTCTGTAACATCATGCTAGACCTGGAAAAAATATGTTTTGCATCTTGAAAAGGCAAGATAATGACAGCAACTAAAATTAAATTAAAAATTAACTTTTTTTTTTAAAGCTACCTGAGAACATCATGCCTTCTTAATATCCATTCTACTGCTGTTAAGTGTGGCTTTCCTATATGGACCCGAACACAGGCTTCTGCAGTACGGTATGGAGTTGTAGTGCCAAAGGTTGGTGAGGTACCCTGGGATTACACCAATGGATCCAGACAAGTGCCTGCACTGACCTACCAATGATAATAAGCAGAATAATTGAATCAGAAAGGTGCTTTATCTTAAAAATACTTTTGAAACAAAGCTAAGTTCTAAAACTCATTACTTTCATTTATTACAAGGAAAATGTTTGACTAACAGTGGGGGGAAAACTGTACTATTGATACTAAATTATACTTTTGATTAAAAAGTATATTCCTTATATTTCTACCCATTTTCCTTCTTCTAAAATGACACTTTTTCTTGATGCTTCTTTTTAAAATTAACCAACCTTGATGCCTTAAGTTTCAGCTTTGAAGTTTTTCAGATTCTGCACTGCCTAGGGATGTAGTTCTGAGCTTCATATTAAGTGCTGGTAAACTCTCTTCACAGAGTGGGTAGACAAAACAAATCCTTTCCTGCTGAAGACCAAGGACAACTTTCAGGTCCAAAGCATAAACAACAGTGGACTGGAGGGAGGAACAAGGATGCGACCTGACAACCTGAAGCTTTAATTGGACAATTAAACCCCAATATGCAAATGGACCAAAACTTATAAAAGTGTGAGACCTTGTGACCCATTTTGTGACCATTTTGTGGCCATTCTATGCCCAAGGTGTATCCTAGATGCTTTTCAATAAATACCTACTTTATTCACTAGCTCTGTCCAGTCTGTTGCAGGTCAGCCCTCCCAGGGCATCAACCAAATAATTTGTACTCAGAGCTAGCAACATTTATTTTTCTGGTTCTAGGGTGTTTCTTTTTTTTTTTTTTTTTCTTTTTTTTTTTTTTTTTTAATAAAAATAGAATAGTGCTCCACAGGGAGACATGATGAAATTGCTCCAATTCACAATTCAGCTGTTTTGCTTCACATGGACTTCTAGTACACAACAGTTAAGAAATTGGTGTTGACACTGGCCCATGCTTTAGGTTCTGTACAGGGAACACTGAAGTCTCTGAAAATAAACTGCACCTGGTCTTTTGATAAACCCTTAGGAATTGGATATGTTTCTTTCACTAAAGACATCTTAGAGAAAGAGGATCAAACAAGGAAGACAGTGAAAATTGGAACAAAATAAATGCTCACTTAAGAATAGTGGAGTGTTCCCCCTTGAGGTGCAGCAGATGCAGTCATTCATATTCACTAATTTGTATGTTGACATAGAGTTGCTGATTGCCCAGTGGAAATGAGAAAATAATTAGTCATCTAAAGATTTTATATTTATTTACAATGCCAGTAAAGTATGATCACAGTAATAATTTATATGCAATACTAATTAACCGATAATTACGTACCGAAGTAAAAAAAGAGTTTATTTATTGTTTGCAAATTTGAGGAAAAATCCCCCAACTAAACCTTTACACAGATTTCTTTCTTTTTTTTTTTTTTTAATTCCCCCAATTAGCTCCTGCTTTATCACTAAAATAATGATACCCATCACAATCTGAGAATGTTTAGGAACAGTGGATAGAACATTTGCTAAAGAAAAATAGCATATTCCTCTTAGTCTCAAATATACTAGAATTAAATTTCTCTTGCTCTTAAATGTATTCAAGCATGGGGTAGACTAAGCACATACATCTCTGTGTTGGAAAAACAGTCATAGGAATAAATAGGTGTGTGATGGTTTCATCACATTCTATATTTCATTTGACTGGAAGAATATAAAAGCGAAACAGGCTCATCTTTAAATTACAAAGATAGTTTATTTACACACACTGAAAGGATGAAAATAGGAAGGAAAAAAAACAAATGGAACCTTCAAAACATCTTTCCCTCCCTCTCCAAGTTTTCACTTTTCTACACTCAACATAAAAAGACATAACCTGCAACCTTAGCCAGTTTACCATTTTAAGATAATCTTTCATCAATTCTTCAGGAAAGGAGTCTCTCTGTTTCAATAGAGACTTTGTCTACAAGGACTTCAAAGAACTCAATCCTACCCACTTACAGTATTCTCAATACTGAACACGTGGGCCCTGTACTCAAATACACTGCAACATTGGGGTGTCGCCTTTTAAAGGTGTCTCATCCAAGGCAAAGGGTTTTTCTTTATTAAATCAATTTTACTCAGTCCATCACACAATACCTTTGCTCAAAAATTTACACATAAAACAATCACCTCCCCAAATTACACATCTTTCCATGGTTTAAAGGAACAACCCAGTTCAGTCCCTATGTTTCAGAGAAGTCCAGCTAGAATTTTCAGCCACTCCTCCTCCTGCACCTTAAAAGCTTTTTCACTTTCTTTCCACTGACTTTAGCTCCATGCTGTGCCTCCTTATGGTCTAATCACTGTATCTGTCCTTCTTTCAGGGAAAGGCCGGTGCTCAGAAGAAATCCATTTGCTAGCAGAGAAAGAGTTAAACTTGTCAGACTTGCAAGGCTGCTCACGTGATTTTGTTGCAGCGGGAACTAAAAAAGTCTGAAGGCCGCGCTGTTCTTTTCGGCCTGAGGGGGGGCGGGGGGGCGGGGAGAAGCATTCTGCAGGTGCCAGGGCTTCTCCTCCCCTTCCCCACTGCTGCTGCTGTTCCCGGGGGCCACGCCTGGGGGGGGGCGATGGTGGAACACTCCTCGATCCCGGCCGGTGACAGAAGCGGCTGCCGCCGGGGCTTCTCTTCCCCTCCCCCGCTGCTGCTGTTCCCGGGAGGCAAACACAGCTGAGCTGCGCTCTCAGGGGGCCCGGGCCGGCCCGGCCAGGGGCAGCAGCCTGGGCCGAGCCCGGCCAGGCTCTGTGCTACTCGATGTTACCTGTGATCCAGCCGGAAGAAAAGAGGGAGCTCCTCCCCACACTCTCGGCTTATATGAGTATTACCCAAAAGTCGTAACCTACTTTTGAATGGTCAAACTATCTGTCAATTAAATAAAAATAATTTTTGATTGGACCATTCTTAACCCATGACAAGGTGACATTCATGATAATTGGGCTAACTTAACAAAAGAAATAGAAGAGAAGCCCCATGTGACTACTGCTAGAACAGTTTCAGGTACAACATAGAATGATAGAAATGGCAAGATATTAAACAGATGTATTGTCTTTCAGGTGCAAGGTTTATAGAAGAAAAGATTATTTCCAATCTCATTTCAGTTGTAATTCAACTACTCCCAGTGAAAGATAAATTTTCACTAAATGGCACCATGGCATTTTCATGGCTTTGGCTTGGCTTAATACCGTGTGAATTAAGTGCCTGCAATATTCAGTTCTTTTCAGTACAGGGAGATGCACATGGAGTTCAGAAAACTTAGAATTTAAATTAGGTATAAGCCACAGAAACTCTCATTTGCTTCCAAAGGTAAAATATCTAAACTCAAAACTTAAACAAAAAAATCACAAACCTGTTCGTGCCCCCTTTTAGATAACTTAATATTTAATTCTTTCTTAGTCTGTCTTATTAGAGAACTCATCTTTTTTGCCTTCGGTTCACATGTCAGATTGGAGAAGTCAGCATGTGTTGTCCTGAGCTCATTTTTTGTTTAATATTATATTTTCTTCTGTGATTTCATCCTATTATGAACTTTATATTACTGTAACAAACCGAAAAGCTGCATTTCTTTTCTGATATACTAATCTGCTGCAGAATTAATTACTAGTAGTTATTCTAGCGCATTTCTTTTCTTTCCCAGAAATTCTGTCAGATACTTAAAATGTCTCCCTACTTCAAGAAAAAGGACTTTAGAGGATTATGATACATTTTGAACAGCAAATTGTGAATTGTGATTATGAATAAAAAAATCCCCAGTGGCAGCAGCTGAGAAAGATTTTTTTTGTTTCCCTCAGCCAATTAAGGTTCTAAGCAAACTTCATTTAGATCATATTTTCCATTGCTTTATTGGTTTTTTGCATTAAACCATGAAGAATGCCCTTTCTCTTCTGATGGCACCAACCTCTTTCACCTGCACTGCAGGTCAGGATTGCCATGGCCCCAGTGGTTTGATGGCCAGAAGTAGCCTGGCCAGAGTGCAGCAGTGGAGCAGCATCAAGCCCTGGACATGTAGGCATGAGCAAGTGTGGCATTGCCAGCAGAAGCTCCAGCCCCTGGCAGTGCACCTGTGTCATCAATGAGTGGTTTTAGTTGCTTAAAAGACCACTGCCAGCTGCATCTGTCATAACATGTCACCCTGCTCTGAGCCACTTTGCCTGGTGGTGGCAAGGGGGGGATTTTACCAGATGCATAGACCCTAACCCAGCCTTCTGCTAAATGTCTGTGGGCAAGGACCAGGTTTTTCCTTGTAATATTTGCTTTTCATCCTGCAAGTCAGAAACAGAAACAGAGTTTCTGAGTTTATCCTTCACTAAAAGTTCAATTTACCAGTGACACTTAATCTGCCTTAGTCCTGCGTTTTACTGAGCTGTGAAACTGCAAAATGAACCTTTACAACAGAAAGCTCACCTGATACAAACAGCATCTGTGCATCTGTGAGTTGAGAAATATGTGAAATCACATTTGTATTTTACTGTATTTTCCTTTCTCTTTAAGTTCAAGATTTTTATGAATTTTCCTTGTAAATCTTTCTCTTTTTTAGTGTTAATCCCACAGATGGGAGACAATTAATTGTGGTCCTCTTTTATGCCACATTTAGTGGCAAAGAAATAATGTTTTAATTGTTGAACAGCAACAAAACTCTTTTAAATGCTTTTGCTCACACTTCTTTCAAACAAGATCTCAGTCTGGCCCAATGCACAACATTTTCATTTAATTTCATCTCTCAGCATGTTTTTCATTAAGCTGGAGATTGTAGCAGTGGTCCTGTGCTTTCCCAGAACTTAAAATCTCAAAGCACCAACCAAAGATTGCATTACATTATTAATTTCCTGTCTTTGTCCAAGGAGGTTTAAATCCACACTGTCTACTGCCCAGGAATATACAAAGTTCACTGTATGAAATATGGATAGATTTTAGATGCTCCAGTTGCTCCTTTTCCAGGTGGGGTTTGTAGGGTTTTTGGTGGGTGTTTTTGTGTATTTGTTTGTTTTTATCTGTTTGTTTTTAATACAGTGACCTGTTTGAGGAGATACATATATGTATATATATATATATATATATTATGCCTAGGTTTTCTACCAAGAAGGCAGCTAAATAATTGGAATTATTTGTCTCTAGAAACACTTCAATCAACAAGAAATATGCAAAATCTGTAAGTTTTCCAGTCTTTTGCTTATGCTCAAAGTTACTAAAAAAGTTATATTTCAGATCTCATAAAACGAAGGTTTTCTTCCTTGTTCGGTTTGAGCAAAATTTGCAGGTTTTGTTTCATATTTTGACACTAGACATGAGAATCAATTTCTGCAAAAAATATGTTGGAGATTCCAACTTCTTTCACTTAGTGCACTGGGAAGGCAGGAGGAAGTAATTTTTTTTCTCAATTAAGACATGAGTTCTTCCTTTCTTAAGGTTTTAAAACTTAAATTTATATTTCACATATATAAATTCTGCTTTCAGACTATCCATTAATTTTGGATGTTTTAATATGTTATTGCATAACCAGAAATTCAATACTTTTCAGAATTTTAATTATTTTTTCATCTATGCACTAATAATAGATAAAAAATCTGAGACAGTGTTTTGCATTATGAAAGGCTGAGTACTTAGCAATTATTGAATAGCAGTTGCTCTGAAATATTCTGAACCTCATCTTATTAAAAAAAGGAACTCCCTTGGAAGTCATTATATGATTAATTCCATAATATTTTAAAATAACCCCCCAGTTCTGTGATTGTCTCTTGCTCACAGTAACAAATCAAATTGTGACTTCCTATACTGTGGGATTTATCTGACTCCTAAGGTAATACTTGTTCCCTTGCTCCTCCTCCAGGTTCTCAAAGCCAAGCATGATATAATAACAGTTATCTCTTTGTTGGAGTTATTGAATCCATATGCTAGTTAAAATTTCAGTGTGCATTTCAGCACAATCATCCCTCAGCTGCTTAATGAACTTGATATGGTCTGGTAGCAGGTTTTGGTAGTTGGCTTATCTAAGAAGGTGCTGCAACCAACCCAGCAGTTGAGGCTAATTGGGGCTCTTGTTGATAGGTCCCTTGGGGTGGATTAGAGTGAAATGACACAGAATGATCAGTGTTTATTAAAAACACATAAATAAAGATAAAGAGTATAAACACAAATATATTTATTTTAGAAAAAAATGGTTACCATGGAAAGTATGTATAGCCATTTGGGTGGTTATCTATAGTAATATGACAATATAAAAGTAGGAAAATATCACTTAAGGAAATAGGTAAGGGAAAGAAAGGAAGAGAAAGAGGGGAAAAGAGTAGACACTGGAAAGTTATCAACACCTGTGAATCTGATGATGATATTTGATTGTTGCTATGGAGACGTCTGTTGGTTGAAGTGATGGTTGCAAGTCTTGATCCATCAAGGAAACCTGCAAAGTAAAGAGTTGAAGACGTTAATATACATTCACATTCAGGTGGGAATGCCCTGCTACCTGCCTTGGGAGTAGTTTTAATGCTGTGGATCACAGCCAGTCCTCTGGTAGAAGGCTCCAGAAATGAGTCTGGGGGTGCTTCAGTGGTTGTTGGTGGTCAAAGGTGCACTCTATCCCATAACTTGGGGTGACTTCCTTCCACACAGTTTGCTACAGTGGGAACTTTTGTCCAGATACATTAACCAGGATGTGCTAACCAGACCTCACTTCTGACAGGCCTGGAATTAGCAACTTCCTGTCATAACACCTCCCTTTTGAGCTTATCTCAAATTCCTGCTGTGGTGGTTTCTCTTAAGGCAACTTTGTTCTGTGGCCTTGAAACATTTTTAAGTCTTTGCAGAGGAATAATTTATTTATTTCCAAAAGGACACATTGTCTCTCTAAGTTCCTATTTAATGTATAGGTTGCCTTCTGCAGTCCTATGTCTTTTTTAGCCACATCCACAGTTATATTAATTGCAAGAATTAGAGGTGGATTTAATACTGAGAAGTACAACACTTTTCTGTGATATTGTAGTGTAGCCCAGCTTTGTGGAGTCAACACTGTCATAAATCAATAATGTGCTAAAGAAAAGGTAGCAATTTTCACAAAGGGCAGCTCCAAGCAAGTTGCCCTAATGATCTTTATAGGTTCTCTGGCATGTAGGATATAGCTAATTATTGCAGAGAACACATTACAAGTGAGGGGACAGAATTCATTGAAATGAATATATTTGGGCTTGTCACTGTATATTAACCTCAAAGAGGTGTAAAAATCTGCCATGTTACTGAGAGGTTAGGCAATGAAAGGGCAGATGGAACCTGAAGACAGTTAATGCAAAGTAATGCTCACAGGAGAAAACATTTCAGCTCTACATGGAAACACAGTGATGAGTTCCAAATTAGTTATCACCTCTCAGGAAAAAGATATTGAAATTTTTGTGAATAAAGATGAAAATACACTTATCTTGGTCAAAGAGTCAGCTCTGGTCCCTCAAAATAAAGGATGAAATAGAAGTAGGAAATATACAGAAAAGGATACTGAATGGTCTGCAGAATGGTAACAACAAAACCAAAAGGTTAAAAGTTATATGTTTGGGAAAGACCAAACTTATTAGATAATGATCTTCCTGTACTTTGAAAGTTCAAGATGTAAACAATACTTACTGAAATAACAAGTCTTTTTAGGGTAAACTAAGATTATAAAACCCACACAATTTTCTTGCTCACTCTGTGACAGTGGTTTCTGCATTTTTTCTGAAAGGTTTCATGAAGAAACCTACTAAAGCACAGCTGCTGAACATTGTCATCTGCGTGGAACAGGCAGCTCATGAACTTCTAATTGGCAGAATCTTTAAGGACAGTTCAAGGGAGAATCGCTGTGTCCTTGCTTTTTTCATAAGCTCTATCCCTATGTGTTGACTACTGCAGGTTCTCCATCTAGAATCTCACCCAGTTTGGCAGGTCCTGTGTGTTGAGCTTATCCTAAAAAAGAATTAAAAAAAAAAAAAAGAATAAAATAAAGAAGATATCATCTACTGTATCAAGCATTACCAAATCTACAAGAGCTTAATATATTTTTATATACAAATGAAAAATGTTGCACCAATCTGTTAGGGCAAGATTTGAAAGCATAACACTGCTAAATATTCAGATGCACGTAACAGAATAGAGTGGTTTGCTTCTTGCAATACTTTAGTTTTGATCTTTCTCAACTTAAAGAAGGTCCCAGTAAACAGCAGGCTGTATTCTACTTTAAATTCAGAAAAGTTTCGAAAAGAAAGGGAAGATTGCCTGGAGCTCTGCAAGCTTTAATGCTCAGATTCAGACCATTTTGACTCAAGGGCTTCTGAAAGCTACTGAAGGCCATAGATGAATTGCAAAACAAGTAAATCAGAAAACTGATGTACAATTATGCATCTGCATTTATTGGATTTGAATTCGGCAGGGAACAAGTCCAGCTGAAGAGGCTGTAACTGTCAGATGGCACATGAAATTTGGTTAGCTGTGCTTGGCAGAAAGAATGAAGAATTACCTGAATATCCAGATTGGAATGTCTTGGATTAATGTTGTTTCCAAAATTCCTCCTTGCCCATAAATTACAGAAAAGTTATAAAAATTGAGTTAATGATTTACACTAATGTTATACTATCTGGATATTATTCACTTCTAAGGTGTCTTTGGAAAAAAAAAATTAGTCATTGTTATGCATATGCTTTTTTGGATTAAATATTATGTGCTGAGAATTGTGTACTAGCAAATTGTTGAGGGTTTTTTTCTTGTTTGCGTGTTGTTGTTGGGGTTTGAGTTTTTTGCCATTCTAAATCCATGGCTTTCTCTTTACTGGTGAAAGGTATTTCTGCTCTGCTGCCTCCTTGGGAGAATTCATCATGCAGAATAAATTATGTGGGTCCTTCAAATTAGATTGGGTTTATGCCCTACACTGGCAGCTAATTCATGAATTAGGCTGCTTAAAATGGACCTCATCAAATAAAATACCTTCAGGACAAAATAGGGCTGTAATCTCTAAGTATGCAAACCAAAATGCTCCTAGTGCACTCATCCGATAAACAGGCAGCTAATCTGCAGCTAAGATTAGGAACTTTATAAAATCTATTTCAAAAAGTTTTAATTAAAATGGATGCAATGAGCTGTGTCTTGAAATGATACTTCTATTTTCTTTTTACAATGTCATGGGATTATGTCTTGCATAAAAGCAGAGAATATGCTGTGCAGACTTCAGAGCATACAGGACACTGACAGATGGACACACATTAAGTTTGAAACACAAAACAAAACAAAACAGAACAAAGCAAAAAAGAGGGAAATATGAATGTTCCATCCAGTGTGTTGCAGTGAAAAATTCCTAAGAAAATTATGCATCAGGTTTGTGGAGTTTTACACACCAAGGACGTACTTCTTCAAAATGTTGGTTTCTTTAAGCAAAAATATTAGGAAGTTAGGGTTCAACTGGGTATAAGAACCGTTTTCTGCTGAAGATAATTCCAGATCTGTTACTGACTCTCTTTTGGAGCTTATGGGATTCATATCTCCTTCCAGAGTCTGATTTGTCATCAGTGAAATCAAAATGTTAGTAAACAGTTGTTTCACAAGTCTGTAATAAGAGCTGCCTGGCGACTGTTTATTTCAGAGCTTTGAAGATAGTGGGTCAGATTTTCTCTTTTCATTCACTCTTTTCATTGTAACTTTTAGATGGTGACTTATTCTTACAATTTAATCACTGAAGATGGAATTTCTAAGTTTTTTTCCTTCTTTCTGTCCCAGAACAGAAAAGCTGTAGCAGATGAAATTAAATCCTATTATTTATATGGCATCCTAGAGTAGCTGAGCAAGTAGAACAAGGTGGGATAGCTGAAATTTTTTGAACTACAACTAGGGTTTGTAAGGATGGGCCCACTGTATATATTTATTAACAGTCCAGTTCCTCATTTAAGAGATAACAAAATCTGAAATTCTTCACCAAAATGAAGATGATTTTTACAATTTTAGAGAAATCATAATACAACCATGATGACCAACCAGATATATATTTAATAAATTTGAAAATCATTCATAATTCTTTGGTGTTTTGTTCATACTGGAAAACACAGCAGCATAGCTATAAATCTGCTTGGAATATATCTGCCACAGCAAATGCCCTTTATGAAAACTTTTTAATGGCAGAATGTGCTGATGCACTTTTTCTCCTCCATTGCTAAATAGCCTTTTACACCTGCCTTTGGTAACAAAAAGTTTTGGGGTTTTTTTTCTGACAACTTCAGATCCTATTTTGAAATCAGCAAAACAGCTCATGTCTCCTGCCCTGCTGGCTTCATACTGTAGTCTAACTTCCTTTCAACCCTACTGTCCCTAAAGGCCGAGGAAATACCAAATAAATCCTACAGGGAATGGAATGAAATATGTTCAAAGAAAGAGATCTCAAACTTGTAGGTACGAAACTATAAACCCCTTGATGTTTCCTCTCTCTTTTGTTTTACAGATGCTTGGGGACCTACATCTCTTTACATTAAAAAAAAGGGAAAAAGAAAAAAGAAAAGGAGATCTAATTCTTTATAATGGAAAATCTTCCTTTCTACAGGGAAGATTATTTTTTTTAATATTTTGTTATATTACCTTTAGAAATCATTCAAAGTTAATCCAGAGGAGTTGGTAAATGACAATTGTCTTACTTATATTTTTACTGGAACTAAATCAACTCTGGTAAGTGGTACTAGAACAATTCAAGCAAGGGTGGATGTAATTTCTCCCTTTGTATCTGGAAAGGAGTAAGGCTGAAGTTTGTTCCTTCTTCAGAAAATTTTCTAAACTGATTATTAAAATGGTAATGCAGAGCAGTTCCAATTTGATCAGGAGATCACAGTCCACAAGTAGGATTGACCATAATAACTGCAACTCAATAAAATTGTTGATATGTCGATCACACTCTTGCCTGTATCATTCTGTGCGTTTTTCTTTCCGACCAACAAGTGGTGAAGAGAGATTAATTTATAAGCCTCAGCCTCTCTCCCCAGTGGGCAGCCCTGACCTCCATGAAGGACTTGTCCCTGTAACCAGGTTGTCAAGCTGA
Organism: Phylloscopus whistleri; assembly: GCA_017589585.1. Classification (NCBI taxonomy): domain Eukaryota; kingdom Metazoa; phylum Chordata; class Aves; order Passeriformes; family Phylloscopidae; genus Phylloscopus; species Phylloscopus whistleri. Next base: position 7,489,533 of record JADMLD010001549.1, read on the forward strand.
TTTGGGATGAGCACCATGGGCTGAATTAATGACCCTGAGCTCAGGCCGGGTGCTGGCAGAAGGGAACGTTAGCCTGAGGTGTGTGTGCTGCTCCTGCTGAGAGCAACATTAATACGTGTGAGCCAGAGAGGGCTTTTGACACTAAAAATCCCTGCCTTACTCACCAGGGCTGCTAGCAGGGAGATTGACTGTTTGCTATGACTGATTGATGTATTAAAAATGGCAAAATATAGAAATTGGGCTCAGAAAGGGCTCCCTTTTCTGCAGTGCATCGTTCACAAGGAGACCTAGGTACAAAACCGGCTTTCAAAAGATCATTCTGGAGGTCACACAAAATGTGGTAAAGGGGATGAGGAAAGGATTTAGCATTTAACACCAATGACAGCAGTTTTCTCATATGTGCTCATTTTGAGGGTTGTCTTTCGATGAGAGAAGGTCTTTATTAGTAATCCATGATATGAACCTATCCTGTCATCACCTGGTAACAACATTCCCCTCTCCTCCTGTAACACCTATAAATAAATTTAAAATATAAAAGATGTTGAGAGAAAAGAACGGATTCATCCATCCTGCTTGGATTTCCTACATAACATATTATACATTGCGAGACAAAATGGATTAATCAATATACTCAAATTCCTTCTGCAGAAGCAGCAGGAAAGTTTCATTTTTTTCCCAC